>JAQFVV010006412.1:0-345000 GCA_028023455.1 Epiperipatus broadwayi
GCCAATATACACCCTAAAATCGAGTATATATTCTTAATTGAACACTGACATAATAAAATATCATCCCAGCATTATATTTCCCAATTAAACGCTTCTTCTCTGCTGGGCAAATTATTTGTATCGAATAATTAGTTCTGCCCAGCGCCTGGAATATTTATAAAATTTCCCGGAATTCTTCCGACGGTACAGCAGGAATATAAAATTATAGCACTTCCTTCCTTTACTCTATTTTACAATACAGACTGGATTTATTTATCCATTTAGCTTACTTTATTTTATTCCTCAATTAATCAACTTGTTAGCTCACTGATCTAATTTTAATTCACTCTAAGTAGTTATTCGCTTGGTAGAGAAAAGAAAAACGCAAATGACTAAGTACTTCCTTTTATAAATAAAATTTAATTTGCAATTCGCTAATTCTAATTAATCATAAAATCCTAAAACACACATATATATCCACACACTAACATAATAAATACATAAATATACAATAAAGAATATAATTCAAATGAAACATTAAATAAATTATCGTAACTCAATTGTTACCTTCTCATACATTAATAGATTACAATCATAAGTTCTTTTAATGATAACTGTTCGAAGTGTTGCGCAACTTTTTAATAATTTAGTTCTGACTGATTTCTTATTTCAAATTAATTCTGACATGCATGTATTAATAGTTACCTAGGTATGATTTTTCCAATGTCGGGTCAACCATCGGGGGGGAAAACCTTCCCTTCTTTTGCAGAGATGGTTGCTCGCTTTTTCAGACGTTCCAGTGAATGGCGTGAGAGTTATAGTCTTTTGACGTGGGTTTGTTTCCTTTCGAATTCCACATTTTAGTCGGTATTCATCCCTTTAACATTCTACTTCGAATCTCCAGGCAGATCTGGTTCTGTAACGGCGGTCTCTTCTCGGCAGCATTTTAGTTGTTATAAGTAGTGAGCGAATGGTTAGACGGAGGTAGACCGAGCAAACGCCCGGTGTTTGCCACTAGCCCTCCATTTCAACGTACCCTTCTATTATTATTTTGTTGAATTCTAGCCAGCAAAAAAAAACACAACCGGTTTCTTCTAAATCAGCTCTGCTTATTCTCTCCTGTCTTGCTATCAAATGTCTCTAATTGCCTCTTTCCTTTTCATTCTTATCTTACCAATCTATCTGGAATTTTTTTTTTTATACAGTTTACATTTTTCCAATTTCTAATTACAATTTTCATTTCATTCTTTTGATACATTTAATATTGAATGCCACTAATTGCAACATTCCTTTTCATTACTTTATCTCGTACCAATCTATTTGGAAATTTGGTACAAGTTTACATTTTTAATTTTACAATTATAATTAATTTCTTTCATTCTTTTAAATATTGAATGTTACTAATTGCAACATTCCTTTCTCTCACTTTATCTTGTACCAATCTATTTGGAAATTTGGTACAAGTTTACTTTTTTTAATTTCACAATTATAATTATTCTTTCGTTCTTTTTACAAGTGATTTTCTTATTTAACAAAGAAAGAAAGAGACGCGTTCAGTTTTACACCCCTCCCCTTTCCTTTCTAATCTTTCATCATTATTTAGCTTTTCTAATTTCTTTTAAAATAAGTTTTTCGAATCCTTTTAACTAAATTTTTTCTTTCTTTTTTTTTTTTTTATATTTCTTTTAACGAAACTCTTCTCTTTATTAATATTATTGAGAATCAATAATATATACATGCGAGCCTACATTTATGTAGATATCGCAATATATATCATCATTATCAACCATTATCAATCCACTGCAGGATGAAGGTCTCTCCAAGTTTAATCCATCTTCTCTGATCTTTAGCTTCTCTTCTCCACATCACCCCTGCACACTTTCTTATTTCATCCATCCATCTCACATGTGGTCTCTTTCTGGGTCTTTTACAATCTCTTGAAATCCAGTTTAAAATTTCAATTGTCCATCTATTATCATCTCTTCTAACAATATGTCCAGCCCAACTCCACTTCAATCTTTTAATTTTTTCAATGAGGTCAGTAACACCTGTTTGTTCTCTTACCCATACATTGCGTTTACGATCTCTTCTTGTTACTCCCAACATACATCTCTCCATACTCCTTTGAGTGGTCTGAAGTCTCTGAATTGCTCTTCTGTTAAGTGTCCAAGTCTCAGATCCATAAGTAAGAACTGGTAAAACACATTTCTTAAAAACCTTCCTTTTCAAACACATAGGCATATTTCCTTTTAGTATCAAGTTATTTCTACCAAAAGCACTCCAACCAAGTTTAATTCTATGAATAATTTCCTCCAACTGTTAACTTCTTCTAATTCATCATAATCAATCTTTAATAGATAGATAGATAGATAGATAGATAGATAGATAGATAGATAGATAGATAGATAGATAGATAGATAGATAGATAGATAGATAGATAGATAGATAGATAGATAGATAGATAGATAGATAGATAGATAGATAGATAGATAGATAGATAGATAGATAGATAGATAGATAGATAGATAGATAGATAGATAGATAGATAGATAGATAGATAGATAGATAGATAGATAGATAGATAGATAGATAGATAGATAGATAGATAGATAGATAGATAGATAGATAGATAGATAGATAGATAGATAGATAGATAGATAGATAGATAGATAGATAGATAGATAGATAGATAGATAGATAGATAGATAGATAGATAGATAGATAGATAGATAGATAGATAGATAGATAGATAGATAGATAGATAGATAGATAGATAGATAGATAGATATTGATATTTCAGAAATGTGTTAAAGAAGATATTACAAGTTTGCACTATCAGTTTTTTACCAGTTTCATGTAGCAGATTATTGACAAATGGATTAAAAGTGATTTTGAAACAGAAACAACTAAAAAACACAATTTATTTGCAAATTTGATAAAAACAGCTCATTATCACATAAAAGTGTTAATAAAACATACAAAAAATTTAATAATTCTCATATCTACATACATAATTATAGCTTCCAGTTGTAAAATAGTATGACCACTTTATTTATTATGAAACCATTATTAAATGAAGTTTCTTGAACAAATAAAAGCACATATCATGCATATTTTTTATGAACTGTTCATATCAATAATAGTGGATTGTCTATTTTGCAAGATTTACATATTGCCTTTTCATTTTTTTATTTTTTATGGTGCCTTTCATCATTCAATATCTTTGCATGATATACATATATTAGAAGGATATAAATTGACATGGGGATGGTACAATATTAATAAGATATCTATGTGTTTAATAAATTATAGCAGAGAAATTAATGATTTATTAACAGAACAAATGACAAACACAAATACTTTATTGCCATGAAAGAGAATTAGCAAAATGTTCATCAATATTCATGAGGTCAGACTCCAAAGAAATATTGCAAAGTCTTAAGATAACGTTTTCTATCAAATTTCAAATTTGAGACATAGAATTATGAATGCAACATCCATAATTCTGCTGCATAATTAAGTGCTAAAATGAAAGCATATCAAAAAATCTGAAATCATTGTGTCAATGCTTATGGTCATCTGGCACCATGAGGAAATTGGTCCTCAAAAAACTATTAATTTTAAAACATCTAAAGTATGTGGACCTTAAAGATGGTATTCATTATCTTAGTAAAATAAAATTAATTCTAAAGTGAACTATATAAATATCGACACACACAGGAGTTCATTTCTTGCTTTGCAGAAACTGATTGTCAGCAAGAGCAGAAACACATTTTATATTACTATTAACTAATTGTACTAGGTTAACTTTAAATAATAATTAATATTTTATATTAAAAGCAATAAAAGCAGCAACAACAGTAATAATAACAGTGATGATGATGAACGATCAGATAAATATATATTCCAAATAAATAATTCTGATTTACAAATATGAAATATTTAAATAGATTGAAAAAGTAATAAATGTAACCTTGGGACACTTTCATGAAATAGTGCAACCCAATGCAATCCTTAGTAATCAGTGGATATAAAAAGGTAACGTTGAAAATAAAATTGATAATTATGTCATTAAAATTTGCAGTCTTTTCAGTTTTAGGATTACAAATAGCTACTGTAATTATACTTAGCTGAATATGTTTATCCGAACGTAAATAAGTATACGAAATTGATATATTCTTAAATAACGTCATCTCAATTTTTGGTTCATTATTTAAAAGATTATCAAAATACTACATGCTTCGGTTTAAAATCTCGTTTTCAATATATATCGCTATATTTAATAAGATTGTGACATCATTTTTTAAGTTTATATATATGAACAGTGAATGCATGCATCATTTGCCAATTTAATGCATAAATCATTTTAAAATCTGGTCAATCTTTAAACTCTTCACTTCAGCAAATTATACTATTCTGTACTTCTACCAAACAATAAATATCATTTTTTCAGTTAATCCAATCAGCTGTTAGTAAAAACATTATTAGAAAACCCATAATGGTTTTTCTTTGGTAAAATACTATCTGAAATGAAATATTCTCACAAGTAGAAAATGACATTGTTTCTTTTTAATCAAATTGTTAATAGTAATGTCATTGCCAGAAAATGAGTTATGGTAATTCTACTTAATAAACTCAAGAATACATTTACTTGGATTTATAACACCCTACTTAATAGAATTCCATGTGTCAATAGTATGACAATCATGAATATCCAAATGACTTGTTTCTGTTTTAATTAATATTGAAATTTAGTATGTATTGTAAATTTTCCTAAAGAATACCATCAATTTTACTGCGACTATTGACATAATATCTTTTTATGATACAACAATAATTTTATTCATGGAGCTTATAAAGGTATGATTTGGCTGACAATCAGTATTTTTAAATCTCCACACAATGAGAAATTCTTATGTTTTCTGATTCCATAATCTATCAAATTCCAATGATTAGACTGTGGATGCATCCATGTTTTTGTATAAGATTATTTGTCTAAACAAAGTATTAGTAATAGTTAATTCATGTGTTAAGCAGACATTCAATAATAACAATCTATTTGAATTTACAACAAAACGGAAATTGATGGAAGCAGGAGGATTTGAACCATTCCTTACTTATAAGTATATGAAACTTCTACTAACTGTTGCCTTTGACAGAATAGCTCATATGATTTTAGTGTTGCATTAAGATGTGTTATTCATGAATGTAAATATATCAATTTGACTACTATGCTATTACTGTTATTGATCAAGATAGCAGCATCTGAAGAAGAATGGAAAATAATACTACTTGAAATGTGTAATTAGTAACATGTGCTGTTTATTTGTGTGTTAAAAATAATAAGTTGTTTACATTTTAAAAAAAATAGATAATTTTAAATTTTTTTAGACATCTATCATTTAATAATATATGGAGGAAATAATCCACCATATGACATTATAATACATTAAAGATCAGCTTTTTCAAGCTATTGTGCATGCACTTTTTATGAGTGTTAATAATATATGAATACTTTCATTCTCAACACGAGATATATTATTTATGAAAGAACAAAATGAATCCACTTGTTCTTTCCAACCCAAATGCTTATATATGGGCAAATTTTAAGTACTGGAAATGAAAGCATGAGGATAAAACACTCACTTTAAATTACTGTTTACTCGACAGTAATTTAAAGTTTGTGGTTTATCCTCAAGCTTTCATTTACAGTACTTAAGATTTGCCCATATATAAACATTTGGGTTGGAAAAAACAAGTGGATTCATTTTATTCTTTCATAAATACTATATCTCATGTTGGGAATGAAAGTATTCGTTTATTATTAACACTCGTAAAAAGCACATGCACAATAGCTTGAAAAGGCTGATCTTTAATGTATTACAATTATAAACATAGCACCATATAAAATAAATATGCTTATATGACATTATATTTTGGATAAATCCTAAGTATTTGGTATAAAGCTCATGCTATTTTAAAGACTAGACATAATAAAAAATTATATCTAAAACTGGCTAAACAGGGAATCATTTAACTTTCTTTTATAAATTGTAAGAGAGTATTTCCAAGAGTTTGCAAGTAAAACCTCTAATTTCTCCTAGAGAGCCAGGAAGATTCTTCAGAGAGCAAGTAAATTCCATTGAGATACAGAATAAATGATTCATAAAATTGCAGTTGGAGAGTTCTCAAGAATTTAAAAAGCAGTGAAAAGATCATAATCTAAATTACATGAAAGGATAAAATATTAGGGTATGAGCACAGACTTTCAAACGACCCACCACTATCCACTCCATCTAATAATATTGATACACTTAAACATACATATGTTGAAAAGATAAATAATCACCAATATACGTATTTCATGCTAAACCAAAGGATAAAAGTAAATTTAAAAAGTTTGTAAATCTACAAGGGCTCATCAAAATTAGTATCATAATAAAAAACCTTTCTGTCTTGTCAGTTAATCATCTTAGCTCTAAACATCTTACAGATCTTAATTATATGCTCTTAGAAAAGGTTAAACTTTGTCATTACACCATCATCTGTCTCATTATTGGATATAATGGCAGATACTGAAAATGTTGTGGTTTGCCTCTAAAAAAACAGCAGAACTTTGATGAAGAATATTAAAATTCTCAAGAAACTTCAAAAGCAGAAATCAAACATTTCATGTCATGAAAGGAAAGTTAGTAATTCTTTCAAACAGGATACATTTTTAAACATTCTTCATGTTAAAGAGATAACATTATGGTTGTAATGGATAAAATGGATTACAATTACAAAGTAAAAAAAAACTTCTCACAACAGTTCATTACAAAAGCATGACAAGAAATTCAATTACCAGTACAGAAGCATTGCAGGGAATTTAGTGAGTGAGAAAAAAAGAATTATTTCATATTTCAGAAAAAAATTTCATTTTTATATGCTACCTAAAATACATAAAAATAATGTTTCATGAAAGTTTTTTAATTAAATCGAAAAATGTATGAAGTCATAAGTTATTGAAATTTTATCTCCAAATTCTTAATCTGTTTAGCATTCAGAACATAATTCTTCAGCAGATATTCTAAACCATTTGTAGGAGTAATCAGGGAGATGAAAATATAAAGCATTGACATATTGATAAGTTTTTTTTCTTAGAATGTTCATTTATAAATATATCATGTTCATTGTCTGTGAGGTGAGACCCAATAATGATGAAATTGTATAATAAAAAATTGTTTATATATGTCTAAATACTATAAATATAATCTTCAAAGTCTGTCCATTTAAAACAATAAAACAGACTAAATGCATTTTCTCTTTTTAATGTTGTCCAGAAACACACACAATGTAAAACCTTTTAACTCCTGCATCATTTTTTCACTACTTTTAAGTCAGCAAAAAAATTTGAAATATTTTGTTACTCAAGAGAATAAAAAGTCACAGAATTAGAGATCAAAAAATATGATTGATAGAAAAGTATAATCATGTTTAATTTAATTAAACATTGATTCACACTCAAGACAGCTCATAGAGTAATTACCATACTGAACTTTGCACTCCTCCCTTTGCCAAAAAAATGGAATGCTCACATTTTACTGTATCACATAAATATTTCAGAAGTTATAGATAAAATGCCTGAATGTTAAAAAGTAATTTTGAGGGGGAAATGATTCTTGGACAATAAAAAATGTATCACCATTATTTTTACATTTGACTTCACTCACCATAGTTTTGGGGGGGTGTTGAGTTTGACAATATTATTAATCCATTTCTAACTTGGATTTTTATCTGTTTCAAGCATTACCACTATTTTGTCTGCTATTTTTCCTAAAAGAAACAGAATTTCATATTATTACAAATTTTCTGCCATTATAAAAAATTGTCAAATACACAAAATGCACTTTACAAAAAATATAGGTAGAGCTCACAAAACAAACTCTTAACAAGCTTAGTAGAATTCCCCCAACTTCAGACCAGTTTCTGCTATTGGCATCCTCAGTGAGGTGCTAGGATATTCAATCAATAGATTAAAAATACAGAGCTTGTTAAGAGTTTTTTTTTGCAAGCTCTATATATAACATTTGTAAACACAAGCATATTAAACTATGTCATGTGACATCGGAATTGATTTATTTGTAATTTTAATTTTTGCTATGATGGCTTTGTCAATTTTATATTGCTAAAGCTATTAATATATGGTATATCTGAACATTGTTTCATCCCATATGGTTATTTAAATTAGATAGCTGGATTGGAAGACATATGAACGTCTGAAAATTTCAGAGTTTCTACTTAATAGTTATACATCAAATAAAGTGCTGGAATTGTCCTGATATTTTTAATCTAATGATTGAATATTCTAATACCTCACTGAGAATTCCAGTATCAGAAACCGGTCTGAAGTTGGGTGTATTCTACAAAGATTGTTAAGAGTTTTATTGTCAGCTCTATATATAATATTTGTAAACACAAGCTTATTAAAGTAAGTCATGTGACTACTGACTTGATTTTTTTTTGTAACTTTACAAAAAATTTAATACTTGGCATCAAAAATTCACAGCCTAAACAGATTAATGCAAAATGGTCTTCACAAAAAGTATATAAGAACTGTAACTTCTAGGACAACAGGTGCACTTACCAAAGAACAATTCCTGTTATTTTTGAATCCCTCCTCATATTTTATGGTAAGAGAAATATCATAATAATAGTCTATAAAATACATTATTTTTATCTATTGGTAGTATTGTGGAATTATTAAGTGTCCATAATAACAATGCACTTTCAATATAACTCAGCCTTCTTCCAACATTCCCATGGTATTATGACTGCCATTCTTTCTTAGTAACATTTATATATAAGAACATGAAATTTCAGCTAATAATATAACTACATTTTCACCTAAATTATGGCATTCCTATATTGATGATGAATTTGGAGTATGGTAGCATGGTGAAGCAAAATTATGGTCATTCTGAATACATATCAACAACATATCTATATCAGTTGATATCACAATCAAATCAGAATAAGAACAAAAATTGGCATTCTTAGTTATTATAGTAACAAGACTTTCCAGGAAAAAAATATAAATTACAGCATAAGAAACTATCACCCACTGGCCCTTACTTGGATTTTACATCCAATCATACCAGAAACCCAAACTTAGAATTAGTCTTTCACTGCGGAACAGAGCAAACAATATTGGTTCAGAAACCATTGATTTGGAAAATGAAAACATTTACATAAAACTAATATAAAAAATGCTTATCCTATCTGCTGTAAAGCAAATCTTTAATAAGCAACAAGAAATGACATCAATCAAAAAAATAATTGTTCATACTGTAGTGTATTCACATATACCAAAAAAAAGACAACATAAAAAAATGCAGTCAATATTGTAACAGTTCGGTTTATACATTTGCTCAGCAGACCAAGAATTCGAGCCAGAGAACCAAAAGCTGGCCATGTTGGGATAGTAATATCTTGTGTCTGATCACACCTCAACTCTCATGCCTGTGCTTCCAAGTCAACCCATTCCGAATGACATGCCTAAGGTTACACTCAATATCTGCTTATTTACATTCCAGCAATAGCAAAGAAGTAAAACATGAGATATTCTGCCCCAACCCATGATATCATATAACTTAACTAGTGATTCATAACAAATTTATATTTTATAAATTTAATAAGTTATAAAGCAAGTAAATTATGAATAGATTGCTCACATGCAAGTAAGTAAATACTCAGGGTTACAAAGGATAAAATAAAGCAAATTATATAGTGCTCACACACAGGTGAGTGAATACTTAAGTTTACAAAGAACAGTAATGAATAGTCATTAAATGATAATGTGAATTACATATATACTGCTCACACATAAATGTGTGAATACCTAGATTTTCAAAATGCTTAACATGATTGTTGACAAACGATAAACAAAGCCAATTATATTTGCTCACATGCAGGTGAGTGAATTTTGGAATTGCAAAAAGTGTAATTAGATTATGACTTTGCAAAACTGATAATATGCTTATATTATCTTTTATGTCCTAATATATGCTATGATCTATATAGTAGAAATCAGTAATAGTTAGATAAGGCAAAGAATTCTGACAACTTAAGGTCACTGTTGTTAATGGCCAGAAGTTTTAAACCCCTTGTATTTCACCCACCTGACCTAGGATTATAAGTATGATAACAAAAAAAGAGAGAGAAGAAATGGACATGTTAAAAGGACCAACAAATAAGAGATTGGACTTCAGATCTGAATTTCAGACTATCCTAAGTGATAGATAAGTTAATTGTAAAAAGAGAATCGAAAAATATATTCGCTAGATGGTAAATCACCTTCTTTAATATATAATCCGGATATATTATTAAATATTGTTCCATCATTCTGTTTATATATTGTATGTTACATGTGGGTTATCTTGTGAATTTTTTTTATGGAAACTTCATTGGTGGACACTTGTTGTAAAATCTTTTCTTTTTACATTTTTTTTGTTCCATTACTGAGGGAATGTGAAACAGTAAGATTTTCTTTGCAGATCTTCATTTCACCTTTTCTCACTTCTTTCCTACCCTCATACCTTAGTTTAAATCCCAGTGTATCATAGTGTGTTTGCAATGCGTTTATATGCTGAAAATCCCACCTAATTTTAAGCCATGAGTACAATGCTCATGTTATATGTATTTATATTTTTAATTCCCAGTATAAATAAATATTGTAAATTATGTTTATGTACACGTAAAATATTTGTTTAAAAAGTAGGTTATATAGGTTGTAATTGCGCACACACTGTGATATATTTATTTTAAAACTTAAGTTAAAATAAAAATTTGTTTAAAATTATTTCTGTTTAAATCTATTTGTAAAAGATATTCCGTTCGTAATATCTGTTTTGATTTAAAATAAAATTATATTCGTCCCATAAATAGATTTAAACATTGAAAATTAAAAGTAAAATAATTTTCTTTTAGATTTTAAAATCATGCCACATATTTTCTATTTAAAATAAATGAGGGTTGGTAAGAAACAATAGCTTAATTAAAATGATCTAGGAGCTTATCTAGATATACAGCTGATGTCCACTTAAGGTAGTTTTTTTTAATTAACAAAATCAAAGTTTTAATCCGAATGTCTGCAGGAGAGTTAACAATGGACAATTAGTTAAAATTTTGTTGAATTCTTTGGACATTCGGATGGATTTGATTGCAACTTGATAAGATATCAAATTTTGGTATTTTTGTTATGCTCCAGGGCAGTTCTATTGTACAGTTCTGCTATATATAGAAGGCTTTCCTTTTGTTCTAGTGATTCTGAGCATTCTGTTTTTTCTGTTTTATTCTGACTATTCGTTCACTATTTGATTTTCTGATTTTATTCTATTGCTATTCTGACAATTTGCTAGTTGCCTGCAAGTTTAAATATTTGAAGCCGAGTTTTCATCTTCAAATAAATGTTAGTTTCTAAAATATTGCATTTAAAGTTCTCTGAAACATCCATCCTTTAAAACTGCCATCTTAAAATGACCGAGTAGAGCCAGCAAGAGGGCAATTTTTCTTTTGGAAATGGTCATCCACTGCACATCAATGCCATCTGATGCCTTCACATAAGAAGCCCTAAAACTGCCACTGCTGCTAAAATGTGAACTGTAACCAGAATTTGCTGCCAAGCCTTATGAGTGCTGCTACAATCAAGTTGAAAAAGTCTTCACCTGAAATGACCTTAAAATGCTATTGTTTACAAGGTAACCCAAAATTAACCCAAGCTCATGTGATCATCTTCCTATTACTAAGCTATAGCTAATTCTATTGTTTCTATTTTGCATTATCCAATAATTATGTTTTCTTTCTTTAAATGCTGTAATTTAATTAATGTTTCTATCTCTATCCTTGAGTTAATATTTTGTATTTATTAATCTGTTTTTCTTGTATTATGATGGTGTGCCAATATAGCCATCAGCTGAGCAAATTACTTCCTTTTATTTAAGTCAAGACACCACCATTAAAGCATTTTAAATTATACATTTTGTCCTATTTTATTATCTCATTGAATCGCACGTTCGAGGGCTATCTTACTATTATTTCATTACTTAATGATTTTACAGTTAAAACCCTCATCTATTGGATTTAACATAATATGAGAATATGTGAAATGTTAATGAGTAAATATTTAACAAATGCATGATTGCATAATTAATTTATGCTTTCTTTTACCCACAATCTTGAATTTTCCCACTTTAAAAATGTTTTATTGTTCTGCTGAATTTCATAATTTTCAGGTCGAGAATGGGTGGAATTTCTTAAAATAAATATTTGGGGACTTGATTAGGTGTCATCTTAAGCTAAATGAATCCTTTTAAGATATATTATATACTTTATTTGAGTGTTGCTAGTAGATGTATTGGGTGTCTGAGATTGCTTTGCTTCTCCTAAGGGCTTTAAATGGCTAAGACCATTTCCCCTTTACTTTCTGTGGTTGCCAGGCAGAGAGTTTACTTGAAAGTGTCACACCTGGGAATTCTATGCAGTCATCACCCAGTCGCTAAGATTTGGATGAGTCCAGAATTCAGCTGTCTGTGACACCACTTCCTACATATTTAGGGCCAAATGCATTCCCTTATTTTCTTCATTTTTTGTATATAATTATTTATTTGCAATGTTCCAGTGGTTTAAATGTATCACACCCTCCATCCTTTACAGAAACTCCTCCCTTGCACCACTGACCTCCCAATATAATTTAATTATTTCTATAAATATAAATACCTTAATCACATCCCCACTTTATAGTTTAACATGCATTAGTCTGTTCTATTCTCGAATTCAAGAAGTATTGTATTAAACTTTAATATTGCCAAATGTTTTATTTACCAATTTCTAATTTACTCAAAATATCTCACATATCTTCATAAACTTTTTTAGGGCACATTATTGTAAAATTATATTAGCCCGAGGTATAGAGAATGCAGTAACAGCCTACAAATGTAAATTGTCTTTAAGATTGTTCTAAAACACAATCTTAGTAAACATTGCTGTCTAACATATGCAGACAGTGGGCATAGTATTTATATTTTGAGAGTGTAATAATCTTTTAATTTTACTAACTTTTGATTTTTTATTTTCTTGATCCATATCACTGTCTCAGTCTATATCTTTTATACATTTCTTTTGTACCATTCATAGATTTTAGTTAGCAAACCCAAGCTTATAGTGTAGTATAGTCTCTTTGTTTCTCCCTGACCACCAGGCACTTATTAGTAGCATCAGATGCATTATCATATGAGTGTGACTGTGGAATTTAGATTTTGATTCGAACCTAGGATATCTAGAAGGCAACCCCTCCTAGAGGGTTCAGTTTTGTGCTTGGGTTTAAATTCTGCAGTGTGTTAGTGAGATAGACTAATCTGACCATTAAAATATCTCTAATTACTACACAGATAAACACATTAATTCAGATTCCAAATTGGATCAAAGCCGATGTTAATTTCTATGGGAGGTTGAACTGATTGATATTGGGCAGTTGAACATCAGATTCTAGAGCCTTACAAAGTATAGTATCATAATATATGCATCTTAAATGTGTTCTTAATTGAGGTTCATTACCTAGTAATTGGTTCCCCAGACCGATCTACTTGCTATAATACAAAGAGGCCCTTTTATTCAAGTGAATGGAACAGCAGCTTAATGAGCCGTTGGAATGTTTTGGTTTCTTCAAATAGATAAATGTCACAATTACCTAAACTTTTAACGCATGACTTGATGTGAAAAGATTCCTGATGTAGACCATTTTAGATATAGCAAGAAGTTATGCATATTTATGCTAACAGGCAATACATTCGCCATGCTAGTTTAATATTTTTTTTAAATTATGCCAAAGCTTAGCTTCTATCAGCATCACTACCACTGGTCAGTTCATAAACAGTATTACTTAGTCAAACTACAAAGCAATAATAAGAATCTGATTTAAAAATTTTGCCATAGCTTAATCTCTAATTAATGAGACTTATAGCAAAATTAAGGATTTACTAAAATTTTAAATATTACTTGATTTTTATATAACTTAAGCAAAAGATTGCTTTTTAAAATAACTTATACTAATACTGATTTTTAAAAAACTTATGCAAAATATCCATTTTAAATAACATGCAAAATTTGCATTTTAAATAACTTATTTGTGCATTATAAATAACTGATTTACTCTAATGTAAATAATAGTTTGATTTCAGAAGCGAGTTTTGCCTATATTTCTTTATATTATTTTTTCTAACATGATGATGAGATTCTTAACCACCCCTCTGATAATTATTAAAACCCAACAAACCTCTATTCTGATGAACATAGCATAAATTAATAAACATGGAATTAAAAACTAAACACAGATGGCATAGGAACAAATTGCAGAAAATGATAAATAAAATTATAATTTAGAAATGAAGAATTTGTTTGTATGGTTTTATAGACCATCAATATTTATGATTACTTAAAATATTTATGATCAAGTAAGAATTTTGAGAGTGCTCTAAGCTTTAAAGTAAATTTAATATAAAATGTGCAGTTTAACATTTAAATAATATAATTCAATATGAGAATTGATTAGTTAGCTAACACTTAATTTGGAATTGGTTTGTAATGAAATTAATGTATTCTACAAAATGATTTACCAGTAATACTTGGTAGTAAGTCTTTCAAGGCATTCTTTACTGTGTGTCTTCTCTATATTAAATTTGGCTGTGGCTTTTTTAGGATGCAGTTGTGTATATTACTCCAGTTGTGGCTTTTCTCCATCACTTTGGTAAAGAACTCTATAGTATTTCAAGTGTAGCTCCTCTATCACTAAGCTCAGACAGAGGTTGATGTTTTCTTCCATTCTGTAGCAATTTTCCATGGGAGATAGATGGCAATCTATCATTTCTTAGCCAAAAGTTCCCATTTTAACAGCTTTGTTAATGGTTTGGTTAGAATTCTGCTTGGTAAAAGCAATGTAGGAACAGTTTTTTAATTATTTTTCAACACTTGTCTCTTAGAAAATGTGTATCAGCAACAACAACAATTTTGATGGCCATTACAAGCTTTTTTATCTCTTATTTTTTGACAGTGTTTGTCTCCCTATTTTATTTTCGCAATGTCATTATTTACTGACTTTGAACTTTTGTGTTTAATTAAATTTCCACTTAGTTTTTAATATTTGTCATAACCAAATGTGGAGATAACAGCTTTATTTCCTTGGATTTCCCAATTGCACTTAGTATGAATTTATGCCTGACTGGATTTTCTAATTTGTTTTTGACAATATTTTTAAATGAGATTAATTTTCAGCCAAAAGATTATTTTTAGATGAAATGTTAAATCTTGTAAACAAATTACAGCTTGTGTAATTTTAAGCAAACAATACAATTTGAAAATTATTTAAAATGAATATTAAAACTTAAATGAATAATTATATAAATTTAAACTTATTATTTTGTTATATACATAAATTCTAACTACACACTGCTATGTTTACTTCAGTTTTAAAAATGTAAAGGAATATGTGCGTATATAAATATTTGTGACTGTATCTTCATATTATAGTTAATAAAGTGACTGAACACACACATACTTGGCAATATTACAAGAACACTCAATGTTTTAAATTAAAGAAATACATGCAATCTGAGTGAAAGAAAATACACTATTATAAAATATAATAGGTGAAACACACAGGTCGCTAGATCTATTTGTTTTATAGCAATCCATCCCCGGCCAAAAAAAAGTAAAAAACTTTTCTTCTCTTTCTCTACTTTTTTTTGTAGCTCTGTGTTTTTACCTGGTGATTTTACACACAACTCATGTAACTTTTATCTGACCTCTCCTCTATTTTTTTACTAGTCTTATCTCTTTTCTTCTATCTTCCTTTCCCATTTCTGGTACTGTTTTTAGGTCCTGGATCATTTACACTGCTAATACACCAATGTCTTTCTTTGCAGTAGCTCAGATAATGGGTCATATGAATATAATCATGAATAAATAAAGCTACCTCAAGTCCAATACTCAAATTTTTCACTATGACTCAGGTAATAGGTTATATGAATATAAATGATTAAATAAAGTAACACACTAATTATTTCGCTATAATTCAGGTGACATTATATGACTATAAATAAGATTAAATAAGGTAACACATTCTATTTATTCTAACTCCCTCACTATAACTCAAGTAATAGGTTATAAACTTGATTTATAAATATGACTAAATATGGTTACACTAATTTTAATTACTAACGTCTATGCTATAATTCAGGTAGTAGGTTATAAATATGAGTTATAAATATAATTAAATAAAATAATACCAACTCTAATTATTCATCAACTAACACACAGCATGACGGAGCCTAAAAATAATGTCCTCTACATACTGTTCTGAGAGCCTCTCATTTTGTTACATCTAATAGACCTAGCTTCAAAACTTCTTGCCTTACAAGTCTCTAGAGTCTGTTGATTCTTAAGCAATCTAATAGCATTTTTTCTCCAGTTTTTTTATCTGGTCTGGCCCTTTGTAGAGGGGATAAAATTTCTTGTACTTGGATAAGGGTCTGTTACGGGGAGGTGTATCTCTCACCTTAACTTGGTCCCCTAAATTGAACTTATAAATTGGTTTTCATTTTCTATCATTATATTCAGCTGCAGATTTCAGATGTATTTGAGCCTGCTTTTTCTCCTGGTGGTGATCCACTGTTTCACACTCCCTATGCTTAATGCTATTGGGATTACTGGTGGACAACTCTTACCAAAATTGAATCTCTGGGGTAAGAAACCTGTACATCATTCTTAGTTTCCTTTATGCTTTGTATAAGGTCTGTGTTCTTTGCACAATTTTTGTGGTTATTTTTTCCAGGGATATATTATAATTTTTTTCAGTTCCCTCCTTATTCTATCCCAGGGGTTTTACTGGGGTTTCCCTATGGAGGTTAGTATGTATTTAACATTTCATTTCTCTACCCAACTGTTCCATGCCAATAAAGTAAAGGCTGCATCTCCATCCACTAACTTAGTTAAGGGCTTTCCCTACTTTCTGCATTTGCTTTCTTTGGAGTACTTTCACTGTCTCTTGAGTACTTACTGACCTTACAGGATAAGCCTGTATGTATTTGCTGTATGTGGAATACTATTGCTGCCACTGGGTTATGTTTGCTGACTTGGTTTCAATTGAAAGTCTTTGTATTTGAATGATGCAGCCTACCAGCTCATTGGATAAATATAAGTTCTCAATCTCTATCTTGACCTGTCTATACTTTATTATGTACAACTGTTTCACAACTCTATCTATGTCCATGACACCTCCTTTCATGCTTTCTATGCTCACCTCTTTCTGAGGTTACTATTTTTTCTGGTTATCATACTGGTCTGACCTCCTTCTCTGTTTCATACATAGACTATTTTCTCTACTTTTATTTTTGTTTCTGAGGAACCTCAACCTTCCCCTCTAACTTCCTTTTTTCTATTATCTTATCCTATGCTACCATTATTTCCACCTTGCCTCCACCAGCTAAACCTATGCATTTCTGTGATAGCTCTTTACCTCCAATCCTATCTTCTTTAAAAGTTTGTTTAGAAGTTTTCTTTTAGCTATTTTCTCCATAGACAAGCTTTAAGCATGATATTTCACAACACATTCTGCCCATTAAATAATATCTTGGTTGAATGTTTTAATTTTAATCAAAACAGTTTATTAATACATTTTCCTGTTTTAAAAAACACAAAATAAAATTACTGCAGGGGGGTTCTCCATTTTTAGGACTAATATGTAGGTATGGTTCCAATAAATTATTTTTTGTCTATGCTTTAATATATTTGTGAAATGGTATCATGCATGGACAGTACAAGGTCAATAGATGTTTTTCATACTTGCCATCAGTTAATATAAAAATGTATATGTGTAATATTTAACAATGGATTCTGAACATTAAAATATTTCTCATATATTCATTTCTTCTATAATTCTTCCTTGTTAATATACATGTAAATAATTGCTATTTGTCCTCAGCACAGTTTAATTTTAATAATATCCAAACGTCACCCATGGCATTAAGGATCTAATTTACAAATATTGGTTGTTGATGTCATGGAGAAATTATCCAGCATTATTTCTTTGGATGTTCAAACTTTACCAACATAGAATTTAGATTGATTAAATAAAACAGATTATGAAATTAACTTCATAAATTTCACGTATTTTGAAAAAAAAAACAATTGTGTTTAAAAGAAACAGTTTTCTTTTATTAACTAAAAATATTAAAACTTCTGCAAAATCTAAAGCAAGTTATAATATTTCTTTTAAATAAATACCATTTTCATAAAATTTCTAATAATATAGTATTCACAAAATATAACAATAATAATAATAATAATAATAATAATAATAATGATGATGATGATGATGATGATGATGATAATAATGATAATGATAATAATAATAATAATAATGATGATGATGATGATGATAATTCAATTCAATATATATTCATTAGGTGCATTTCAACATTTACACTTTAACAGAAATACACAATAAACAAACAAACAAAACAACAACAACAACAACAATAATAATAATAATAATAATAATAATAATAATAATAATAATAATAATAATAATAATAATAATAATAATAATAATAAACTATAAGCAAATACAAACTACATACTTAAGATTATATATACATATACTGTAACAGTCAAGTTTGTACATTCGCGTAACAGAATTCAGAATCCAAGCAAAAGAGACCGAAGCTGACCAGACTAGGACTGTGACATCCCCAAGTCCTACCACACTTCAACTCGTAAGCCAGTACTCCAAGACTCAAGACCCTATGAATGACCACCTTGAAATTACACTTAGCATACTCCTTTATTCGCGGCTGACATAGGTCAGGGAGAAACAATGAGGCTCATAATTAAATTACAAATTGATCATATCTAACGAATAGTTAACTTAATGGAGACCTTTGATAATGCATATTCTATCACATAATGAGAATTGGATTGAATAATGAAACTGAGAGTGGAATAGGTTAATTTACTAAAGTTTAATTTCTTCAATGATAAGTTTGATCTAAACTATTTCTTACAAATTTTACACATGTAAAAATGCACGCAGGTATTTAATGGCTGAAGAGTTTGGACAGATTCTTTGTTAAGATTAATCAATAAATTTACATTTTAAAGAAGATGAATGCAGCAATTATTCATCGTACAATTTGTATACAATTATTTTACGAATTTATATCTAATCAATGCACGCAGGCATTTAAATAAATAGCTTATTACTATGCCATGTCTATTGTGT
This sequence comes from Epiperipatus broadwayi, assembly GCA_028023455.1. NCBI lineage: Eukaryota > Metazoa > Onychophora > Udeonychophora > Euonychophora > Peripatidae > Epiperipatus > Epiperipatus broadwayi. Next base: position 19,292 of record JAQFVV010006412.1, read on the forward strand.
AACATATGCGGACTCCTCTTAATGCGTGGCTTAATACTAATAATTAAACGAAACCTTGACCAACACTTATGGTAGATGTTTCTCATCTGTTTATATTTATTTATTGAACCTAAATAGGGCTGCAATAATTTAGATTGACCGGACATTTAAGACTATCTCAGCCAATTGCTGAAAGAACTAAAATAGGGAGGTAGAGTTGGCTGCTCTGGATGTACTAATGCACTATAGCACCAGCAATACAATAATAAAGTCGCTCTGCGGATGGATTGGTAGATCAACGGTTTCTGCGACCAACGCTGGTACCCTGAAAACCGATCGTTAAGCTGCAAGAAAAGGAACAAATAGTTCAGAAAGGTGGGGGACTTACATGCTTACCTGGCCTTAAACTCAGGTTTCGCAACTGCTCTACCCTATGAGAGGAAGATGTGCTGGCTTAACCGAGGCTCCATCTTATATACATAAATATACGTGGCAGCAAAACGAGAAAATATTAAATTGAATAAATCACATCCGCCAAGCAATGCATTTGTAAAATTTATATTCTATAGGCAAGAACAATAGCTTATTAGCTTAATCAAATAGAAGCCAACTCTTAGGTAGCATGATAAAATATATGCTATAGATGGGAATTATTACAGATAATCTTTGCTGTTCCAGCTAATTCTAATTTGTTATTGATCAACTGACAAGTATTTAAAAGGAGGGAAAAGTATATTTGATGGGGTTTACTAAATAACTTAAATAGCAAATATACTTATAAATATTTATCAAGGTTAGTCTATTTCTTAGTTTTTAAAATTTAAACCTCACTAAAATAAGCCACATTGCAAAAATTTACAATTAAACAATTATCAAAAAATAATAACGAGTGAGTCGTTACTATTTTCTTAAGAGGGTTTCGAAACAGCACACAGAAATAAGATTATAAATAATTAAGTGAAGAGGTTTTAATTAATCTCTTCTTAAAATATTAAAATTTAGTATTCGCTGTTTCGAAGTGTCAGCATATCATAAAATAAATATAACAAATATTAAAAACTATGTGATAAATAAAAAATAACTAGAGACATGAGTGCAGTGATAGTTTAAAGTAGAAACAATTAATTTCTTAAAGAAGGAAATTTTAAAAGCAATTGAATCATTTTTAAAACAATAACAGAAAAGCTTTAACATTAAAAATATATTGAGTGGTTAGTTAGCAAACTAGAATTTAAAAGGTAGTTTGAAATTATTGTTAAAATATACGGAAAATATACAGAAAATATACAGAGCTCTGCAGTTTAAAATGGATTACCGGTATTATTAGGTGCTTGAGCTGGAGGTTGGTGAGATTCCTGGGCGGCTTGCGGCATGCTCTTCTTTTATGGGTGGTCTGTAAATATTATAACAGCATTCTTCTTTTTTAAGTTAGATGGTAGATATTATAGCAGCATTCTTCTTCTTTTCGGTTAGGTTGTAGATGTTATAGCGGCATTCTTACTTATAAATGGTATTGGATGGAAACGAACCCATCGCCTCCTTACAGAGTGGCATCTAAGACAGCCAAACTAGCTGGACATCTCAGTTCAAAACTAGATTTGATTTTTTTTTATATAAAATGCGCTTCAAAATGGAGTCTCCTCTCAGTATATAGATCTCGGTCAGTTCTCCGTATTATATCTCAGCCAGTTCTTTCCCGCTCAAAATATGGCCCATTTATATCTTTTTCTTATCAGCTTAATACTTTTAGGAATTTTTCTTTGCTTCTTGATTACATTTTTTTAATTAATTTTGTTAACATACAATCTGCTTTCAAATATGCTGATAAGTTTCTGAGGTGTTATAACTTTGACTTAATTCCATTTTAATTAAATTCTAAAAACATGTAATTTTGATCTTAAATATTTGATAAGCTATTAAAATATTTTAGTTATAACTTTTATGGTTATTTTGTAAAACTATTTTGCCATAAACAATTTTAATTCAAAAATAACTTAAATGTTTATATCTGACGCAATTTTAATTAGCCAGATTTTAAAAACGACTTTTTAATTTGACCGAAGGTAGGTGCAGTCACTAATTAAATGCTTGTTTATGACAAAATATGTTTATAACCAAATTTTAATTGTAAGAAAAAAAAGAATCTTAATTTTTAAAGAAGTCTTCTCGGCACATTTGAAAGAAAACCTTTTTAAATAAACATTTTAAAATATTTTCATCCTTTAACATTTTTAATTAAACAACATATTTTAATGTTTTTAAATCACGCCACCCCTATATACATTACACATATAGGTTGGATTATATATCCACATACGAATTAAAATAATAAATTTATTAATAAATTGAACCTTATCATTATTTAACATAATAAAAGTATTTTATTAAAATAAACGCGATATTAATAATAATACGCTATAATTCTATCAAACCTATCTAATTATAGCGTTCTTTCGTATGTAAATATATAATGCTGTTCAGACAGCCATGACAGCAAATTGTAGTTTTATTTTACATATTATAGTTTAAATGAGATTCGAATCTAACACAGACGAGTGGGCTACTAGATTGATGATGAAACGGCAAGGGATTAGGAGGTTCCCGTTTCAATACGTTCATAATTATATATTTACTTGTTTTCTAACATTCATAACAAACTGATCACAAAAAATATCAATATTATTAAAAGTTGGATTATATACTATTTGCAATCTATTAATAACTGACTTACTAAAGAAAGTATTTTTACATTTATTAACCTTGAATATTTGCATTTCTCTTAATAAACGACTAGGTACTTTCAATTCTATTTTCAATATATAATTACTAACATCAAATTCCCCACCATTCATCTTGTTCAAAAATATCATATTTTTCAATATTCTCCTTTCTTTCAATACAGTTTTAACATTTTGACATTCTCCCATTATTAATTTAGTAAATCTGTTTTCAACATTATCTATACTAGACTGAATATTAATCAGATTAAAATTCCATATACAAGAACCATATTCTAAAAGTGTAACAACAAGAGAAAAAATAACCTATATTTTATAGAAATAGATAAACATCCACCATATCTCAAAATGCACTCCATCTTTCTGTATGCTTTATTAATAATACATTGAATTTGTGCATTAAAAGTAAAATTACTACAAAATATAATTCCTAAATCAGATAAAATCTCTTTATATTTAATAAGACCATTCTCAATTTTATATTGCTAAACAGATTTTTCTGTTTTATTAATATAGGAAACAGTGCATGTTTTATTAATATTAATCTCCATATTGTTATACTTTCACCATATAATAAAACTATCTATATCCTTTTGAACCTCAATATGATCACTATAAGTAATAATTCTTTTAAATAAGTAAGTAAATATCATACTAATTTTTATGTTATGATCAAGATCACACATAAAAATATTAAAAAGTAATGGTGCTAATATTCCACCTTGAGGAACACCTATCTTATTATTTAACAAAAGAGAATTAGTTTTATCCATATGCACATAAGATTTATGACCCCTCAAATTATTAGAAAACCACTCAATTAAATGAAGACTAACACCCAACATTTTAAGTTTATATAAAAGTCTAATTTATGAAACTTTGTCAAATGCCTGAGTCATATTAAAATATGCAACATCTAATTGCTTCTGATCAGATAAGGCATGAGAAATGTATCAGATATCACCATTAAATTAGTTTCAACAGATCTACCAGATAGAAAACCATGCTGATAACTAGGCAATAACTTAATCATATCTACAATAATATCACTATAAATACATCTTTCATAAACCCTAGCAAAAGGTGACAGAATTGAAATAGGCTTATATCTACCTGGATCAGATCCATCCCTTTTCTTGTATATTGGTATAATCTTAGCTATCTTAAAGATGTCAGGAATAATAGATTTCTCAATCGATAAATTAATAATATAATGCAATGGTGCTATCAAACATTCAGCACAACCCTTGATAATAAAATTAGGAATATAATCATATCCCATAGAAGATTTCGATTTAAGTTTAGAAATTGCACCAAACACTTCCGGAATTGCAATTTTATTAACATCTATACATCAAAAACTCTCTTTATTAAATTCAATATCAGCCATATTATCATTATCTGAAATATCAAAATACATATTTGTAAAATGATTGACTAGATCATCCATAGAAGACTTAATTACATTATATCTACAACTCATTTCTATTAATATTAAGATTCTTTACATAATTCCAAAACATTTGTGGATTATTCCTAAAATTTTATTCAACCATATTTAAATTATTATTATTATAATCTCTTTTCATAAAAGTCTTAGTTTAAGCAATCAAACCACTAAATTTTATATACAATTTATCTAAACTAAGATATTTATGCTTTCTATTCAAACCCTTAGACAATTTTTTAGAAAACCATTTAGAATATTTATTATTAGTATTCAAATATTGCCTAACAGGAATATATTGATCTAGACAATTTTCAACTATACTAACAAGTTTATTTGCAGCTCTATTTGGATCTGTTTTCATCAAAATTACATTTCAATCCATAGCTTCAAAAGCTTTTTTAAAGACCATAATAATCACCATGTTTGTAATCTCTCTTACTATTTACTATAAATTTTATATGTTCATGAGGACCATCTATTACAAATTCTGAAGGTTGTTGGTAAGGATCAGGAGGAAAAAGAGCTTGATCAGCCTTTTTGCATTTCAAATCACCCTTAGTGCTCAACAATAAATCCACATATCACCCCTACAAATAATAATAATATTATTAAGTTGAATTAATCTAACCAACATAACAAAAAATTTTAATGTATAAAGTTTACTATTATCCACAGTCTTACTACTATGTAATGAATAATCAACTTCATTAAAATTCCCAACTATTATATCATATTCATATTTCACCAATATATCCTCAATCTTAACCAAATATGCATCTAAATCATTCATTGCCAAAGTAGGTCTAAAATATATAGTACCTAAAATATTTTATTTTTATTTTTTAAACTAACTTCAATCCAACAACATTCAATCTTATTATCATTAATAATTACCTGGTTATGTTTTATGTCTTTTTAAATAGAAATCAAAGTACCACCTCCTCTTTTTTCATTATTATAATCTCTACCACATATATACACACAATAGCTATCATCAAATATACTAATAGTATCAATTTACAGATGGAAACATAATGGAGGAAATTAATCATAGAATTAAACTTGGTTGGAGCGCTTTTGGTAGAAATAACTTCATACTAAAAGAAATTTGCCTATGTGTTTGAAAAGGATGGTTTTTAACAAATGTGTTTTACCAGTTCTTACTTATGGATCTGAGACTTGGACACTTAATAGAAGAGCAATACAGAGACTTCAGACCACTCAAAGGAGTATGGAGAGATGTATGTTGGGATTAACAAGAAGAGATCGAAAACGCAATGTATGGGTAAGACAACAAACAGGTGTTACTGACCTTATTGAAAAAATTAAAAGATTGAAATGGAGTTGGGCTGGACTTATTGCTAGAAGAAATGATAATAGATGGACAATTGAAATTTTAAATTGGATTCCAAGAGATTGTAAAAGATCCAGAAAGAGACCACATGTGAGATGGATGGATGAAATAAGAAAATGTGCAGGGGTGTTGTGGAGAAGAGAAGTTAAAGATCGAAGAAGATGGATTAAACTTGGAGAGACCTTCATCCTGCAGTGGATTGATAATGGTTGATGATGATGATGATCTGTTAAAAATATATCATATTCATTTAATAATAATTCACATTTAAAATCAATTGTCTTAGTTCTAAGACCATCTACATTTTGATAATAACAATTCACGAATTGCTATTTATTACACAGATTATTTTGCAAATTTATATCTTGCACTATAGTGCTAATTTCATCAACAATATCAGTCATATAATACCTTCCATCTTTTCTTCAATAATCTTGTTAATATTTAATATAGTATCATCCAGCGTACTATCAACTACATCAACATAAAGATTTCTCAAATATTTTAAATTACCATAGAAGTGCAATATGACCACTGACAGAGGCCAAACATTATCAGATTCTGATTCTTCTACAGATAAATAAAATGAAAAAGATTTTTTAGTCTTAGTATTAAGTTTATAACACACACTATTTATATCTAAAGCATTTTTCAAATGCACAATCACATCTTTAGCAGAAGTATCATAATCCATTCTAGTCAGAACAAAATTTTTAAATTTATTTGTCTTAACAGCTTTCAACACATGGTTGAGTTGATTTCCTATATAGAAATACTTGCACTTTTAACAGTTTTCATTTCAATAAAAATTTTATGAACAATAAATAGTGATTACATACTAATAAAGGATAAATAAATGAATAAATTGTACAATAATATGATTGTATAATGTTCTATTTGTCATCTGGCTAGATTATGTTATGGGAGCACAATGTTATACTCTTATGTGGTTAGGTATAGTGAAGAGATTCTAAGAACTTGTATATTGGTATTAGCATTTTTAATATAAACATGAATATTTTCTTTTATAATTGACTATTCTATAATGCTGGGTAGGTGGGAATTGATAATCAGGAAAAGGAAAGAGCAGTTAAAGACCAGGTGTCATCAAAGACTTTACTGCAAGCAAGGAGCTGGTCACGTTTCTTGATTTTTTTGAGTGTTTGGTAAAACAATGGTATGATTTGTGGTGGAGGTAATTCCATGAGACTTTTGCATCTCACTATCCATATAAAATAAAGGACAAAGGTAGAAAGCCTTATTATTGAAAAAAAACCATTATGAATGGCATTTTCAAGTGAGAAAATCATATCAGGTCTTATGTTGGAATTGATTATAATTATATCTTTCAGAGTTTTAAGTCTTGGGCACCGGTGTATAATATGGTCTATGGTTTCATCTTCATGAGCACACAGACCACATATAGGGTCAATGCTGGCAAAACTTCTTCGGTGATAAAGGAACCAATTCATGGGAAGCGCATTAAGATTTATTTTAATGATGAAGTCAAGGAATTTGGGTTCCAGACTCCATCTTTTGAAGTGTGTAATGAGTCTTTGGTTGGTTACTTTTAGGCTGGTTTTAATGGGTTGTTGATTATAGTTGATTATATTGTATGCTTCCCATAAGGTGATTTCTTGGTTAAGGTTAAAGGGCATTATTGGGTTATAAAGTTGTAGGTGTTCTATTAGGGATGCTATCCATGAACTGGAAGAGGGTGGAGGATGATCTGTCGGTGTAATTTTTTTAATAATGTTAGAGTATCCACAGGAGAGGATCAGATTAGGTAGAATGTTGTGGGTTTTCTGTAAAATGATTGCTTGTATTGAGTGGAATGACAGTCCATTGACCCTGTGTGGTCGTTGGATACCTCACAAGCTAATAGCAACTGTCCTTCCTCTCCAGAGAAGTTTGGTGCATAATCAGTTAAATTTATTTTGAAACTGTTTAGACATTTTAACGAATGGAAGATAATATGAGATTTTTGGCATTATGATCATGTTGAGGGGGCCAACCTTTCCATATAATGAAAGGTATACTTTAGAGAGTGAAGTGGTGATGGCTTCAGTTGAATGGAGGATTGCATCTTGAATATCTCTTGCCATTGCAGTTGGAGTTTTGTAAATTGGGAAACCTAGGTATCTTTGGGGTTTTGCAGAAAAGGGAGAGTTAATTTGTTTACCAGACATAATCTTCCAGATGGAAGATTTGTTAAAATTTATTTGTAGGCCAAGTTTTGTTGTATTTCTGTTTAATATGTTCATGAGATGGGGAAGGTATTTAATGGTAGGAAGTGCAACCATGATGTCATCTATATATGCAAATACATTGAAGTTTTTATTGAGAGAGGGAAGGAAAATTCCACGGAGGTTTTTTTCTATATCCGTCAGAAGAGGGTTGATGTATGCTGTGAAGAAAAGGGCACTGAGTGAAGATCCCTGATCCATGAGGGATCGACTTGTATAACTTGAAGCCTGGATTGATCTTGCCATCAAGAGAGAGAAAAATCTCTCTGTTGTTGAGCAGATTGCTGACCATCTGTACAATCCGGTTGGAATGTTGCATTCCAACAGAATATCCAGGAGGATGTTTATCTGGACTGAATTTTTTATATTTATTTTTTCCATAAAATACAGTTTTAAAACTATCATTTTCTCTATCTGCACAATCTTTCAAACAACAGGCATATATATTTTTAGATGTGTTATCTGGGTTAGAAATCCCAGATGATTCATTAAATTCAAGAGAGCAATGAGCGTGTGACATTACATTTGTTTTCTTATCTGACTGACCAACCTTCATTTTAATTGCTTTATTCTTTTGTTCATTAAACTTAAAACTTGATCTATTAGTGACACTAAAAAATGCTTCCTTTTGTAATTTATCTACTCCTTTATTCCTATTTATAGTACAGAGTGGGGAAAATTTTAATTCAGCAATGACAAGTTCATCAACTTGAATTTCTTTTTTCTTTACAACAACAAATTGACTTCTTTTTCCTTTATTATTATTATTATTATTATTATTATTATTATTATTATTATTATTATTATTATTATTATTATTATTATTATTATTATTATTATTATTATTATTATTATTATTATTATTATTATTATTATTATTATTATTATTATTATTATTATTATTATTATTATTATTATTATTATTATTATTATTATTATTATTATTATTATTATTATTATTATTATTATTATTATTATTATTATTATTATTATTATTATTATTATTATTATTATTATTATTATTATTATTATTATTATTATTATTATTATTATTATTATTATTATTATTATTATTATTATTACGCTTCAAAGGAACTTTATTGATTTCCAAAAGTTACATATTTACAAGATCATACGTTACAACATAAGTTTACATCAATATGGTTACATATTATTCATGAGGTAGTATATACAAGGTAAAAATAATAATTATGATTACATATATTCAAATAAAAAAAAATTACATGGTTACACATTTACAGAGAACATAGGTTACAACATACATATACATCAATATGGTTTTATATAACCGATTTGGAAGTATATACAAGGTTACATAAAAATTAGTTGTGATTATGTATATTAAGAAAAAAAGGTCATGTAAATCAATACAGATTACATATGCAATATAGTTTTTCAGTATCTAATTCTTTTTTTTCCATAGGCATTCAATATTATCTACATAATAAATGAAAAGGCTTTTGTAGCAATTACAAAGATTATAGGTTACATCAAAAGATTACATCCATATGGACACATATAAAAATTGATTATGATTACAAATATTAAAAGAGAGACCAGATTACATAGTTGCATTTTTACAAAGATCATAGGTTACTTAATACTTTTACAATCAATATGGTTACATATAACTGATTAGGTAGAATATACAGGTTACATAATTAATTTTGATTTCATATATTAAAAGAGCAAAAAGGTGGTAACAAATTAATGTGGGTTACATAATGTTATATAGTTCTTTAGTATCTAATTCAAAATTTTTCTCCTTTCAAAGGCTTTTAAGATTATATACATACATAAATGATAACGCTTTTGTAGTAACTAGGTAATATCACCTTAGCACTGTCTCAGTTGTTGACGCATTAAGGACCAGGAATCATGAAAAATGTTAAAGGGGGCAAGCTTTCTGTCTCTTTCCCTAAAAATCTCCAGCTTAATCCAAAATGTATTAGGATGTCTTCTAGGATTATTGTTATATATAAAAATGCATCTAGTGCACCATAAAGCATACAAGATGAATGTACTAGCTCTAATTCTAGCAAAAAATTTTATTGAGAAAGTTTTAAAAAGATATGCAATATTAAATAAAGAATCGTTAAATAGGTTGGGAAGAGCAATGCGTATATTATCATAACACTGACAATCATAGAATATATGTTCTTGATTTTCAAAATCTTTTTTACAAAGGGGGCAAAAAGCATCTATATTAATACAATTTCTTCCATATTTATAAAAATAAAGTGTTGGTAATGATCGTAAATTAAGCTTTATTGGAAAATCAAAATATTTTGGCAAAAGCTTCCAGAATCTAAATCTTCTAACAAGTTAGCGATTGTTTAGACCCAAAATGGGTTTGCTTTGACTATTAAGTGTTGGTTGGTTTATTAATAGATATGTTTGCCAATATTTGTACTTATCTGTAGGGGGATAGAAGGTAAGTTTATCCATGCTCAATAGTGGTTTTATTAGTTCAGCCCAATAACCAGTACCAGGGGGTGGTCAATTCATTGGAGTAATTTTTAAGGTTGTACCAGTCTGATTAAATAGATTTGACAAAGAGGTAATCAGATTAAATGTTTTCTGTATTTTAAATGTTTATTGAGTGTAATCCTAGTCCATTATGAATTAATGGATTTTGTAATTTTTTAATGGGGATGGAGGCAATGTGTCTGCCCCATAAAGTTTTTTGAGCATGGAGTAAACATGTGAAGTGAAGGCTTTAGTGAAAATGATTATAGGGCTAAAGTAAGTAATTCTTGTCATAATAAGCATATTAAACAGTGTGATTTTAGAGTAAACTGAAAGATATGACTTAGAAAGGGAACATATATTTTTTTCTATTTTTTCTTTAAGAGAATTCTGTATTGTTGTTCTCATTCCAGTATTACTAAGGTGGAAGGGAAACCCAAGGAATGAGGCAGGGCTTCATTTAAAGATAGATTGTATTAGTTTGCCTGTATATATCTGCCAACTTAATGTCTTGTCTAAATTGAATTCTAGTTTATATTCCCATGAATATTGGTCTAAAATTTGTAATAGTTTGGGGACATGTTTTTGTGATGATAGAAAAATGATAATATCATCCATATAAGCAACATATGAAATGTTACTTTTAAATTGTGTGACAAAATTGTCAGATATCCCTTCTTCAATCATTTTAAGGAGGGGATTTATGTGCACTATAAACAGTAGGGCACTAAGTGGGGATCCCTAAGGGATATATCAATGAGGTTTAAACCCTGGTTAGTATTTTCCATTCATTGACATATGGATTTCTCTATTTATCAATAGATTAGTAAGTATATAGGCTAATGATTTGGGAACAGACAACATTTTTAAAAGGTTTATGAGTTGGTCTATTGGAATTGAGTCAAATGCTTTTTTAATATCCAATTGAATGGCAATAGGGCTATATTTTTTCCTTTTTTTTAACAGTCTCCAGAAAAACAATTGCAGCTAAACCAGTAGAGGCACCCTTCATTGCAAATTGCATTTTGGCCATTGTAGGTAAGATAAAGGGTTCAAGTTTATCCTTGATTACTGATTCAAAAATATTGATGCCCAGTGGACTCATGGATATAGGACATATATTTTTAACTGTAGTGATATCTTCAGATTTCTTAAGAAAAGGCACAAGCATTATTGGATACAAACCCGGTATATGATGGATTTGTCTAGATAATAAATTGGCTTGATTCGTTAAATAAGTAGTAGTAAAAAAGCTTCGGTGTTCATAGACAAATGTTGGAATTCCATGAATACCCGGGTAACAAGTGTTTGGGATGGTGGAAATTTTTTTGATGAAATCATTTATTGTAAAGATATCCTCATCCGCTGTGTTTCCCAGAAATAAAGGGGCAGGACAAAACAAATTATTGTTTTGCTGACTATTTTTAAAAAACTCATATAATGAATGTTAGCATGCTGTTTATTTTTAAAAAACTCATAGAATGAATGTGTGTGATCCAGAAAAAGCCTTTTTAACTAGTATGTATTCCTTTAGAGTATCACAGGTTTTGTTGTATAAGTTTTTTATGGCAGCTATTTTACTGCAGTTGTTTTCAGTGGCCTGATAATGAATATTTTTTTCTGCATGTCATCTGCAAGTGCTAATAGTTTAGTAGGAGGGGTGAATGTATGGATTAAGTGATCAATATTAAAGGAGAGAACATTTACAAATGCTAACCAGGTTTCTGCAGGGTCTAACTCCATTTTATCCATTTTAAAAAGCTCTATATAGATTTGTGAAAATAAAAATTCATTAGTTCTGCTAGGGAGTAATACTCTTATTGTCTTTCCAGCTGACAGTACTTTTCTATATGTGAGATCCAGATCTAGAACCACAAACAATGCTGAATGGTCAGATAATGTTGAGTTTTTAGAGATGGCCTAATTAAATGGTGCAGTATCAGTGAATAGAATATTAGATCAATTAGTGAGGAGTATCTACCATTGTAGAATGATACAGAATCATTTGGTAAAAATCCCTCTCCACTCATAAGAGGGAAAGCAAACTTATATAACCACTTAGATACAAATTTACTGTAGGACATATTAAAATCACCCAATAGTAGACATGGATAGGGTGAGGATGCGAGGATTGAATTAACTGTTAATATTAATCTATTTATTATTGTTGGCCCTGGAGGTATATATGCAAATATAATGTTTAAAACTAAAGCTTTGTGATGGAATGAGATAATTAGTATATGTGTATCAAGATATAGAATTTGAAATGATCTGAATGGACAAGTTTTAGATATTATAATACCCATGCCTGCAGATGGCGTAAGGGATGTTTTTGAAAAAATTGAGAAGCCTCGATTATGTAGATAATTCGAAGGATCTATAACTGAGTTGCAATATATTTTTGTTTCTGACAGGCCCAGTATGTGGCTGGACTACATCACACCATTTAATTAATTGATGAATTTTCTGATCAGAATTCAAGCCTCTGATGTTAAAAGTTCCGATATTTATATGCATGCTTGGGTGATTTTAGATTTAACTTTAAAAAAAAAACAATGAAACGTATATAAATATATATTGTTTATGATTTACACTTAACAGGAATATATTCAAATTAAGCTCTACAGTGTGATATATATTAGATTGTTGTTATCCTATTCTGTATTTATATATGTAACTATCTTTTCACTTATTTATGCTATAAAAAACAAACTACTCAAAGGAAGTATGTATGTAATTATACACCTACAATCTCACAAGATAGACAGCGCTTTATATTAATTTACTCTATATTAAAAAAAAGTAATTAAAGGAATATCCTTAGCAAGTACTAAAGCTTCTTCTCTAGTTCTACAGGAATAAAACATGTTTTCTGATAATTTTTCATGTTGTATACCTGACCCTATATCAAGATCTGAAAAACTAGATGGTATACTAACCTCATTTGCTTCAATTGGTACATCTACCATGACATCATCCATTTCAGACTCTTGAATTTCTTTATGTACAGTTTTAACTTTCTTAATCAGTTCATCAGAATTAGAAAGTTCTTCATTATTACTGGAATTTTTTCCTGAGGCAGGCTTTCTCCCACGCTTCACTCTAACAGGGCATCCGGGTTTTCTTTTTCTGTGGGTTTATCGACAATCTTATCTGTCTTAAATTTATCAGGTTTTGAGGCTTCATCCATAATTTCTATTGTGGTTTTATTTACGGCAATGGCATCTAGTTCATTCCGGAGGCTTATCGATTGCTTCTTGTTAGAAGTGGCATCGATTTCCAATGGTCTGCTATGACAATGTTTTGTTATATCTATGCCATTCACAATGGGTAATTCTTCATGTGCTCTCTGGTGGTCAATTGTATTTAGTGAAGCATTGTTTGAGGAATTGAAATTTTCCATGTTAGTGCTTTTCCTAGCCGGATCTTTTATTCTGGAGTTTGCTATCGAGCATTGATGCACAGAGGTTGCAATTTGATTACAATAAGAGCACAATAAATTAGGGCATGTATCAACAACATGACCATGTTGTTTACAATGAAAACATTGTAGTTTAAGGCCATGTATGTGCAAAAAGAGCATGGCTTCTTGATCTGTAATTAATGGGGGAATTTCATTGAGATTAATGCCTTTGTGGAGTTTCACTTTAAATTCATACCTGTTACTGTATACTGAAACTGGTGTATTTCTTAGTAACATGAGTTGAAGGCTGACTGCTATGCCAAAAGGTTCAATGAGTCGACAAAGATCATCAATGTTATATCCTAAAATGCATTCTTTAACACACCTGTAATATATCTATCTCGGTTTGGATTAATTACAATAATAGCGTATCTGTCTAAAACTTTAATATTTCTCCTAAATCAGTCTTTTTACTCAGCATTGTAAAATTCCAGAACAATATATATAGGATTTGGATGATCGGCAATCCTATATATTGTATCCCACATGTCATTAGTGCTTAAAGCTTCAAATAGAAGTTCTTTTGGAAAACGGTACAGTGAGCAGTTCATATCTGTAACAGCAATAACTATAGATCGGTCTGTAAAAAATTGTTTAAATGAAGCAAACAATGAATTAGGCAATGTAGCATTAAATTTTTCTGTAATAATAGTAAGGGTTTCATCAGACCAGTTCTCTTTAGTAACGTTACCATGAGCCTCAGAAGTTAGAGTCAGCATGTCAAGTTTTAAGAAATTGTCTAATGTAGTTCTATGAAATCTCGATTCAATCGTGTTTTTATTGGCATTATTGATTTTTTGAATTGGCAATTTCCTGTTTAACTCACTATCTGTCAGGATTTTGCTTTTTAAATGAAGATTTTGCTACATTCGTGTATGATGGTCTTATGCAACTCATGGCTTCATTAACCATGGCCATTTTTTAGTAATTCACTCAGAGTAGAAAAAAACAGGAGAACTTAAGAATCAAAGAAAAATAAACTTTTTGTAATTGATTTGCTTACCACGATATATATATATATAAATCCACTCTATATGATTAAATCAATGATTTTGTCAAAAAAAAAATATTTTAAAGCATCTAAAACATACAAAATGACGGAAGAACTAAGGTAATCGCCCTCTAGTGGCAGAATGTATTATTATTATTATTATTATTATTATTATTATTATTATTATTATTATTATTATTATTATTATTATTATTATAAAGTTCTTTAGTATTTTCCAACCTATGACATATTACCCTGAAGCCATATCAGTCTGATCTTCTGATCTTTAAGATAATGTCTCCAAGTGATTTGCAGACAAATGCAATCGCTAAAATTTGTCTGCAGATCATGTGGACCCAGCATGTTAAAGATCGCAAGATCAGACTGATATGGCTTCAGGGTAATATGTGATTGAGTGGAAAATACCAAAGATGGCTGTCAGATAGATAACGAGCACCGCCATGTTTGTTGGTCCTGAAAAAAATAAAAAATATAAAAAAATGTACATGCATGCATTAAAATAAGTTAGAAATTAAAAATAATTAAGTGTAAATTTGATAATTTTGAAATTTAAAGTAATTAAGTGTAAATTTTATAATTGCAGAAATATGTACAATTTTTTTTTTATAAATTTAAAATAAATAGACAAATAAATACATGTTTCCTGATTTAATGTGAATCTGGCATTATTAATGTTGACCAGGACAATAACTTAAAATGTACTCTAAATTACAAATTATTATAACAAAAAAAAATCAAAAAAATGTACTTGCATGAAAAAATATCTTAGCTTTACAACATTTCCGATGGTATTTTCATGTAAAAAAATACATAAAAGAAACAGTTTGAAAATATATAACAAAATAATTAAATAGAAATAAAAAGTTTTTTATTATCATCAATTATAATCTAGTCCATAATGAATTTTCTCAAAGTTTTCCTTGATAGGTCATTAACATTAAATCCAATGTTTCTTATAAAAATATTATAAAATATTGGACCAAGATAACATTTCTGATATCTACAATGAGTTCTAAAGTACACTGGTTCAAATAATAAATCAAAATCACTTGATCTAGTCACCATTATTGATAAATAATTATTTTATTCATTTCTTTGTATTTAATATAATAACACAAAATATTCACTAAAAATAATTGATGAATAGTTAAAACTCTAGCACACTTATATAATTCAAATCTTGACAAATCCAAAGGTTTAAACAAAATAATTTTTAACGTAAAATTTTGTAGTGTTCAGAAAGACTTCAAAAAATATGCTGCAGTGCCACCACATAATGTTATACCATAACAATGTCTGCTTAAGATAATTTGTTTATATATACACAATAGGACAGATTTATTCAAACAATCTCTTAATCTATAAAAAAGAAAATTAAGTTGTTTTAATTTTACTTGAAGCCAAAAAATATGCTTATCCCAATGTAAATACTCATCCAAAACCAAGCCAAGGTAAAAAAATGGGTTGAAGTCCTGGTATTTTTTTGACAGGAGGTTTGATTCACATAAGGCAATTGAATTAACAAGGCTTTTGCTGGAATATTTTTAAGAGAATATATTATGCAATTACACTTATTAATATTTAACAGTAATCTATTATTGTTCATCAATTGTGTAATTTTAAATAAATCTTCATTCACAAGTTTTTCAAGTAAACTGTATGAAACTGCTGAAGTAACCGAAGCAGTATCATCTGCAAAACAAAAAATGTTAGAATGAAGAGAAAGATCAAGCAGATCATTAATATAAACAGTATATAACAATGGACCCAGTACTGAACCTTGAGGAACCCCATATCTAATATTTCAGAATTGCTCAAGAAATTATTAATTTTAACAAATTGGCTTCTATTACTTAAATAATATTTAAACCATTCAAGCATAGTACCCTTTATGCCACAATAGTGTAACTTAATTATTAATATATCATGTGGAAGACAGTCAAATGCTTTTCGCAAATCCAAATAAATGCCTATAGTTTTGTAACCCTTTTACTTCTGTTAGATCTTCCTGGGAAAAACCCAAATTGATTATTTGAAAATAACTTATATTTTTGAAAAAAAAAAACAATTTTGTTTTTTACACTCATTTCCAAAATTTGAGACAATGTTGATAAAATAGATATTGGACTGTAGTTTTCCAAATATTCCCTATCTCCACTCTTAAAAATAAGTGTAACAACAGCAGATTTTAAACAATTTGGAAATATACCTGAATTAATAGAAGAATTAAATAAAAAAGATAAAATTGGTAAAAGAATGGAAACAATTTCAATTAATATTTTTACAGAAATACAATCTAAACCAACACATTTCTTATGTCTCATTTTATAAAGAGAATCTAAAATTTTACAATCTTTAATCTCTTTAAAAGCAAAAGAATTCGCAATAGATTTCTCATTTTAAAAAACATGAGAACTGCAATTATTTTCAAAACTATTTATTAACAATTCCACACCATGTACAAAATATTGATTGAAATGATCAGCTATTAGTTTTAAATTCTTTAAAACTTCAATAGATATTTCATTAATCTTTAGTCTAGAAATGTGTGAAAATCCTTTCCTAAAAATAAACTTTTAACACATCAAGAACCTTTAGCTGAATTTTAAATTCTTCATTAGCAGGAAACCTTTTGAAAAGCTTGTACACTTTCTTCTTTCTGTTAACTTTTGATATTAACTCATTTGTTATCCAATCATGTCTCTTTAAATCTTTTTTCTTTATATATTTTATATATCTTTATATTTTTTATATTTTTTATATATCTGAGGGTGGAGCAAAATGAAAGAGACAGTGAATATTGACTCTGATGTTTATGTAAACAAAATATGCTTGTTTTGGAGGTTTTGGTAAAGCTCCATCTATTTATATATTTTATAAAAGAACAATAGTCTATAAACTCTTTCATCTTGTCAACAAAGAATGAAAGTACACAATTTGCATCATTCAACTCAAAGATTAAATTCAAATCATATTTAGCAATTAAGAAATGAAACGATCATGAGATAAAAGTTTAAAACACTTTTTTACTATGAAAAAAATTCTTTTTAAAAATAACAATTCTTCTGTGATCTGTAAGACACCAATCCAAAAAAAGATGTTTTCAAAAGAATATTTTCAGGACATCTAGCAAAAACATGGTCAATAAGTGAAGATGAAGATGTAACGTGTGTAGGATGAAATAAACATTGAATAAATCCAAAAAGTGACAGCATATTTAAATAATGTTGAGCAGCAACAGAAATTTCATCAGAAATATCAATGTTCAAATCACCAACAAAAATAATAAATTTATTATTTAATCTAGTAAGTAAATCACCAAGTTCATCACTAAACTTTCAACTGTATGACTGCAAGACCTTCACAGAGGAATAAGTGTTCATTTGGCTGAACCTAAAATGAAATATAAAACAAAACACTCAGAAGAATCAAAAACTCCATCAATAGAGGCTACACAAAACACTGATTTATAATAAATTAAAACTCCACCTGCCAGATTATTAATTGTAGAATTAATAATTAATGTATATCCCTCTAACTCATACAGTCCTTTTTCACATTCCTTAATACAGATCTCAGACAAAATTATAATATCAAATGAATAATCAAGTGAATGTAAAAGAATTAACATCTCATCAAAATAATTCCTCACACTACAAATATTTATATGAAAAATCTTAAAATTTTCAATAGCCAAATTATCTTCTCCTGTAACATAAAGTATATATTTATATACTGCTTTGATTTGTCTGCACCTCATTCCATGGATTGAAGCCTTCTGTCTTTTTAAACCTACTATTAATAGTAATAGTAGTAGCAGCAATAGTAGCAATCACAGAAACATCAGCATTGGCAGTAACAGTAGCAATAGAATAGAAGTAGCAATGGCAGTAGTAATAGAAGTGCTATTTATAACACTTTAACTGAGAGTTTGACAATAAAAATTATATCCAAGAGTTGAGAAATTTTTTCTGGACAAGATCTCTTTCAAAGCTAATTTAGTAAACATTTGTAAAAATTGGAAGTCATTTTTTGAAATATGCAATAAAGTTCTATTCTAAATTGTAAATTAAATAATTAAAAAAATTTACATCTAAAAGTTTTTACTTTTAACTTTGATCTTGATAAGAGAATAATGAAAGAAATTTTCAAAATAATTCTAAATCTTTATCAGATTGTAAAAAGATGAGTGTTTCCTTTGCTATTGAGAAAGAAACTATAAAAGAAAGTTCAAAATTAAGTAGCTGCGGCGACCTTAAGATTTTTATCTACAAAAGAGCTGAAATTAAAAATAAAAATACTTATGGAAATGATGTTAAAATTAGTATTGATAAGGAAACAAATTTATTTCAAATAAATGAAGAAAATATAGCTGATATTTTAACTCAGTTTTTATTGAAAATAATCAATCAAATTCAGAATCTACATTATTTGCTAATAAAACTATAAATGTTCCTCCTCAAAATCAATCTTCACTCCTTTCCCACAAATCAATTTTTGGTCAGCCGTAGGGGTTTTCCTAAGATCTTTCCCATATGCCAGCTCTGTAAAACTGACAACGAAACTTTCCAGCACTTCCTACTCAAAGGTCCTTTTCTGCTTGGTGTGAAAAATGTCAGCAACTCCTGCCTTTCCTCGCACAGGAATACCATCTTTAACCTCCAAAAATCCATAGAAACAGGGGACTTTGCAGCTACTAGACTATCAGTTTTTCTCATCTATGCTCTCTGGCTGCTCCAATGTGCCATAATCTTTGACAAGCTCTTGGACCTAATTCATGCTCTCAAAACCCGAGATACCAAACTAGCTCCACCTCCACTCCTCACAGACACTTGGGCAATCCTCCAACTCTCAACCTCTCAGCCTCTGTCATAGGACTCAATCACAAAGACATGCATTTCTGACTGGTCTGGACTACACACCATTTCTCCTCTCCACTTGCCATTCCCTTTTTACATGTATTCTTCCCCTCTTATTATGTTGCTCCTGAAATTTCATTTATTTTACTGTATTTGTTTTTTTATGAATAAACATTTCATCACTGAGAAAAAAACTATAAATGTTGAAAAAAAATCGAAAATTGCAAACAATTTTAACCAAACTATACCAACAACAATTTTGAAATCTTTTTAAAAATCCATGAATGAAAAATTGAAAAACACTTATTATATCACATAATCACCATTTCTTATGCGTTCTCATAACTGTTATTAAAACAGGAAAAATTCTCCATATAGTGGTGCCACTCAGTGCAAACCAGAGTAATCAAAGGGAGCCAGAAGGCTTGTGCATAAAATCCTTATCTAATGATTACTTATCCAATATCCCCTTACTAGTTTCATGTGATGTGATGTTTGATGGTTTTATACCAATCCTACTTAATAGGATAGTAGTGGTTATGGTTGTTAAAGATCCAATGACACCAAAATGTATGGGTACTGAACTGAGTTCAGACTTCTATGACTATATATGCTAAGAAGCTTGGATTAAAAATATTGTGTTTTCAATTTTATTCTCATAGTTTTGTAGTTAAGTAGAGATAAAACGTGGCTGCTGGAGGGCTGCATTAAATCCTAAGATCTAAGTGCAGTGCTCTCAGATCCAAGCCTCTTTTCTGATGAAGACCACAAGTCAAAAACTAGTCTGGAGAATTCAAAACCTTATCATGCAAAAAATTGTTTATTATGTAGATATAAACAGAACATAAGATTAGGAGCCAAATTGGAAACTGTCATGTTAACTTTACAAAGTGTGGATTTACAAAATATACTTGACAGATATGGGAAAATTTCTCATTTCAGATATCTGCTTTAAATAAATAATATAAATAATAATTAGCAGTGTTAACTAACACATCACTAATCAGCATCACATTAAATAAAACATATTCAATCAATAGGTAAACAAAATTTACATTCTTCTGATATCTCAAGATTGATAATCATATTTAAAAGGATATTTTCTCACTGTTTTCTTGATAATTCGGAAAACACCTCATCAAGGATTGCCTAGATAGATATTGCGAAAATTATGGATTTAAAATTTCCAAACCCCATTGATGAGACAGAGAAAAAATGATAAGAAAACACAAACATGGTAAGTGTATCTAATGGAACAATGGATTAACTAATAACATAAATAACAAACATAATTTCTCACATGGAAACCTTAACATCTGTACTTAATGAGACTTCATAACAGCAAGTTAAATGAGGAAAAATAACTCTTGATGAAGTAGTGACTAATTATGTCAATTCATCAGGAGAATCAGAAAAAGAATACAAATCTAATAACATAAATAGCACTTCTCTTCAAGAGAGGATTATTACAGTTTCAAACTGAGAGTGAATAAAAAAAAATGTAAAAAAAAGAAAAATGAGTGGCAATTCAGTAAATAAAGACTAATCCTATAGATAAACAAAAAATTAATCTAAAATTTAAAAAACTTTCTCAATAATTCCCATGCTCAATCCCAAATAAAATGAAATATTGTGATTTATAAAAAATAATGTTCTAGAAGATGCAGCCTCAGTACAATGGATTAGACAAAATTCTAATAATTGTGCACATACACAAGAAAAAATCATATATATTACAGACATGAACATACACAAAAGGACAACAAAAATAAAATAGGACAACTCTCCAGAAGATAACAAAAAAATGAAAACGAACACAGCACAAAATTCTGATTAGCTCTTTTTGTGTGACAACCAACTCATCTATAAATACAAAAAATACTGAAGAGAAAAATTAAAACATTGATATTTGTTCAGAATAAAAATTATTTTACATGGAAATGTACAAACTGCATTCTCATTAAAAATGGAGGATCTTGAATTGTTTTACATATATTTAAAAAACAATTTCAGGGACTTGGCAAGCCTTTAATGAAAACTACTGACCATCACAGAATTCATGAAATGTTCAAAGTATGTGGATACACTTAAACCAATCACTTTACATATAATAAGCAACTTAATAAATGACAGTAAGATTATTAGTTCATTCATTTCACAATGCAGTTTTTATAATATTTTTCCTTTTGCTATAACATTTAATTGATTTACTTTTTATATTTCCAGTTTTAGTCCTTATTACATAGTAATCTCTATTTCATTTTCAATCCATTTTACATGGTTCCTTTATTTACAGAAATAAATGTAAGAGGTATTAGCTCTGCCCAGTGCATTTATGCTCTTAATAGTTGGATAAGTCATTTATCTCCTATCTTTCTAATTACAAAAACAAAGTACTCTGTACATTCTACTTTCAATTCTGCACAATATCTAAGTAAAGTTGTCTACTGTAAATTTGCAACATCCAATATCACTGCCTCTGGAGTTGATGTTTTTATCATTATACATACTGCTTTTAAAATTTTAAAGTATTGGACTTGGATCAGCATAAGAGTATAATTATACTGCTTTATTCTGCTTTCACTCTTAACATAGTAACATTGAATTTATATAATCAGTCAGTATTAATTCAGCTATTAATAAAATAAATAAATTTAATATTAACAACAAACATCACATGATCACCATCTCTTATACTAGCACATAACTGTTATAATACAGGCAAGACTCTCCATAGAGTAGTGCCACCCTGTGCCAACCAGAGTAATCAGTGGATGCCAGAAAGCTTGTGCATAAAACCCATATCTAGTGCCTACTCATCCAATATTCCCAGATTAGTTTCTGGCTTATTGCCTTTATCAGTGAGGTGCCTTGGGTCTAGTGCAGTGCTCTCAGAACCAAGGCGCCTCACTGATGAAGGCCACAAGCCCAAAACTAGTCTAGGGATATTGGATGAGTAGGCACTATATAGGGATTTTTTGCACAAGCCTTCTGGCATCCATTGATTACTCTGGTTGGCACAGGGTGGACTACTGTATGGAGAGTTTTGCCTGATTAACAACAAACACTTATTCAATCTTAATTGCGAATGATTTTAGTATGTTCTATATGATGTTAACTTTAAAATACTTCCAGTTAATTAATGTGAACTTTATGGGTGCAGAAGTTTTTTCCGAATTATCTCTATTGTTTTCTATACTAAAACACACCCTTTTTTAATAAACCTTCCATTCTCTTCTTCAGATTAAGACTATCCCTCCACCCAGTCACTTTTTCTAATCCTTTAGCAATTAATTTAGAGGTGATGATAAACACAGAACATCAACCAATTCTTTCTCTAAATAATGCCACTTGTCTTCTACTAATTATAACTGTATTTGAGACAGTGCTCTTAAAAAAGTATATTTATTTTAAAAATAGAAAAATAATATCTTTAAACCCAATAGAATCCTTTTTACCTTTTATTAATAAAATTTCTTTCCCAATTAGACATTTCACTTTTAAAAATTATTTCATCAATAGCCTTGTTAAGAAATTTGATGTGCTACATTTAAAATTAAAAAAAAAAACATGTCATGTGATTTTTTATCAGTTGGATCAATAATGTTTCTAAAACAGAGTACAGCAGACTCAACACATACTAGCTAATATCTCTCAATTAAAAAAGCTAAAAAATTTCTAGTCAATCTCTATAACTAGTCCAATAGTAAATTGATTCGGCTTTAGAATATACTCCTAAGAAATTAATCCTTCAATAATCTGTAAGGAGTCCAAAATGTTTTCTGGGGATAATATGCTTTCGCTAATATATTTTTATTGAAAGGCTAGGCTCCAGAAACTTCCATTTCTTAAAGCCTTATTGATTCTCTGATCAATGACAGAATTAAACCTTTTATTCTTTCTTTTATTATCTAAATTTCCAATTTGTTAAGAAGAGATGCTCAACTTTGGAAGCACTTTTGTTTTTAAAATAGTAACAGAAGATGGGAGACATGCAAGAAAATTAGCACTTATAGGTATACAATTGAACATTGAGGCTGCATTTGATTCTGTCTCTGTAGAACAGCCATTAGAGGTTCTGAGTCAATCTAATATTTCAATGCCAATAATGAATGATGGGAAAATGTTTCCTTGCTTCTTTCACAACTCCTATTCTCAACGTTTTCCCTTAAGTTTATTACTATTCATTACATATACTAACACTATATTTTTTCAAATAGAATCTAAATTACCATGAATGAATATACCCATTATTAATCTAACAGTCGTCATATATCATTTATTGATGATATAGTAATTTTCCTCACTTTTAACAAATACCTTGCTAAACTTTATACCATGTTACAAAATAACACTGAAGTTAACTCCTTAAAATTTAACAGTAAAAAAATAACCACTTGGAGTATCATCTCTGACTACCAAATCGATTTAATTTCCTGCTCTTCTCGTGAGGTGCTTGGTTTCCCAATTCATATTTTTATTAATGCAATGAGATTAATAATAAAAAAACACTTTATGGTTGCTATTAAAAACATGGTAAACTCACACTTAAAAACATATCTTTCATTATGTAATAAAATTTCACTTATTTATATTCATATATTTCCAAAAATTAATTATTACACGCTTATCATTAAATTTATAACTTTATACATAAAAAATATAAATTCACTTTGGAGAAAACTCATATGTAATAAGAAGGCAGCAGCTATAAGCATTAAACATATTCAGACACATGCAGAACTAAATGACTTAACTCTGCAATGCATTTTGACATTTTATTTCAGAGAACATTCAATGCATTAAGCAAGCTGTGTACCAGCTATCATAATGTTCAAGTTTTCGTTTCCATACCCCCTCAGACATACCACCCCTAATTGAAAATAAATTTATTACTAGCCTCTGAGTTTATTTTCAAATATAAAAACCCTACTTCTAATATGTTATTGGAAAACTAATTATTTACCCACTAATTGTGATCTCCTTCTTATCATCACTAATAAATCTATTATTCAAAAATAGGGTTTACTCTTTAGAGTCTAAATACTTAGATTTTTTAAATAAAACTCAATCTGAAGACTCTAACTATCAATACCACTTAAACTGAAAAAATACCTTTGACTAGTTGCAATTTTTACTTTATGTGGTAGGAAAGAAAAAACAATGGGACACATTTTATTTTGCTGCAATTCCCTACAGACATATTATGAAATTAAATCATCAATCACTCATAACACAAACTCTTCATTAAAGATTCTCATCAAAAAAATTCAAAGACAATAGTTTTAACTATATGATATTATTCTCCATCTCGTTATTAGATGTCATTTGATATTCAATTCAACATCATGTAAACTATAAATTTCTTTTTCTAAACACACTGGTTAAAAACAAAATTAGAGTTAAGCTTGGCTTCCATAAATCTGGTTTCAACTACCTGGAGTTTAGTACAATTATCAACACCACTGTGAATTATGAATTTTTAGTTTGTTAAATTTTATTACATTATCTATTTTTTTGTATTTATTATACCTTTTTTTTTTAAATTTTCTAATTTGTATTAAAATTTGCACATTAGTATGCTTTCACTGGTTATATCTTTATTTTATATTCCAGTTTTTGTAATTTTCATTATCCATTGTGTAGAGACTTACCAATTTGTATATATCTTTATATATTAGAATGTAAAATACATTACATGTATTTATAATTTCACATAAATTTTGTTTAATATTAGTAGTAGAAGTAATAGTATACTAAACATGGTTACTAATCCACTCAATAAAGAAGTTCTACCCAGTATCACTAGTCTTTTTTCTAAAAAAGCCCATTCATCCATGTCCACTAACCAACCTCAGACCAATATCTATGACCCCTCTCATCATAAAAAAAATATTGAATCCATAGTCAAAGCCAAAATTCAGCCTTTAATTCTCCCAAAAAATTTTAAATACCAGTTTGCTAAAAAGGGTGGTTCCATATCTGAAGCACTAGTCTAATTTAAAACACTCATAGATGAAGTTAGACTAGCCAAAAAACTGTACCAGTGATTATTCAGGTCTATGTAGAAGCAGTGTTTGATTCAATTCTAATTCTAATACTCCTGGAAGTAATCAGAGGTCATAACATTCTTATACTTCTAATCTATATTCTAGAAAACCTACAAAACAATAGAAATATTCACCTTACACTTAACAGCAAGACTTCTCCTAATTTCATTCCTCACACCTCCATTCCACAGGGCTCTCCCTGAATTTACTTCTTTTCATCACCTATATCAATCCCTTACTAGCTGAAATAGAAGTAATACTTCCAGTTATATACATAGCAGACTTGAAACAACAAATAAACCATCTATCTTACATGAGTAATATAGTCATATTCCTGCCTTCTAAGAAGTTAATTCCTAGGTTACAAGCCATTCTAGAAAACTACTCATTAACCCATTCACTGAAATTCAACACAGAAAAAAACAGCAATATTGAACATTTTCAATGGTCAGTCAAATATATCTCTAACCAAAACCTCACCCCATAACTTTCTTCGAATCCTTTTTCATCTCTCACTTAATGCTACAAGAAGCACAATACAAAAACAGTTACTGCTAGCAATAGAAAAAATAATGAACTCATTATCCAAAGCTTATTTTTCATCACATAATAAAATTACTCTGATCAACATGTTAGTATTTCCAAAAATTAACTTTTATGCACCAGTCATAAAATTCACTAATGGCTTTATAAAAAAATTAACTCTATGTCTATGAAACTAATCTGGAATAAGAGAGCTATCTCCATTAGCATCAATAGCCTCCAAACACACTAAATATAATGGCTTATCCTTACACTCCATCACAACCATCTGTTAACAAAAAGCCCATAGCACATTAGTAAAATTATTTACTAGTTTTTCTATATTCCAATTCTTCATTAAAATACCACCCACTAATACCCCTCCACCAATCAAAAATAAATTTATTAATCAACTTACCAAAATTAATACAAAGTATAACAGACCACAAGATGAATCATTATCAAAAATCAATTACTGAGAAGCACATCATTTCCTCAACAACATACATTCTCTCTTGACTACAAACAGTATCCTCAATATTACCAATAAATCACTAAGCTCAAAATTTAAGTTTTGACATCTGGAGCCAAAATATTTTAATTTTATTATTAAAATCAGCCTATGCCCTACAAACAATTTTTCCCTTTCAAACAAAATGAAACATGCCAAGACTGACCCAAATTGCTCTCTCTGTCATAGAGAAGACTAAACCTTAAATTATTTTATCCACACCTCTCTGTCCTACACATTTACATAGACTTAACCTTCTCAATTACTCACAGTTCAAAAACAACAGTACAAACAGTAATTGAAAATATTCCTAAAAGGTATTTTACCACAATTAGACTCACAATTTTTCTATTAATCATGCTATGGTTCATAAGGTGTCATTTTGTGTCTAATCTGCATCTCATAAATTTCAATCACTGCTTATAAACAAATTAATCAAAATCAAAGATAAAGATCAAATAATTGCTCCTATTGGTATCATAACTTCCACCTGGAGCCTAATTAAATTCTCCAATACCACTAAAAATCACAACAAGCATAGCAATAAATCATCATAGTTTTTAAAAAACTAAACTCACAAAAGCTTTGGCCACTCAACATTAGAACTATTAACACTCCTGCTTAATCAGCTTTTTAGTGTCTACCACTGAATATTATCTCTCATAGAACTTCTAATAGAACTTGATGCAGTCAATGTCTATACAATATAATGAAAAACAGGCAAAACTCACTATACATATTGCCTGTTTTAACAACAGTTATACACAAGCATAAGTGGTGGTGGTCAAACAATGTAATGAAATAATGGTAATAATGGTATAATGATTAAAACATAATAGGTGCTAATAAAATAATTTTTTAAAAGTAGTAGTAGTAGTAGTGGTATTAGTAGCAATAGTAGTAGCGGTAGTGGTGGCAGTAGTGGCAATGGGAGTAGTGATGGCAGTAATAGTAGTGGTGGTGGAAGTAGTTGTGGGAGTGGTGGTGGTAGTGGTAGTGGAATGGTAGAGATAATGGTAGTGGTAGTAGTAGTAGTGGTAGTCCTTCTATCAACAATAAATTCATCAATAACCTAGTTCAACACATATTTAATTACCTGAAGATATGTTTGCAACAAAAATAAAGTACTGGAATGCACACCACATTGTTACTAACCTAGACCTGCTTAAACCACCAGAAAGTACACTTATATTATCAAACAAATCACTACTACAAAAATTTAAATTTTGGTATTTAGAACTTAAATACTTAGACTTCATAATTAAAATTAACTTGGATGCTTTAGTAACAAGTAAATTTTTTTCCAGTAAAAGAAAATGTATTAATAATATTCAAGACACCTGTCCATTAGAAATGATGAAACAATGCAACATTTTATATACAACTGCACTGCCCTACAAACATACAGACAACTTACTTGCACAATCATTCATAATTCCAAACCTACATTTGACATTTTAATAAAAAATATTAAAAAGAAATATTTTTTTTTATTATAAGGCTTTCCATCTTCATTATTTTCACCCATTGGTACTTAAAATGTCATTTTGTCTTCAAACCAACATCACAAAATGTCAAGTCTCTCTTTATAAATAAAATGCTACAAATTAAACTAGAGATCATTCTTTGGCCCCAATGGACATAGTCAATGCCACCTGGAGCCTCATAAATTTATCCACACCACCATAACCCCTAAACCAAATCAGAAATAGGTCTTTACAATAAAATCATCATGACTATCATTATATAGCTTACTCATAATTAATGTATTCTTAGAGAATTTTCCACATCCCAATTGTTTTCATATTTATTTTTCTTCTAACATTTGCTTGCTTCTTTGCAATTATGTAACAACATTCATAACATGTAATCAAAATATAGATCAAATAAAAACATTTTAAAATAAGGAGTAGGAGGTATAAGAAGTAGGAGAAGGAGGAGAAGGAGGAAGAGTGGAATGAGTGGAAGAGGGGGAGTAGCAGTAGTAGTGGTAGTAGTAGTATTTAATGTTTGATCCAAATATTTCTTATTTATATAACATTAGCATTACTGGGTTATCTAATTTCATGTTTATTTAATTGCATTTCTTCAGCAGGCATATATATCAGCCTTGAAAAATTTAATTGAATGGATTCCTTCGGAATCAGTTCTATGCAAATGTGGGAACATTCTTTTCATTTTTTAGACCTGGAGGATATTGTTCTAATCTTGTTACCAATGCAGTGGATCATTTCTGCCTTTCAATGACAGTTATAATTGTTATATAAAGATGCTCATTCCTTCATTCTATGACCCATTTATTCTATGAAATTTGAATCTAACTTCGCAAAAGTGAATATATTCCCATCACTGCCTTCTTGCTGGATTTCTTTATTATGTTAGCAACTCAGTACTGCCTTCCTTATTCATGTATATAGTTAAGTCAGATATTTCAGCATTTATGGGTCTTGGTGATGTGAGCTATGCAATCATCTATTTTAACCATATTTTCTTGAGTTAATTAAACTTACCCTGCTTCATTTATTATCATGCACCTGCTAAAGGGATATCTGCCCCAAAGATCAACAATATGTATATCAGCAGATGTTCCTTACATAAATATTTTATACCTTGAAACTCCTGACACATATAATTACTAATTAATGTTATTCCTACTATCTCCAATGAGTCATGCAATAAATGAAACAGTGTTCATTTCTATTGTGTGTATTGTATTACTAATAATGTATTTGTAATTTCTCATATACATTTTCTCATATACATTGAATTCAGTGTTTTATTTGCCATAGGAAAATCATATAGTTATAATCTACTTCTAAGAGTCTCTCTCTCTCCCTGAGCACCAAGCCCTAACTAAAATGTAGTATGTGGGTTGGAAGGAGTTGCAGTTGCATAACTTACCCTTGTGGTGATTTTACTGTTGTGGTTCATTCTGACCATTACAATATATTGTAATCTTATATTTTTTTCATTAGAAATGTATAAGTAGAAATATTGCTACAGAATTTTTTTATCTACTTTGAGCTTAATATGTCTATTTTATTATAAGCATTGTAGTTATTATGAAGTCTAAAGTCTAAAGGTTGAATACTATTGAATGCTCTTTGATAATGTGAATTGGAAAATTAATCTAGGGTGTTGTTATGTCAATTGTTGTGATTGTGGCATGTGTGCATTTGTGTATATGCTGTTTTCTTCCATATTAAAAAATAGTTCTTTAAGAGGCTAACCATTCAGGAAGTTGTGCACAAAATACATTACATTCAATCAAATGTTATTATGTCCATAATTATATAAATACATGAGTGTGTATATTGTCTATACTGAACATAATGTGATTAGAATTGATTCTATGTGTTATTTGTTGTAATATTCAATATCTACTTATATTCAATATGTTTTGGTTTAAAAAGGGAGGGTTTTTTTTTTTACTTTGAAAATCCAATGGTATAAAATCTTTGCAAAATGATCACAACATTGAATACTTTGATTGTAGTTTATATAAAAAACAACATACTGAAGAGTTGTCTTTTAATCTGAGTGCCTAAGCAGGGTTGGGGTTTACTGTATCCATTTTGTTTACTGCTTTATCAACTATATCAGTTTAAATAGTTATTGGAAGGGTCTGCAACTCATCAGAGTTTTTCTTCCATGTTGTATCTGGACAGTATATTAAACAGAATAGAATTAAAACAGTCTAACAAGGAGAAGAGTTTTATACAATTGTGAAACTTTGAGAAATTTACCCATAGATTTGTATTATGAAACTTCATCACATGATGACATTACTTATCTTACCTCTACAAAAGCAAAGTCCATTAAATGGTTTGATACTGAATATCACATATACAATAATATCAAAGCTTCTAAGTCTCCAAATTATTTAATTCAAATTCAATAGAAAAATAACTGAAATTTCTGTACAAACTGATTAGGGGATATGAATTAGTGCATTTTTCTTGTTCATATTAAATACTTTTCTCAAAGAAGATATAAAATTTTTGTAGGCTTCGTAATCTAACTATAATCAACAAAATCAACTTTTCTGAGAATAAATTGAAAACTGGATTGGATATGTAGACAATAAAGTGTTTGACATTTTTAAAAAAGACCCAATTCTTTAAGAAATTTTTTGTTTTACACTCAAAGTATATTTATATATATGAAACCAGATTGCAGATAATAAATACATGATACAACCCATATTGATGAATTTTTATAATGAAATCTACACACAAGTCATAAAATATTTAAATTTAAAGTTCATGAATGTTTTTGTCAGACTGGAGTTAATATTATTGGGTCAAAAAATAACCCCATAAGTTATATTGATGAACTAATATTTTAAAAAAATACTACAAAAAACATTGATTTTGACGACAAATGAAGAAATGTTAAAGTGAAAATTTTGTTTCTATATAAATAATGACCTGAGACTTAGCTTTCTAATAGTTGTCCTGAAGATCTTGCCTTCTTAACAATGATGTATTCTTATGGTCTTCTCAAGAGTATTATTGTAAACTATTTTGATTGAATTGAAATGTTGAGTTGATATGTTGTTAAAATAAGGTATCAACGCTATCAACAAAAATGTGTGTAAAGTATAGGAAAATAAATAAACTTATTGGTGTTACTTTATTAGTTTAGTGCATATTTTAATATAGTTACCTTGGAGATGATGTATTTAATTTAACTGCACATTACTTTTATTCATCTTTTTATCTATGAATTATGTCCCTCACAAGCTATGAATTAATACCTCATTTGAAAAAGATGAGCTCATTTTATTTTGCTTCATTTGCAGACATAAAAAATAATAATTTATTCATAATAGTTACATCCGTTTGTATTTTTTTTTTAAAAAAAAAACTTTCTGCATGTATTATAATTAAACAGAATTGCACATGAATAAAGGTTTAAAAGTGTGCGGGGGCTATTTATTACTTAAGTTTTGTTATTAATTAAATCAACATTTTTGGAAGTCCTATAACTAAAGTGTGATCTTATTTAAAGCCATATTGTTGAATCATCTTCTTATATACCAAGTTTCAAAGAACAAATTTCGAACAAAGAAAGAATCTCATTTTAAAAATATATAATATTGAGCCACATTAATTATGTAAGTATATTATAAAATATTATATTATATATTTCATTTTCAAGAAAGAAAACCACCCTGTCATCCACTGACTGTGAGCCATTCTTTGTTTAGTAAATATCTTGAATGCTGAATGATTTTGATTTATACTGCAAATGTGTTAAGGTGTTTTTTTTTCATATAAAATTATACCTACACTTTAATATTATATTTCCAATCATATTTTTAAAAAATTGGTTTTGCCATAAATTTTTTTTATGAAATCCCACTTACTGGCCAGTATAAAATACTAAGAAGCAATCTTTCATTCTATACGTGACTTTATTTACCTTTTGTTAGATGAAGATTGGAAACACTTTCTATTTATAAGTTTGTTTTAGAATTTCAATTTTTTTTAGATATTCACAGAGTTAAAACTCTCTATACAGTAGTGTCACTTACTGTAAGCAAGAGTAATCAATGGATGTAGAATATTTTTGCAAAAAATCTTTATCTAGTGTCTACTCATCTAATATCTCCAGACTAGTTTTTATCTTGTGGCTTTCATCAGTGATGAACTTTGGATCTGAAATACTGTACCTAGAACTTAAGATCTAATGCAGTTCTATAGCAGCCACCTTTTACATTATTAGTTAACTATAAAGCTTTGAGTCCAAAATGAAAACCATATTGTTTTCAATGCAAACTCATCAACTTGGATAATCATATTGATCTGAACTCAATTCAGCATCCATAATTTTTGGTGTATTTGTTTCTTTAATAATCACAGTCACCATAATCCTGTTGAACAGAATTAGTATTAAACCACTAAATATCATGATTTCCATTCTTTAGGCTTACATAAGCAGTTTACACAGACGCAAATATCTCAATCGTAGCAAATCAGAGTATTCAATGGAAAACATTATTGTGTTTTCATTTTGGACTCAAAGCTTTATAATTAACTAATAAGATAAAAGGTGGTCTGAGATTTGAATGAGGAGGTCGTAAATAGGGATCGTCTTCAAAAACTTTCCGGTATCCGTTTATTACTCTGAATTTCACCAAGTAGCACTATAGTCTGGATAGTTTTGCCTCTGTGTAAACAGTTCATTTAGCATAAAAAATGGTGATCATGTGATGTTTAGTGGTTTTTATATATTCAGTGAAAAAAGGTGTTTCATTTATTAAAGTGCTATTAGTAATGATTTATTATTCAATTTGTAGAACTAGGGTATTAAGTAAATAATCAGATTTCTACTTAAGCATGGACTTCAGACATTTCAAACTTTGGCTCAGTGGATAATTGACAATTCAAACACAAAATGTATTCATAGTATAAAAAGATAGACAGTAAATCATGATTTATTTATAAGTATTCTTAAGATGCACACTGAAAATGTAAAAAAATTATTAAAAGCACAATCTCGGTCTCAGGGTGGCCTTTGAGTATTCCATCATTAGATTTTCAATTGGATGGATGGTTGAAGAGTTGGAGTGTGGAGTATATTGAAGCCTGTCCATTAAAATATGAGGATTGGCTATCTTAATATATATCTGAGAACACATTATATATATGTGTGGAGATGGTAATCTGGACCAACTGATGATCGCTGTTTTAGCATGAAATACGCATATTGGTCATTATTTATATTTTCAGCATATATGTGTTAAAGTGTATCAGTGTTATGAGATAGTGTGGAGAGTGGAAGGTCGTGTTAAAAGTCTGTGCTTATATACCCTATATATATTATATATATATAGACATAGGTATATAATAAGCTTGTGTGTTTCAGTTATTAAAAACAATTTATGTTTATTTGTTTATTTAATTTACAAACATTTAAATAACCATATGCATGTATATTGTTTCCCTGTTTGTACGTTTAGAAAGAAGCCGATAAGTTTATACTAATGTAGATGAAAATGTAATAATCACTATCTTGATCATTTGTATTTTTTTTACATTTTTTATGATTTCATATTTTGAAAATACTATTAGCAATGAGAATATAAATGCAGAAATTTGAAACAGATATTAATATGAAAACTAAAATAAAATATGAGAAAATATACAAAAGTAAAAAAAAACAAGTCAATATTGTCATTATATATTTATTTTACTAGTTTACAGAATTAGATTATTCAACAAGGATTTGTATAAGTACAAACAATGGTTCATATAATGCAGTACAATAAAGTTTAATACAAGACAATAAAAATGCTTTTATTTATACATGTTATTGTTAGATTGATTGCCAATATGAAATAGTCATTTATTTTTGTAATCCAAAAGCATAAAGCATAGATTTTTTATAAATTATATTTCTTACAATAACTCCCCTCATATTAAGATCACTCTGATGAAGACTGCAGGACAGTTGAAACTGTCAGAAAAATAAAAGGATCATTAAAAAATTGCATTGAAGTGTATATGAGAAGAGTTATTGTAAAAAATATATGTGAATATATGAAGAAATGCAAAGAAAGTAAAAGGAGAAAAATAAGAATATACTTCTTATAAATTATGTAATTCAGGCTAAATTCCAATTCACACTGGATATAAACATTTAACACATGGCAAGAACATTTAAAAAAAATATTCATTAAATATAATCAAACATTAAATTATTCACATGTGCAACATATTACATATTAAAAAGGCTAAAACCAAATGCTATGGTTTTAATCCACTACCTATGTTTAAAAATCCATACTGGTTTTACCTTGAAATTGGAACAGTTAAATGTATTATATAGCTATAGGAATTTCATTTATATTTTTACATTTTTAAATTACATTTGTGTATATAGAATTAAATATTTTACAAATTATTAATGACTACTAATTGACAATTCCTGAGTTTTCTCATTAACCTATAACAATCCTTTTATAAATAGTAGTGATAAATTTGTTGTAAAGTTTTGACAAGATATCAAAGCAATGGCCTCTACAAGAAAATAAAATTGCACTCATTTTATATGTAATTTATGTTTTTATATCAGATGATGATATTTATTAGAATAAGCATTGCATCATGCAGTTTAAATTTGAATCAGTTTGTGCTTTTAAATAATAAACCTGAATAAATTTGTCTTTACATTAATATCTTTATAAACAAGTAACTGTATATCAGTTGTATAATTAAATTACCAAAACATTAAATAAGAATTATTAAAGGCTAATACTTTTTTTCTAAAATAACACCTTTTATTAAAGTAGTGCCCTCTATTATCACAATAATGTACCTAGAAAATGAAAAATGAAATGACTGATTTCATCTTTATCAAAGAATCTGATTACAGGAAGGAGTGGATTAAGAGTTGTTTCTTTACTAGAATATCTTGAAATTAGAGGGCATTGTTATAATATGCAGCTACTGTATTAGAAAAAACTCATTGAACCTCAGGTAGAATATTTACTATTAATTGGTAGTTGGCTGACTACATCAAAAGGATAAAATTATCTCTGTTTACATAGATGTAATTTCCTTATTTCTTATTATAATAACAATGCATAGAAATATTTAATTCAACATATATATATATATATATATAATGTTTTCACAGTTGTATGATGTAGATAAAATATAATATTTGGGGGAAATGTGTATTATTTTGCATTACAATCCGATATTTCAACTGACTAACAACTGCCATTATCAAGGTTAACTTTTGAAAGAAAAGTCATTAGATCTCAAGTCATAACATGACTCAGTGTGAGATTAGAAATGAGATTGAACTTGAAATAGTTCAGTATCCACAATATGAGGCTTATCAAAATGTTTATTAACTTAAAATTAATAGATGAAAAAACTGAGAGAAATAAACATTTTTATAAGCCTCATATTGTGGATACTGAACTACTTCAAGTTGAATCTCATTTTTTATCTCACACTGAGTCACCTTATGATTTGAGATCTAATGATTTTTCTTTCAAAAGTTAACCTTGATAATGGCAGTTGCTAGTCTTTCAAAATATCGGATTGTAATGCAAAATAATACATGTTTTTTCCCAAATAATTTTATTTTTTATTTATATATATATTAATCACCAGTCTATTATTGTTATTTATATATATATTAATCACCAGTCTATTATTGTTTAAATTATTGGCCATATTGGTAACATTGCCATATAGTATATTATTATGACAGGCTCCTGGACTAGGAAGTACTTGTCAATATGTTATATTTATGCATAGTGAATTTGCTTGCTTTTTAGTACTTTAACATTATCAATCATTAATTGGTTTCTCTGAACTGTCTTATTACCACTAGGTAATTTCTATACTATCACTAATTTTGTGTTTCTAATATCGTACACTCTTCTAGACTATTGGAAGGAACAATTGTTTCTGAAACAACTGGTTTATTTATTACTATCTTAGTATTTGATACAGCCAAAGCTAAAGATAAAGGTGGCTTGGAAAGTAAAAATTCAACAGATAAAAATATGACTTGAAATTTATGCAGTTATTTATATTATCTTCAGGTAAAATATGCTGCATTGGCCATGATTATATAGAATCTTTGGTGAATCTGTATTTGGAATTTGAGTAGGAGAAGTTGTAAAGATTTCATGAGATATTTTTATAGTGGGCTTGTTGATGAGATTGGAGTTGTAGTAAATCTTTTTGAGTTTTCAGTTTAATTACTGAACCTAATCCTATTCCTACAAGTTTCTCCTTTTTTTCTCATATTCATTTTGTTTTTTAAAGGTTAGATCAATAAACAGGTCATTTTTGTTGTGTCTATATTAATTCAGAACTTTTATTTTAAATATCTTTAAATTTTCTTTATTTTTTACTATTCTGAGATAAATCAATTTTATTAGTAATTATATTTTATGACTGCTGTAAAATAGTTGCTTTTTCATTGTAGATGCTTTCAGATTCATTTTTATTACCATCTCACTGCTGTTTTAGCTGAGTGTTTTTAATGTCACATGACTCACTAAAATGTTTGTTTGCTACTGCTTGAGGAGATCTATATCTCTGTGCCATATCTTATTTAGCAAAGATACTATGATAATCTCATTATTTAATTCAAGATCTACCATTTATTTATATTAAATTTTAAATAGGAGATTCCTTTTGTAAGCTCTCAAGAAAATGTTTTTCCATTTTAGAAAGTCATAAATTTGCTCATGTCAGTAACTTTTGTGTGACTGCTGGTATTGTATTTAGTATGGAGACTTTCAAATTTTTATATTTATTGCCTTTGACTAAATTTGATTCTTCATATTGATGACATTCATAATTGAATCTTTGGACATAAGTTTCAGAGTAACTCATGACACCAAAAGCTTCTTCATATTCATTACTTCAAATATTATAACTCCAATGTCGATATGGGCAAAGAACTACCACTGTTATATCTTTATCCAAGGGATTACTAACCAAATTTGAATTAATATTAACAATGTCAAATACATATTTTACATTTTTAAAAAATCACTTCAGACTTTTGTTCACAAAAGAAGACCAAATGAGGTTGATCTATTTCTCAAATTCACATGATGCTTGTTGAATGGCAAAGCAGAAAGTCGATAGTAGTTTGCTTATACCTAATAAAATAAAATAATTTGAAAAGATTAAAACTAAGTCTAATATCAAGATGCACTGTCAAGCAGAAGATATAGACAAAACAAAATTAAATACTGATGCTGAAGTTTTTGCTAAATTAAAAATTTGTTGGGTTAAAGACTTACAATATGAATCTCCTATTTAATATATAAAATAGAAAGATTTCCAAATGTAAATAATAAGTCCCATTACAGTACTCTTCTTCAATCATCTATTTAGAGATCAAAACTCTGACAATAATAACTATCATGAAAAACAGCTACCAGAAGATGATAGA
Organism: Epiperipatus broadwayi; assembly: GCA_028023455.1. Taxonomy (NCBI): domain Eukaryota; kingdom Metazoa; phylum Onychophora; class Udeonychophora; order Euonychophora; family Peripatidae; genus Epiperipatus; species Epiperipatus broadwayi. The sequence continues at coordinate 56,907 of JAQFVV010006412.1, forward strand.
AATAAGTCACAATCCAACCTCAATAAAGAACCCACATTCTCACAGCAATCAGAAAATGTACTTCTTAGTGCACATAGTCTATTCCTGGATCTTAAAAACAATGCCAATTCAGAAAATATACGAAAGTGAAATGTTTAAATCAATACAATACAATCATCACAAGAAAATGATAATCAATGCATTGATCCTAAGCCTGAAGAAGAAGAGGAGAAAGAAGAAAAGAATCAAAATAAAAAAGGAAGATGAAGGACAATAAATCAGGTCCAATAATTCATCCATAACCTCATCAAATATTATTACAAGCCAATCATATGAACAATATATTTGTAGTAAATATTCTGAAGTCTCTACAGTTTCTCTTAAATTATAAATAATAATTCATCAATAATATTACATTTCTATAAGGCAAAACATTTTATCGTGCAGAAATATTATATATTAATAACTATGCATTAATAAGCAAGATTCGATGTCAGATTCCCAACAAGCTCCAATACCAAGATTAATACACCCAAATACTAAAATAGTTATGAGTAAATCAGTTGTTCAAAAACAATATCTATTTCCAAAACCTTGAAGTAATTTTCAGAAAAAGCTCACAAAATATTTTTAATTATCAATGCTAGCCATATATATTGTATTCCTCATCCAATTAATATGATGTGATATTTGCACATAAAATAGAGGCCCTGGGGAATTATTGCATAAAGCTACACCATGTGATGCAATACCCATAGCAATCCAATGACCATTGATATGAATCACCAGAGGACTACCGGAATCACCCTACATAAAACAGATATAAATGTACATAAAGCACATGGAGTATGAATTTAAATAACTTAATCACACATACCACATATAAAATAGCAAACCAACCTACAAATATTCCACTTCAATGTATGAATCTTCACATGATCACCATCTCATACTAGCACATAATTGTTGTAAACAAAGGCAAAACTCTCCATACAATAGTGCCACCTAGTGCTAACCAGAGTAATCACTGGATGCCAGAAGGGTAGTGCATAAAATCCCTATCTAGTGCCTATTCATCCAATATCCAATATCTGGCATCCATTGATTACTCTGGTTAGCACAGGGTGGCACTGCTGTAGGGAGAGTTTTGCTATTGTTTATGTATAAATCTTCCCACCAACTCCATCTATAGTGACTTCAGAATACTATTTTCATGATTCAATATGAGGAAAGAGTTATTAAAAAACCTTCTCAAAATCTTTGCTTTTAACTCAAAACATTTTATATTTTAAAATTTTACGGTTTTATTTTTTTAATCAATCTATCTTAAATATGGAATTTTCTGTTGGCTTAAAAAGTACAATCATTTTAATTTATTTGGTATTCTTCTTAACAAAATCCAATTTTTCTGTGTTTTTTATTATGTCTTTTCTTTGTTTTAATAGAGCAATTATTTGAATCTATCTATTGTTTAGATAAACTCGGTTAAAGCCTCCAACATAAATATTTAATATTTGATCTTGCTTATTGAAAACTAGTTTCTTTGGCACAAAAAGTAAATTTTCTTATGTTTATTGTTAAAATCTAAATGTTAATTAGTTTTCAAATGCAAAAGACAATATATTTCATATGTTAGCTAACATAACATTAAAGAGATATGCCCTATGTAATATGTCCTTGTGCCTAACCTCTACATTTTTCTAACCCCACATATTACTTTGGACAGTACTGTTACCAGTCAAATATTGTCAATTTTCCTGATCATATCACAAATAAATATGATTGTTACTAGTCAGATCAGCAACATCTGAGGAAAAGTGAAGAATAGTACTTGAACATTATGTAAATATTATACTGGGTTGTCCATTTTTGTGTTATTATAATTACATATTTTTTTCAAAAATTAGACGATAAACCATAGTTTTTGTTTCTATCTTCTTTTCTTTAATGTAATCAAAAATATAAAAAACATTATTGTTGAAACTAACCTTCATTAAAAAAAAAAGCTTACGATTCCTTAGTTCTGAATATACATTGCAGAGTCTTCTGTATTTTTACATGTTTCAAGTTATTTCTAAAGTAAAATTAAACCACTAAACATCACATAAACCTAAGATCTAGATGCAGTGCTCTCGGATTCCAGGCTTGTCACTGATGTAGGACACAAGCCATAAACTGGTTAGGAGATATTGTTTAAATAAGCAATAGATAGAGGTTTTATGCACAAGCCTTCTAGCATCCATTGATTTTTGTGACTTTCACTGAGTGCCATTAGTGTATGGAGAGTTTTGCCTGTTTTAAAATAAAGTTCTATCATCATCTTTATTATTTTTATTCTCAATCAGTATTGATTTTCTTCAGGAAGACTATAATTTTAAGTTTACCCTAGTTGTTCTTATCCATTGTATCCTCTATCGGACAACTGTTGTTTTTTCTATATTTCATAACAAACTCGTGGAATCTGTTTTATGTTTTCAGTTAACATTCATTTCACTTTTTAGTTTCTATTTTTCTCAGAAATTTCATTGATAGATAAGTGTTCACCCATTAATGCATTTCTCATTTGTTTCTTCATAATTTGTTATGAGATCTGATCTTTTTGAAACCATAAGTAAAAAATTCTAAAGCAAAGTTTTTAAAAACTTATATTTTTGAATTCATAAATAAGACATTGTATTATAACATTATTTCTAACAAAAGCGTGTCATTCCAATTTAATTCTACAATTCATTTCATATTTCAATCTATATTAATAATATGGTATAATTATAATGGTTTAACATCTAATTTATAACTAACAATGTTTACATTTTATATTTTTTAATTTACATTTTTATACTTCTAAATATTTGAATAAATTTATAACTAAATTTTAAACACTTTGCCATTTGTAGAATTTTTAATCTTTATGCATTTTTGATAATAAAATATTTTCAATGCTTTTATTGATTTTGAAAAATCTGTCTGTATGTTCATTTTTCATATTTTCAAGTTAGAAAGAAAATTTAAAATCAAGGTTTAATTTATTAAATTCAATAGAATTGCTTGAAAATTAATACATAGCAACCGTAATCCATTTGAAACAGTTATATTTTTAGTTTGTCAACTAATTTTGTAGAGATAGAACAGAGAGTGGAAAAATATATAAAATATTTAATATTTCATGTTATGCAATTAACACTTACTTCTACAACTGTCATTTGTTTTAAATAATGGTCAGAAGAACATTTTTTTCAGTTTAATAACATTTAAATACCATTTTCAACTTTCAGTGTATCATATTTAGAGTGTGTTCATAATTATATAGGAATGGGCTAATGCAGAAATTATTAGTAAAATTCATATTGAGTTAGCAACTGAAAACTGTCTAACTTGGGCTATCAAGAAGAAAGATGAGCTCCTGCACAACCTAAAACTTTTAGATTTAGATATCATCAGACAAAACAATGTTTTAGATTATAGTATGATTTGAAAACCATTAAATGTAAAAGACACTATAACACCAGGTCTAATAAGGTCTTCTCCCATAAATACACTGGTCCAAAATATTTTCTGCATAGAAACTTAAAGCTGAGCAAATAAAACATTGATCAGTGATAAGACATCATTATATACCATGAAGACTTAATAAACAATGGTTACAATTCTAAAAGAATAACTGCAAATGTCATAAATTTCTATAACAACATCTTGCACCCTACAAACTCTATGTACAACATTAATTGCAAAGAACCTAATGCTTGAAGTTTTACTATTATGAACCTTAAGCTAACTTTCCTAGCATAAATATCTGTACTACTTGGTCATGAAAAGCAATGAATATTTTTCCATTTTCTTGGATAAAAATTGCAATCAGGCCATCACTTCAATCTTTCTACTGCTGATATTATTTGTTCTGAGAAATGTGACAGAAAAAAAATAATGAAACATGATCAACAGATAATGTCATCACACCCGTCTATAAAAAGGACTCTAGCACATATTTGTCTAAAAAAATGGCATTTGTAACCACCACTTTCATCTTTACTATGTAAATCTAGCCCTAATAATTCAATTTCATGATAATCTATTATGGAATATGCAAAAGTAACTTTAAATCTAGATCTCAACTTTCTTTAGTCACTTAATGCCGCGATTATGATACTATTCAGTATTGAAAGAACTCAGTTTTAAATTATTTTATTTTATTACAAACTCAAACCTGTTTTGTTACAAAAATGTTTTATTAATTTTTGAGCCAGTATACTAAATCAGTAACTAAGGTTTATATTTAGAAGTGTTTCTATTTTTATTTTAAAACATTGTCTTTTATAAAAAAATGTAAATCAGAAAAATCGCATTATATAAAACAATGGAAAAACTTAAAAAAGATCTAGATTTTTTTCCTCAGCATTTTTTTCAAAAAACACGTTTTATAATAAAAATCAGTCTATCAATTTAAAGAGCGATCTTGGTTACTGATTTATTATACATTTATAATAATGAACATATAATAAATATAATACATTATTAAAAGTATAAATATACATTTATATAACATTCAGGGTATATATATATATATATATATATATATATATATATATATGTATATATTGTATATATATATATATATATATATATATATATATATAAACATTACAAGCATAAAGCTAAACTAGTCAATATAAAATCAAAACTACCCCAAATCTAAAATTAAACCAGACCAGCATAAAAATAATATTAAAACACAACCTAAGGTTTCACTGCTACAAGCAGACTTCTCAAGTGTAAAGAACTACAAAAAACCACACATTATATATACTATTAAAAACTACCCACAAATCCATTCACTTCCCATCCACCCTTAATATTAAAAGAACTCTTAAATAAGTTAATTGCTTCAGAATAATAAATTTTCAATAATAAAGACTCCTTAATTCTTCTTTTGATTTCATTTCTCTCAAAGAAGACAACCTTAGCTTCATCAAAATCAATAGTGTGGCCTGTATCTTTTTCATGGTCATACAAAGCAGAACTAAGATATCTATTTTTAACTCTACTTTTATGAACCTTTATTATTCTGAAGCAATTAACTTATTTAAGAGTTCTTTTAATATTAAGGGTGGATGGGAAGTGAATGGATTTGTGGGTAGTTTTTAATAGTATATATAATGTATGGTTTTTTGTAGTTCTTTACACTTGAGAAGTCTGCTTGTAGCAGTGAAACCTTAGGTTGTGTTTTAATATTATTTTTATGCTGGTCTGGTTTAATTTTAGATTTGGGGTAGTTTTGATTTTATATATATATATATATATATATTTATATATATATATATATATATATATATATATATATATATATATATATATATGTGTGTGTGTGTGTGTGTGTGTGTGTCAACTTATTGCCCTATTCTCTAATGATTTGCATAACTACATGTGTAATATTGATTTAAAGTAAAATTATATGAATTCACTAAAGTTCATTTACAAACTATACACATGTATTATTATGTACTCATAATAATTATGATATATTGTAACAGAATAAAAGGTTGCTTTAAAAGTTTGGGCAAAATTTTATAACTGACATGAAAGATGATGCTGATGAACGTTAAAGTTAGAGAGCCTACTGTAACAGGATAACATGATGGTATACTCTTCTTTTCATGCACCACACATTTGAAAGTCATTTGTAACAAATCAGATATTATAAAACCATGAGTGAGTGATCCTGTTTAATTACACCCTGCAAATTGCATTACCATGTGTAACAGAATAAATGTGTGTATGCTAACCTCTGTTATACCACCAATGATATAGGCAGTATTTGTAATAGATTGAAAATATGCAATGAGAAATAATAGTTCTACTATAGCCTGAATAAAGTATATAGCTCTGTCATTGGTCACCCTATGTAATAGAATGATGATGAGTCTCCAAGTTACACATCATTTGTAACTGAATAAAATATAAATCAAATTAAAACAATACTAATTTTATAATACCCATGAATAACAGTTTCATTCATAATATACTGAACATAATAAACTAAGATAAATGAATACCAATCAATAAATAATTATTCAGTACCTAAAATAATCCTTTATGTAGTCACATATGTGACTGTTAACTACAGCAAAACAAAACAATGATGATAATACTTATTATAGCATTATGAATAGAAAGAACATTTACAATAAATAAAAAAACAAAGTCATCTATTCTAAATATAATCCTTATTTAAGATAGATTAAAATGTAACAATTAAATCAAACGTCATTGTTTCAAAACAATGATATATGCCTAAGATATATTTCACATGTAATCAAATGTAAATAGTAAATTATTCATTAACTAAATCTAATATACCTAACAAATCAAACATTACTTATAATAATATAAATTTATACTAAACTTTAAGCATGTTCATATCTAAATAAAATATTTTATAAATGATTAAGATAAATAACCTTTGTATTTCCTATATGATTACAATATTTATAATATCTAAATAGATATATGACCAATGATTGATTTTATCTCTACTTTATACTCATAAATTAATTTACTATTATTAATCACTATTTTATAACAGGACAAAATAATTAATAATGATGTAATATCAGTAAACCCATAAGATAATTTGGAATCTATGATATCCAATCATATGTGTATATAAAAGAAACAGTAGATTTTTATTGCATATTTTCTTAAGGGCAATTAACTAATTATATCAATTTATTTTAAATTTCCTGCAACTAAATTATTAATACTGAATACTATAACAAGCAAAACATATAAAAAACTATTAGCACTCACTATAATTAACTATAGATATTATAATTTAACAGTTAATTGGATTTACAATCCATCTCAATTAAATTTAAATCCATGTAAAGCAAATCTTTTTAACTTATAACAAAATGAAATATACTATCAATTTGATAATTGAATAAGATTAAAATCTTATTGGCCAATCATAAACTTAATGTCATAATTATCCAATCAATAACAATTTATATAAAACACACAAAAGTTTGATTATAAATAATTATATAAATATTATATCTAGTCAGATAATGACTAAAAAATTCAATACAAAAAAGTAATAATATAACTATACTCATTTGTCAATTTTGGGATTTGATTTCTGTATTACCTGATATAGTTATTTAGAACAAATTAATAAATTGATGAAAATATAAAATTTACAGTAGAGAAAGAAAAAGATAATAAGTTGTCATATATGGATGTATTATTAAAGAAATCATATGAGAAAAGAAAATGTAGAATAGACACATCAATATATAGAAAATGAACATGGATAATAATATAATGAATTGAAATTATAATGTAAATAATAAATATAAAATAATTAGTTCAAGAGTATATATAACTATTAATTATTGTTCAAATGAAGAAGAATATAAGAAAGAGATAGAATTAATAATTAAAGAGTTTGAAGAGAATGAATATCCAGAGAAAATAATAGACAAAAGTGTAAAACTATTGAAAGAAAAATATAAAAGAGAAAATAAAGAAGAGAAGGGAAAATGTAAAAAAGGTAGGACAAAAAATGAATATATAGCAGTTAAAGCATATAGTAATAATATCGTAAAAAGCATTAATAAAATTATTAAAAAAATTAATGAAAAATATAATCATGTGATTAAATATAAAATACATAAAAAAATATAATGGATTTATTAGATAATAAATTAAAAATAAATCCTAGATATGATATAGAATAAAATATCTTTATCAAACAACAAAATAATATATGACAATAGCTGTAATATAATCATATAATCATAACATATAAAAGTCCTTTTCAGCAATTATAATTTTTTGCCCTTTTCAATATATCTTGGATAACTACAAAAAGAACCTATATTGCATACATAGTGACATCTACTGGCTCTATATAAAATTAACACAAGTCTATAATTTATGCTTTAATACATTTATAATAACACATTATATAACCCTCCATTTATTTTTCATTATCCAATTATTAGTTAAATTAATTGACATTTTATAAATGTTCATACAATTATTTCTATTGTAATTAATGTAATTACTTTCATATATCTTCCTTCTATTAATTTTTTTAATATAATTTAATGGACTTATATTCTTAACACAATCTATTCAATGTTCATATTTTAAGTAGTGAACATATAATGCAGATCTGTCATTTCTCCTACTACTAACATTATGATGTTGTTTAGCCCTTTCTTCTATTTGTTTTGCCATACATCCATAATAAAATGTTAATTAATTTAACTAATAATTGGATAATAAAAAATGATGGAGGGTTATATAACAGGTTATTATAAAGATATTAAAGCATAAATTATAGGCTTGTGTTAACTTTATATAGAGCCCGTAGTAGTCACTATGCATGCTATATGTGGTTATTTTTGTACTTAACCAAGACATATTGAAAAGGGCAAAAATTTTAAAATTGCAAAAAAGAGCTTTTCTATGTTATGATTATATGATTATATTACAGTTATTATCACATATTATTTTGTTGTTAGGTATAGATATTTTATTCTATATCATATGTATGATTTATTTTTAATTTGCAAAACCACCATAATGTATTTGTTCCTTGTATTTTAGATAATAAATATATTAAAGAAATAGAAAAGCATATAAATGGAGCATATGAGATAGAGTGTAGATCATGTAAAAATAATAAAATAAGAACTAAATATGTATGAGGAATAAAAAAATCAATCTATGCAAGATTGATTTAGCATAGGTATGATAAAAATCACCTACAGAACTTATATTTGAGAAAGATAACCTAAGAATGATTGGATATACTAATAAAAAAAGTGATAGAAGAATAAAAGAAGCTATAATAATTAAGAAGATAAAACCAAATCTAAATAGATCTGGGAGGGGGGTAAAAATTATTGTATGGGAATATTACTAATAATAAAAAATGTATATATATAAAGTTTTAAAAATAAAAAGTTTATAATAAGATAAAAATTTAAAGAAATTGATGATAGAGGGAGCTGTATTAAAGTAGTATTTGTGGGATATTTTTTATTGGGAAGAGGCAGTTATACAGTAAAGATATGTTGCACTTAGGGAAATGAGGAAATGAAGTTTTAGAAAGTCTAATTTATAAAAAAACGTAGTTTGAGAAACTTGTAAAAGGGGTGGGATTTTAAATTGCAGTGATATTAGAAAGAAAAAGAATGGATAGGATATAAGAAATAAATAAAGAGCAGTTGATTTAGATATAAATGTAGAAGAAGAGAGGGAATGGATCTGTAAAATTAATGGTAAGCAAGTTATTTGTAAATATAATGGAGAAGAAAAAAACAAAAAAAATTATAAAAGAGTAGTTAGGAAAGAAAAAATTGTTAAAATTGGGTATCTGAATATGCAAGTCCAGAAAAGTGGCAGGGAATTAAACAAAGCAATTGAAAATGAAGAGCTTCAGGTATTAGCAGTAGTGGAAACACATCTAAGAGAAGAAGAACCTGTTTTGGAAGACTTGGTATGGCAGGGTATAAATAAAAAAGAGAAAGAAAAAAAGGGTGGTGGTATAGGTGTTTTACCAAAAAAATATTTAAATACTGTTAAATTCCAAGAACATATGTGGTTTGAAATAAGATTTGGAAGACATGAATAGATGGTGGCTATAGTTTTTGTAGCTACTGGAGATAATCAAATTATAATGGAGTAGAACAATAGCATATATGAATGCCTAGTTAAGGATATACAGAGTTTTAAAGAAAAGGGTAAGAGAATAATGGTTATAGGAGATATGAATGAGCATGTTGAAAAACTTGATGATGTAGATAATAAAAATGGACAGCTTTTGAAGAAATTTTGTCAGAGAGAAAATTTAAGCATTGGAAACTTATCAAATATTTATGAGGGACAATACATATGGTCTAGAAATAATATGTTCCACACAATAGATTATGTATTGGTAGAGAAAAGAGGGAATGAATAAAGTACAAAAAATTAAGGTGTTTGATAATAAAGAAAGAATATGTAATAGTGATCATATTTTTTTGTAATTGAAATGGTTAATAATGTGATGGAGAATAGAAATAAAAATAGAAACAATACTAAAAGACGTGGATGGAAAGTGAATGATAAGAATAATTTGGAAGAGTATAAAATGCAAGTTGAAGAAATCATAAAAGAGTTGGTTGGAAATGAGTATGAAGACTAATGTGATGAAATAGAAAAAGTGGTAAATATGTTTTTAGGTGATAATGTTCAGAAGAATAAAAGTAATAAAAAATGAGAGTTAGTAAAAGTGTAAAAAAGAGGAAAACAGCATGCAGAGGATATAAGTGGTGCTATAAAGAACAAAGAAAGTGAAAAAGATATTAATGCTAAATGGGAAAAGTACTTAGAAAAAAAAGAAGTTAGCTAAAACAGATAATTATAGAGAGAGAATAAAACTGAATAGTAAATGATATATAAAAGTGGAAGAGATGGAAATAAAGAAATTTGGAATTACATTAAAAGGAGAAATTTAGGGGAGAGAGAGATAGTATTACTGGATGAGGAGGGAATAGAGTGTAGCTCTAGAGAAGAATTACAGACAATATTGAATAGTTATGTAATGGATATGAAAAGATGTTAGATGTTAAGGTTGAAGAAATAGAAAATATGAAAGCATATGGTAATGAGTATATTAGGTTTCCAGAAAATGAATTGATTGAGGCAGGGAAAAAATTGAGAAGTGGTAAAGCAAGAAATTTAGATGGATGGGAAGTAGAGATAGTAAGAAATTTAGGGTATTGAGAAAACGTAATGCTATTAGCATGTTTTAATAAGATGGCAGAGAAGAGAGCTTTTCTTAGTAGTTGGAGTAATACGAGAGTAAGATTATTATTTAAAGAAAAGAGTAAAGTTCATAGAAAGTTAAGCAATTATAGACCAATAGCAGTAACATCAGTTTTATATAAAGTTTTGTTTATGTATGTTGGCTGGAAGAGTTGCAAAGTGGATGGAAGAAAATAATGTAGTGGGACAAGTGCAAGGAGGTTTTAGGTAAGATAGTCATATAGGAGATCGTTTATTTGTAGTGGCACAACTTATGTATAAGATTAGGAATTCTGGTAAACAGTTATATATGAGTTTTATAGATATAGAGAAGGCATGTGATAGAGTGAATAGAAATAGATTACGGATAAGTTTAGCAAATCTGGGAATAAATGAAGCTTTAGTGGATGTTATTAAGAAATTATATGATAATAATTACTATAAATATCATTTAGAGCATATAGAATCAGTTAAAGTTAAAAATGGAGTGGGACTAAGGCAAGGATGCCTCATGTAACCTATTTTATTTTTGTTGTTTTTGAGTGAAATAGAGAGAGCAATAGACAGACAAGGAAGAGGGATAAAGATATTGTTAATAGGTGCCAAGGTTGTATATACATTGCTGGGTCTTTTTCTTGTGGATAATGTCTTTTTGTGTGAAGAAAAAAGAAAAGATATGGAAGTTATGCTGAGGATATATGTGCAAGGGTGGGTAAAGATATGGGATTAAATTTTGTGAAGAAAAATCAAATATAATGATGGTGAATACTGAGGAAAGAGAAGACAAAGATTTCTTATTAGGAGATATGAAGTTAAGGGTGGTGAATAAATATAGTTATTTGCGAATCATCTTGAGTAATCAGAAAAATTGCTTGGATGAATTGTAGAAAAAATTGATAAATGAAACAAAAAAAATGGATTGAGGAAGAAATTAATAGTGTTTTTTTATAATAAATATGATGTAGCTAGAATTGTATCGAAGGGAATGGCAGTAGGACGGTTAAAATATGACAATGATGCATTGTGTGTTAGTAAAAGGGTATTATATTATTTAGAAAAAGCACAAAGGGACATAGGAATACATATAGTAGATGCAGAGGTATGGACAGAAAAAAGGCAATTCAAGGAGAAAGGAGATATTCAAGTTTTTATATGAAAAATGCAAAAAGCAAATTGAAAATGTTTGATAGATTGCAGTTTATAAATAATAAAAGAATAGCCAAAGTAGTATTTAATTGGGTTACACTAAAGGGCAGGCAACAAGATGAGTAAGAAGGGTAAGTGGTATGCAGAAGATTTGGATAAAGAATTTGTCAGCATACTTGTACAAAAGGTGGGATGATTGTGTTTGGAAGATTGTTGAGTGTTATAGTGGTAAGGAGTGGGATAGAAAAATAGATGCATTAATAAAGAATAGGAAGTCAGGGACATGGAGAACTAGTATGGAGGGTAAAATGAGTTTATATATATATATATATATATATATATATATATATATATATATATATATATATATATATATATATATATATATATATATATATATATATATATATATATATATATATATAAAGTAAACGGAACATTGTGTGTGAAATAATTTATGATAATAGTAAGAAAAGTAGTTTATTGTTTAAGGCTGAAACGGGATCTTTAGCAACAAAAGAATACATGTAAATGGAAAAATATGGGTGATTTAGTCTGCAAGTTTTATAAGGAAGGCATAGAAAATATTAGGCATCTGTTACTTCAATGTAAATACTTAAAAGCATAAATGGTACAGATAATGAAGTTATGCAAGATTAAATATGAACAAAGTCATTATAGAGAAAGTGAGTTATTGGTTTTTCTGCTAGGTTTGGGGGAAGATAATGGGGATTTGGATATGAACGTCATGTAATTGGCAAAGATTATGTTGTGGAAATGGAATGGAGCAGATTATGGGAAAACATAGGGTGAAAAATGTAAAGAGAAGGTGATGTGGATAACATGTTTCTCTGGGCATAGATACTGAGATATTTCTGACTCCATATAAGAAGAAGTCACAGTGCATCACATCGCACCTTGAGAAAAAAAAGCTAAGGATTTTGAAAAAGGAATCAGTTATAAATTTAAAAAAGGAATATAAAAGTTCAGTAAAATAAATTAATAAATTACAAAAGAGAATAAATAATAAAGATAGGAATAGGAATAAATTTTTTTATAAAGAATAATTACTGATACATAATTAAAAAGGAAGAAAAGAAATTAGATTTATAGATATTAAAAGTAAAATAAATAGGGGATAAAAATATAGCAGAGAGTAATACATTGTACAGGCTTAAACCTGAATTTATATATGTAATATATGCAGGATTTAAATTCAGACTTTCAAACAACCCACTACTCTCAGTGTCATCTTATATTGCTGTAAAATGATAAATAGAATGGAAGAGAAGGTAAAACATAAAAAATAAAAAGTAAATAAAAATTGTAAAAAAATAATGAGAAAATAATAAAAAGTAAATAAGGTAAATGAATGAGTAGGGTTAAAAATAAAATATGATTATGAATAATAATGTAAAATATGTATTTTATATGTATATAGAATAATGGTTATATGATTATATGTTTAAATGTTTTAGCTCTGATGAATACTGCAGGACAGTCAAAACTGTTAAAAAAGTTAAAGAATTATAAGTATATGTAAAGATATATATATATATATATATTTATTTTTTTGCATATATATATATATATATATATATATATATATATAGGAAGGAATGCAAAAAAATAAAGAAGAATATATAAGAATAATACTTCAAACAAATTTTATGATAAAGGCAGCTTATCTTGTCTCACTTGAACATTATTAAGCAATAAATCTGCCTTACACAATTGGAAAAAAAATAAAGAAGTTTGTTTGAGTCATGTTATATTAAAATTTATTAATAACTCAATATCAATTATATAATAAAAATATATATCTGATGAATAGATTGTAGACAATTAATATGTAGACTTACAATCTAATTGCATATACAATAGATCATTAACTGATATTAATTGCATATTTAAATAAGTGATTACACATCAATTATCACCTAGTGGGTACTAAATTCAAATACATATATTTATGTAACAAAACATGTTGAATATTAATACTTTTAAAAATATAAGAGAGTTAAAGTTATATCTTCTTTCTATACTTCATATATATATTATATTGAAGGTATTCATGGTAGTATGACGTAGATAAATTATTACTTTTTGGGCTAAACCGTGTATTATTTTTCATTACATAATGATATTTCGATGAAATAGCATCTGCCATTGTCAAGGCATCCACCACTGTCAAGATAAACTCACGAAAGAGTTTACTTTGACAATGGCAAATGTTATTTCGTCGAAATATCATTATGTAATGAAAAATAATACGCAGTTTAGCCTAAAAAGTAATTATATATATATATATAATAACAGGATGGGAATTTAAAGGAATTGTACCTGGTTGATGGGAAAACCATCATCATCACCTCAAATAAACAAAATAAATATTTCAAATAAGGATCAATATTTAATATAAAACTTACATACAAAATTTACAAAAAAGTATAATATTTAAGATGTAATATATTAATGTAAAATATTAATATTAGTAAGATATTAAAGTAAAGTGAAATTAAAGAAATGTTTAATATTATATGAGTATGAGAGATCATGTTAATTCTCTGAGCGAGCAGCCCAGTTAACTCCTTAGAGTAACTACAAGTATAATTAACCATAAATCACCAACTTTAAAAATAAATAAAAATTATTCATCATCATGAATGATCAATAATAAAATAAATCGACAGACAATCTTGTGACTGAATTTGAAATGGGTCTATGGTAGACCGAGCTTACTACTTAGGCTTTGTCAGCTTAGAGCAATTATTTAAACATTAATTTGAATCCATCAACCTATGTGCTCATCCATCAGAGTATATAATTATAAAAATCAATGCTGATATATTAAACATGCTGATCAATCAGTACTATGTCCACTTAATAACATTAATGTACTGGTCAACTATAAAATTAATTTCTAATAGAGACTACACTAAACCATAGTGGATGAACTTTGAAGAATATACTATTTTCCCCAAACCAGAATAATGTCAGCTGGTACTCCATGCTCTAATATTCTCCCCCTTCTATATATCAGACTGTTATGCATAAATCTAGCTCAAATAATATAAGCTCTATAACTGTTATTAGAATTGATGCATGATGCAACATGCAATATTCTAAACTGTTTAGAATCAAGTTCACTGGAATAATTTTAACAACTGAGTACAAGTTTATTAATAACAATTAAAAAAATTGAATTTAAGGTCTCTTGAATAAGACTATACACATATAAGCCTTCTGGTTTTGATTAATATACAAAATAAAACATTACCAAATTGTGATTTACATGATTAGTATACAAAATTCAACTTATTATATTGAAGTTTACATATATGTTCTAATAGGTTTTTTTTAATAACTAGTCAGCACACAGATATGTGGCTTATAATTTCTGAACATATTTGAATTGTCATAAATAATAAAATGATTAAACTTTACATATAATTGTGTATCTGATATGCATTGATAATTGTATATAGATGTGCAGTACCATTGATTTATATTTCAATCATCATATAAAGTACAATAAATGATTAAAATTTAGTTAATACAAGAAATACAGATATCCCATTGCATAAATGTATGTTATAATTCATTACTTAATATTGTCATAAATCTATAAGTAAATTATTAAAATTTAACTATATGACTGTCTGGGAAGCATTGACATATATGCACAAAGACATGTGGCATAATATAGAATGAATATATTTAAACTTTATTGAAATAATAAAATTATTAACATCTTTCATAATTAATTCCATTTTGAAACAATTAAAAGTCATTTATTAAATTAATAGTAAATTTTAATTTGTCATGTATAGTTTTATTTTTTCTTATAAAAAAGTACTATCAATTTTTTTTTGACAATTGATAAATGTTTTTTTCCTGTTTTGACAAATCTTTCTAAAAACATTAATTAGATAAACATTTTTAAAATATTCTTGTAAGTTTTTTTCTAATCTAAAAAATTTTTCTAAGTCTTTTTTAACTAAGATGGTCAATGAATTATTCTTGAGAATTTTTAATCCAAGCAAAATTATTTTATTCAATAAAAATTATTTATGTTACTCTTTTAAAGTGTCTTTTTTTCTCTCAATAAATGATTTATTATCATTCTCAATTATATAGCTCACTTTTTTTAAAAAAATGTCATTTTAAGGAATTGCAAGAAATTACCAACTGCACTTTCTAGAAATACAATATATATTTATCTGTTACTCTTTGCATATAGACATAGCTCATATAACTAATTCAAACTTCATGCAACTGCCTTCTAGAACACATTTATAGCAAGCTAATGGAAACATAAAGTTAGTCTGGCTTCACATAAATGAAAAACTTCTTTATAGTAAACCATAGAACTGCTGTTGAACTTGCCATTCTTTTGTGCCTTCCTTTAGATCATTAGGTGAGCTCTGTGAAACTCTTCAAATACAAATACTGTAGCTATCTGGTCTGGCCACCTAATTCCTTTAAGAAAACTTTAACCATCCCCTTATTTTACAACCCTTTTATACAAGGTCTGGGTCAGGTGGGATGACAAAATCATTAATTAAAAACTGTTTTTATTAACTTAATTTAAAAAATCACTTTTAATTAAAACTGCTTTTGGAATTTTTGTCAAAGTATGATCAAGTTTTTAATTTAGAAAAATATTTCTAATAAATAGAAATTTTGTTCAATTAATTAAAAAGATTTTAAAATAGACATTTTTACAATTATCAGATCTATTATCATAAAACATGCTTGTTTTTAATTTCAAAATCAAAATTCAATAAAAAATATTTATTTGACTTTTTTAAATATTTATTTCATAGTAAAATTTTACTTTAAATCCAAAATTATTTAACCCTTTATTGTGAATTTACACCAGAAAATGTACAAAATATCTACAAAATTGTTGTTTTATGAATTTAATTTTAAACTTTGCATGTTTGTTTAATATGCTGTAATTCAATACTATCACTATAAACATAAGGCTAATATTTAATATATTATTAAACCATAGGCTGAGCACATTCAAGAGTCATGGCTTTCATAATCATAGCTCTTTGTGAAGTAAATTAATGTCTAATGTCATGCAAATCTGTGCAAAGTTCAAGTAGTCCATTTCCTGGATACAGAATAACACATTTCCCTTCTGTTAATTGTGCTGTTGTCTATTGTGATAAAGCAGGCCTTTTTATCTTTCTTCTCTAATCATGTCTCTCTCTGCAGACTAGGCTTATTATTTGTGTTAACATGGATGTCCTGCAAGCTTATAGTGCTGTGTGAAAATGGAGTTGTGTGCTGTATCAGATGTTGTTATAGTATACAAATATTTATGATGATATAATCGATTTCCCAGTGCTGCTTTGGTTTCCTCATAAAATGAGACTTGCAATTTTTGTCAGAGCATGAGATATTGTAAACTGCTTGCAGAGTTTGAGTAAGAGTGAATCAGTTTTTTGAGCTATTAATTAGTCCATTGGAATTAGGAGGGGTGTAAAAACAGAACTGAAAGGTTCTATTGAAAATTGAACACAATTTTTTGTGCATGTTTGGTATATATGGTTGGGTTTATATCTACTTTTCCTTTTGACTTTATATATATTTGTGCACACACACTTTTTTATTGTGTGCCATGTAACTCATCTGTTACAATATATATATATATATATATATATATATATATATATATATATATATATATATATATATATATATATATATATATATATATATATATATATATATGACATTTTGCAGGTTCATTCATGTGATGTTTAAAGATTTCATACCAATCCTGTTTAATAGGAAGATGATGGCTATGGTTACAAAATAACCAAAGACACCAACATGTATAGGTGCTGAAATGAGTCCAGACCCATATGACTATATAAGCTACTGAGCTTAGATTAAAAATATTTTTGTTTTCAATTTTATTTTAATAGTTTTGTAGTAATGTAGAGATAAAAGGTGGGCTGATGGAGGGTTGCATTAGATTCTAAGATCAAGGTGCACTACTCTGACCCAAAGCTCCTCACTGACAAAAGCCATAAGCCAGAAACTAGTTTGGGGATATTGGATGAGTAGGCACTAGATAGGGATTTTATGCACAAGCCTTCTGGCATCCATTGATTACTCTGTCTTGCTTTCAGTGGCACTACTGTATGAAGAGAGTTTTGCCTACTTTATATATTATTACTAAGATATTACAAAAAGCTTGTTTAGGAGCTATTGGTAAAGCTCCATCTAGTGATCATTAAATAAAAGCTAGAGCAAGTTACAAAATTTATAACTTGTTTTGTTTATCATAAATGTACCCTTGAAGGTTTTTGCGGTGATATATATTGCAGAGGCTTTTACTATATGGTGAAACTGAAATGATATCAGACTTATATAGTTGTATAGTTTGTTTGACTGGATTTGAAGATATTTACGTATCTGAAAATTCCATGCTTTCAAACTGATAGAAACTTGTTTCATAAAATGCTGATTGTAGAGTCAGTATTTAGATCTAGTTTCTGTTCTCTTACCCATGACTGAGGTGATCCAACTAGCTTGAAACCATGGTCTGGTGGTTGGAGTTAATGAAAGAGATATTGAATTCTGTCTCTCTCAGCGTTTATGTAAACAAAATGGTAAAGCTCCATGTAGTGATCATTAATTGCAAGCTAGAGCAAGTTACAAAATTTATAACACGTTTTGTTTATCATATATATATATATATATATATATATATATATATGATAAACAAAACGTGTATATATATATATATATATCTATATATATATATATATAAACATTACAAGCATAAAGCTAAACTAGTCAATATAAAATCAAAACTACCCCAAATCTAAAATTAAACCAGACCAGAATAAAAATAATATTAAAACACAACCTAAGGTTTCACTGCTACAAGCAGACTTCTCAAGTGTAAAGAAATAATAAAAAAACACAACTTATATATACTATTAAAAACTACCCACAAATCCATTCACTTCCCATCCACCCTTAATATTAAAAGAACTCTTAAATAAGTTAATTGCTTCAGAATCATAAATTTTCAATAATAAAGACTCTTTAATTCTTCTTTTGATTTCATTTCTCAAAAGAAGAATTAAATCAAAAGAAGAATTAAAGAGTCTTTATTATTGAAAATTTATGATTCTGAAGCAATTAACTTATTTAAGAGTTCTTTTAATATTAAGGGTGGATGGGAAGTGAATGGATTTGTGGGTAGTTTTTAATAGTATATATAAGTTGTGTTTTTTATTATTTCTTTACACTTGAGAAGTCTGCTTGTAGCAGTGAAACCTTAGGTTGTGTTTTAATATTATTTTTATTCTGGTCTGGTTTAATTTTAGATTTGGGGTAGTTTTGATTTGATATATATATATAATATTTATATATATATATATATACATATATATATATATACCCAACATAAATTATAAATGTATAATATCACAAATTATAAAATGTGAATTGCACAATATCATTCTGTGAAGAATTTTTTAATTGTTGTAAGCCACTATTATTATTCCAGGTTATGCAGGTTAGTCTTTTATTCTAATAATAAGTGATCAGATGCCATTATATTTCTAAATCATCATATACATTATGATTTTTTAACATATATATTTTCCTAATGTTATCATCATCATCAACCATTATCAATCCACTGCAGGATGAAGGTCTCTCCAAGTTTAATCCATCTTCTCCAATCTTTAGCTTCTCTTTTCCACAACACCCCTGCACATTTTCTTATTTCATCCAACCATCTCACATGTGGTCTCTTTTTGGTTCTTTTACTATCTCTTGGAATCCAGTTTAAAATTTCAATTGTCCATCTACTATCATTTCTTCTAGTAATATGTCCAGACCAACTCCATTCCAATCTTTTAATTTTTTCAATAAGGTCAGTAACACCTGTTTGTTATCCTACCCATACATTGTGTTGTCGATCTCTTCTTGTTACTCCCAACATACATCTTTCCATACTCCTTTGAGTGGTCTGAAGTCTCTGTATTGCTCTTCTATTAAGTGTCCAAGTCTCAGATCCATAAGTAAGAACTGGTAAAACACATTTGTTAAAAACCATCCTTTTCAAACACATAGGCATATTTCCTTGTAGTATCAAGTTATTTCTACCAAAAGCACTCCAACCAAGTTTAATTCTATGATTAATTTCCTCCATTATGTTTCCATCTGTATCAATAATCTGACCAAGGTATTTGTAACTGTTAACTTCTTCTAATTCTTCATAATCAATCTTTATTTTCATATTTTGAGCAAATCGATTAAACATTACTTTAGTCTTTTTAACATTTATCTTTAGTCCTACTTTTCTACTTTCATCTGCTAACTCCTGCAACATTTCCTGCAGCTCTGAAGCATTATTTGCAAAAACAACTACATCATCTGCAAAATCTAAATGACTTAAATACTCTCCATTTAATTTCATTCCTTTAGTTTTCCATTTTAATCCACAAAATACTTCTTGCAGAACTGCTGTAAAAAGTTTTGGTGATATGGAGTCACCTTGTCTTACACCTTTCTCAATGTTGATTTTTCCAGTATCATTATGTAATCTAATTGTTGCTGTTGCATTTTTATAAATATTCTTTAAAATATGACAATAACCTGGATCTATACCTTGATGATCCAATGCTTTAATCACTGAAGAAATATGTATAGAATCGAGTGCCATTTCATAATCTATAAATGCAAAAACATAATGACAACTCATATTCATTTGTCTTTTCTATGACTTCTCTCAATACCTGGATATGATCTATTGTACTAAAACCACTTTTAAATCCAGCTTGTTCTCTTGGTTGGTGAAAATCCAAAGTTCTCTGTAGACGAGTTGTAATTATCTTGGTAAAATTTTTATATAAAACTGACAAAAGGCTGGTAGGTCTGTAATTTCTAATATCTTCTTTGTCACCTTTTTTAAATATTAATATTATTGCTGCATTCTTCCAATCTTTCGGTACATCTTTATCATTTAGATATTTGGTATATAACTTTGCTAAAATTGTTTCTATTTCTTCACCTGCTTCTTTTAATATATCAATTATAATTCACTCATTTCCTGGAGCCTTTCCTTTCTTCATACATTCAATTGCATGTCTCACTTCTTCATTTAAAATTGTGGGCAATTCGGAAGATGTAATAGATATAGGAGGTACTTGTTTTTTATTACTATATAATTGTTGATAAAAATCTTCTACCAATTTTATGATGTCATCTTTCTTCTTAGTAATAATTCCATCTTTTTTTCTTATTGCAGATATAAATTTCCTACCAATACCAAAATGTTGTTTAACATTCTTGAGACTTTTATTTTCTTCTACAGCTTTCCTTGCTACTTCACAGTTATACTTTCTTATATCATTTTCAACTCTTTTCCTTACCATTTTACAAAATTCGAGATATTCAATTTTTTTTAATACATCACTTTTGTATATCTTCATATTCCTTCTTTTCTTCATAAATTCTCTAGTCTCAGTAGAAATTTTATTAGTCAATTGCTGCTTTTTTCTACCAGCTATCTTTGTTGCAGTTTTTAAAAGTGTATCAGTTATTTTCATATTAATTTCATTCAAATCTGAATCATGTTCAAAATCTCCTAACACTTGAAACCTATTTGTCAGTTCTAATTTAAATTCATTAGAATGTTTCTGAAGATTAGAAATATCAACTGTAAATATTGTTTTTCTTAACAATTTTGTCTCTCTAGTTTTACATTAACATGTAACTTACACCTTACTAATTGATGATCACTTCCTGTGTTAAATTTATTAAGAACATTACAATCTTGAAATATGTATTTCCTGTTAGTCAAAATATAATACAATTCTGCTGTACCTTCATTTGGATGCTTCCATGTCCATTTCCTTTTAATATTTTTTTCAAAAAATGAATTCATAATATAAAGTTTTTCTTTTTCTGCAAACTCCACAAGTCTATGTCCTCTCTCATTTCTATTACCATAACCAAAATTACCTACAGCAATTTCATCTTTCATGTCTCTACCAATTCTAGCATTAAAGTCTCCCATAACAATTTTAAAATGTCGTTTACTCTGATCAAAATCCTTTTGTACATCCTTTTAAATATCTTCTACTACTTCATCACTATGAGAACTTGTTGGGACATAAACCTGAATTATCTGCATTTGGTATCTGCTATTAAGTTGTATAACTAATCTTGCAACTCTGTCCGATACACCATCAATCTCCACAATATTGTTCTTCCACTTTTTATTTATAATGAATCCTACTCCACTTGTATTTCCAATATGTGTGCCTTTATAATAGAGTCTATGTCCACTTTTTAAATCAATTGTTTCTTCATCTTTTCTTCTAACTTCACAAAGTCCAATAATGCCCCATTTAATATAAGACAGTTCTTCTTCTAATTCTTGCAATCTTCCTTCACTTGAAAGTGATCTGCAGTTGTAAGTACATAAATAAAAAGTCGTCATCAAATGGCAGCCTGGCTCCGCAATCAGGGGATTCTTAGCAGTCTCTGCCTTCGGCCACCAACCACTGCCTTGGTTGATGACTTTACAACCTCCTGGGAATAAAGGCCATGCTTTATTTTTGTCTGTCATAATTGTATATATGTATTGGAAAAATATTTGTCATTTACACAAACATTCATTCTGCCTTATCAGGCACTGAGAAGAATGTCCATGGTGTTTCTTGATCTTAAACTCAGAGGTAAAAAGCCAATAAACTCACCACACTGGCTAATGTGTGTTGGTGAGCAGCTCATCCATGTTCTTATACTATATGAATAATCACATAGTAATAACAGCTGCAATGACAAGAACGTATGGAGTGGACATTAGGAATTTGTCCTGCTTGGTTCCTTTAAGGCCTCCAAGAGGAATCAAAGGCTCTCCTTTCAGTTAATAGCAAACTCCTTTCTGCAGCCCCTAATGTTATATTTCAGAGGATTTCAATCACTTAACACTCATTTGCACCAACATGCCTTGTTTATTTTCTATGGTTGAATTCATTTATTAATATTAACAAGAATTAATATATATGTTGATATATTAATTTTAAAAAATCTTTAGATTTCACTATTAAGTAGAGAAATCTCTTGCAAATGCTTGCCAGTTTTTATGTTCTTAAAGTAGTCGTTAGATATGTGAATTCTTTGAAAATAAAAATTATGCATTATTATAGTTTGTTTATATACTTTTTATTATTTTGTCAAAATATTTGAAAAATATGTATGCTTTGTAATATCATGATCAGTAGATTCTGATTTCATTTGAAACCCTTTCTAAATCGATACAAGCCAAGACAAATAATCTGAACAAACTGATGATTGCTGGTTTTAGCATGAAATATGTATATTGGTGATTATTTATCTTTTCGACATATATGTGTTCAAATGTATCAGTAATATGAGATAGAGTGGTGAGTGGTGGGTTTTGTGAAAGTCTGTGTTCATATACCCTACATATTTTATATATTGATATAGGTGTATAATAATCTGGTATTTCATATATTACATAGCAGAGATGTCTTCCCATACTTGTATATGTATTAAATGGATTATGTCCTTTACGTGTGGGGTCAGATTGACTTCAAGTCAACATGGTGTGACAAGAATATCAGCCTTGCGGTGGCCTTTGGGCATTCCCTCATCACATTTTCAATTGGATGGATGGTTAAAGAGTTGGGGTCTGGAATGGTTTGAAGCCTGTCCATTAAACTATGAGGATTGGCTATCTTTAATGTATATCTGAGCACTTATTGCATATATGTATAGAGATGATAATCTGGACCAACTGATGATTGCTGGTTTAGCATGAAATATGTATATTGGTTATTATTTATCTTTTCGACATATATGGGTTCAAGTGTATCAGTAATATTAGATAGAGTGGTGAGTCGTGGCTTATGTGAAAGTCTGTGCTTATATACTTTAGATATTGCATATATTGATATAGGTGTATAATAAGCCTGTATTTCACATATTAAACATAATACTGTAAATAGAGTTTATATTGAAAAAATTTACCCATATAATCAACATTGCTATTTCTGTAATTTTTAAAATAATTGTAAATGGAATATAAATTTATAATTTCATTGTTTTTTTGTATTCTTGACAATTCATTTATATATTAAAAGTGGAGTTCAAATCAGTGTTACGTCATTTCAAATAATTTTTTACCTGCAATTGTGAATTACGATTTCAGCTTCTTGATTTTTTTTGTTATTTTAGTATATTTGCAAAGTTAACAATATATTTAAGAATGGTTTTTATTTTTAAACTTACATTTTAAAAAATATTTTAAAATTGGGAAAATAAAAAGAAGAATAAAGGTTTTGTTTAATAACATTAAAAGTTAGAAATAAGCCAAAAATGTTTTAAAAGTATCAAACAATTCATATTGTTGGAATGTTAATTATTCGTGGCTTATTTGTAGGTAAAGAATTTAAATTCGAAAAATATTTTATGTAAGCAATCAGTTTGAATTCTTCTTTGTCCCACTTGTATTATATATTTAAAAATGAAGTCGACTGATAAAATACAAAATCGATCGGCTGATTACTTTTTGAATGATTTTTGGGGGTTTGTTATTTAATTTTGTTTAGAATAATGTAAATTTGGAAATAAAAAAGTCTTTGGTTTTGTATTTTGACTTTTATAAGCAACCAAGTCATGCTGATTATTTTTTAATGAAGTGTTTTTGTTTGTTTTTTAATTTTGTTTAAACATTTAATTTATTTTTATGACAATAATGTAAATTTGGAAATAAAATAACCAAAAGTGTTTTTTTTTTTTTTTTTTTTGCTTTTTTGACTTTCGATTAAACATTTAATTTACAAAGAGAAGAATAACATTATTTTTTAGGGAAGGGAGGCCTGGAAACGTTATATTAATACATTTTTTCACAGACACAGTGCCACCAAGCAATGTACAGTGGCTAATTTACCAGTACCATTCTTTTACATTCAATAAATATCTGGTACTTTATATTTTTTGAAGTGAGAAACAAAACAAAAGTATTTGATTTTCAGTCATCATTCATAATCTTTTGAATTTTTTTTTTAATTTTTGCAAAATTTGATGTCTATATTAATATGATGTAGAAATTATTTATAACATTTTTTAAGTTTTTGCATACATGTGTGTGTATGATTTATGAGCAGATTTTAATTTTTTGATGAGCACAATTATTATGATTATAGTGTTTTTCAATAAAAGTGGTTTGATTTAAATTAAGAAAAAAAAAGTATTTAATAAAGCATGTGCAAACTTGTACACAAAAGAATTAAATATACAAAAAAGAAAGATATGGATAATCTTACTATTAAATAAAGCAAAAAATTTCAAGATCAAAGATTGTACCATTTCTCTAAAGATTTATTGAATTAGTGCTATAAAATATTTAATTATGGTGTGCTTTCAGGCAATGTATCTTTTGGAAAAATATTTTGTTTTTAGTTAGTTTGATCCATAACAAATGAGAACATTTTTGTTGTAGTTACATAAATTGATGCTTCATTTTTGCAATATGCTCCCAAAACTGTCTTTATATAGTGTGTTTTTCTTCTTTACAGTTGTAATCAAACATTCCACATTGTAGTTGTGAAATATTTTGAAAGTTAATACCTGAATTGCACTTAAAGCTAATATTAAATTATAAATTAATCATATACCATTACTTTGCTAACAGCATGACCCATATTACAATGTCAGAGTTTTGTTTCTTATATAATTCTGAGACAAATAATAGTAATTCAGGTATGATTAGCTATAATAAATATTTTAATAAGTTATAGAGTCATTAAACAGACAAAACTCTCCATACAGCATTGCCACTCAGTGCAAACCAGAGTAATCAATGGATGCTAGAAGGCTCGTTCATAAAATCCTCATCTTGTGCTCATCCAGTATCCCCAGACTAGTTCTGGCTTGTGACATTCATCAGTAAGAAGCCTTGGATCTCAGAGCACTGCACCTAAATCTTAAAATTTAATGCAACCCTCCAGCAGCCACCTTTTAACTCAACTACAAAACGATAAGCAAATTAAAAACACAATAATATTTTCAATCCAAGCTCATTAGCCTATATAGTCATATAGGTCTGAACTCAGTTTAGTACATAGGTTAATGATTTTGGATTAAAAAGATTATTGTGTTTTCAATTTAAGACTCATAGTTTTATAATTAAGTAGAGATAAAATGTAGCTGCTGGATGATTGCTTTAGTTCCTAAGATCTTGGTGCAGTGATCTCAGATCCAAGCTTCACACTGACAAAGACTACAAGCCACAAACTAGTCTGGTGATATTGGATGAGTAGGCACGAGATGGGGATTTTATGCACAAGCCTTCTGGAATCCATTGATTACTTTGGCTTGCATGGAGGAGTTTTTCCTGTTTAATAACAGTTATAAGCAAGCATAATAAATGGTGTTCATAATATAGAGTCATTACATTGTTTTTTTGACAAATGTAACAATTAATGCAAACTGTAAAAATTAGTATCAATTTGGTACACAAAGCATCCTCAATGTGAATATATTGTATAAGAAAATTAACTGATTTTGAATTACAAGTAATATTTTAAATTTTTAGTAATTTTTTAAAAAATATTACTACATGTAAATGTTAACTACATATTTATTTTTTTAGTTAAAATATTATTGAAATAAAATAAATTTATAATGTAAATATAAGTTATCAAAATAAAACATCTGTGTAATAAAATGTTATAGTGCTTATGAAATAGGCTGAACACTGTTCTGAATAAGTGGATACTTAATTAATGTCAGTACAACCAGAGTAAGTCAAATGAAAAAGTCAATGACACTCTTGTCATTGTTCAAAATCAAAAATAAAATTATGAAGTAATTTATAAATAATAATATATAATAAATAGTTAAAATGAAATAAGCATCTAGAATTTTGAAGAGGCTATTGCAGTAGATGTGAGAGCAATGTTGCATTACTCCTTTTCTAATTATATTTGCAGAAGATTGATTGTTCCTTCAAAAGAGTTGTTGAATTGATTTAAGATTATATTAGGCATTAAGAAAACATGTTATTTTAACCTTTAGCACATCAATTGCATGACATGTATTGGCTGCATGTTTTAAATTCATTTTATGTTTATTTTATTAAAGAAATACAATCACCATTCTGTATCCAATTATTGATATTTAATAAGTTACTTCATAAAATTTTCAAGTAAAGATGACATGAATCTGGATTTCCCACTATCTAATGTTAGACATTAAAATAAAAAAAATTAAATATGCAATCCACAGAAAATGCTGATATTAAATCATACATAAAACACAGGTTTGTTGTTCAAAAATCCTTTCTCAATTGAGATAAAAACATTATTACAAACTGTTTGTAAATAATATTGGCCATCCTAATTACAGGACAACAAAGACTAATAAATTGAGCTGTAATCAAAATCACATTTTCTGATAAAATTTTTATAGCAGATATATCAATTTAAGAAGCACATAAATTCCTAGGTAAGTCACACCTTTGTATTTTAATGCAATTGCAAACATACTAGCATGCTTTCATTTGTATTTTTAAGCCACATTCACTTTATGAAAATTTCAGTTGTTTGATTGAAACTTTTTTATCTATTCTGTTTTTCATATAATATAAGTAATAATAGTAAGATTTGTATTTCTTATTGTTGGAAGTTTTATCAAAATTTTAGAAAAATGGAGTAAGAGTGAATTTATAAATCATTGACATCAGAATCTTCATCTTAGCCAATGCTCCAAATCATGAATATCTTCTACTGAAATCACCTAATATTGATGATTTAAAATGAATCTAGGATAATCTATTAGAATAATAATTTTATTTTCTCATATAATATTAAATCGAACATTTTGGAATTTTTTATTTGCTTTATGCAAACAAACCGATGAGAATATAATCTTACATACTTTTAAAACATTTCTGTGGACTGACTAATAAAAGTAAATATTTTGTTTAACATGATAAATATTCTCAATTTTAATATCATCTAACTGTTGCTAAATATAGTTTTTTGTATGAATCAAGATCTAAAGTATATTATGCACATTTAAACATTTACATATCAGAGAAATGTTGAATGGATAAAAAATAATATTATTTGATAACACAAGATGATTATACAGTCCAACATAATTTTATTATCTTATCACTAGGTCTACCTCATCCTGCATTGAGGAAGAGAACTAAACACAAATCCAGACAAATTTTTTGTTGTTGTTTTGAATGTGCATTTCACATGACATACCTTTCATTATCTAATCATACAAACAGTGAAAAAAGCTGAAACCATCCTTTTTCTATGCATTCATTTGGTGAATAAATTTAACTTATTGAGTAAGCTACAAATATCAAATACTTGAATCTCTATAACTATGTTGATAGCTTAATATACACTCACTATAAATAACAAGAAAGTCATTTTAATTGTGTTTTTAACTTGGATATTACAAAAAATTAAAGATAGATGTTTTATGCACAATTATATTAGTAACAGCTTTTAATTCTCATTTTTGCTATTCAAAGAAAAACCCATAATTATGTCCAGAGATGTATAACTTAAAACACAATAACATCTAGTATTAAATTATTACTCAAACTTACAATTGATGGCAGAAAGTGATGATAACTTTTAATAATAACATTTATGTAGCACAAGATGGCAGGTAAGTTTAATATCAATAATTTCCAAATGTATTTTATAGCATGCAATAGAAGACAATAGTAAACAAGATCATTATCTGAAAAATTATCTCATTTTTTTTAGTTTAAATAAAAATATTTGTATTATCATTCAAAAATTTCAGTATTTGGTCAGGTACCCTAGTAACAAACATGGAAATATTATACTTGCAAAAATCAAAATATGCAATTTAAAATATTGGAACGATGAGTTTTATAATTGAAAATATAATACAGATATGAATAACAAAAAATGTAAACTGCACTATCATATATATATATATATATATATATATATATATATATATATATATTTATATTACTGGACATTTTATTTATATTATACATATATATATATATATATATATATAATATAAATAAAATGTCCAGTAATTAAAACAAAATTGTAATTATAATAAAAATAATAAATTTAATGATAATAAACTATTATAAACAATCCTTAAATCCACAGAAGTACTTTCAGTTAATTTCTTAAACCTGCCTCAATAGCCATTAAATTAAAACAAACAAAAAACAAAAAAACAAAGCAGGAGCAAACATAATCAATTGAAATCCCGCAAATTTCGTATTTAATGTTAGCAGCTTCTTTATTTATTAAATGCATTTTCTTCAGTTTTCTTTGATCATGAAAAAACATGTAAATATAAATTATAAATTGATTTTGAACATGTGAAATTTTTTCATGAAGAGAGAAACCATAATAAAAGAAAATTTACGGAGGCAATTTTTATAAATAGGAATAAAATGTATTTAATAAATAGACAAGCTGCTAATATTAAAATACAAGATTTGTGGAATTTGAATTGATGACATTTGCTTCCACTTTGTTTTTTTTACTTAATGACAGTTGAGACAGGTTTAAGAAATTAACTGAAAGTACTTCTGTGGATTTAAGGATTGTTTATTGTAACAGTCAAAACACGTGTATCTCATTAACATAGTGCAGAATTCGACCACCACACAGAACAGCAGCACTATCGAGTAGCGAAGCCACCCGTGGTACCAAGTTCGAACATAGTTTATCGGTTCCACAATACAATCTACGGAATAACGCCTCTGATGCGACATAAGTAAACACTTCTTTAGGCACGGTGGTCAGGGAGATGCACGAGATTCATGGTTTTGTTTCCGAGTTGGCCAACAATCAAATGAATATTAATTCACATATATAATCGAGGAAATATATATAATGGGCATCGAATAAATGAAAACTTAACTACAGACGTACAGTTAAAATTATTTATTTACGTATTTAATATAAAAAAAACCATTGTTAATGTTATTAATCATATTTTATATTCAGAGTTTCAATAGCTAATTGGCAATTTTATTATATATAAAGTACATTTATTTATAAAGAGCATTCATTTATATGAAGGTGTAATCTAGCTACCTAAGGTTCTCGAGTGAGTATTTCTAATGCGTACTGTAGGGGATTTATACTTTGCACTGCAAGAGTCATCCATGGCGGCAGACATACATTTATTTAATAAAAATATTTATTTTACGACTAAGGGCGAACATTTATTTGAGAGTGGATGACGAAGATAATGCCGAGGCAGAGTGATATAGAGAATGATAAACTAAATCAAGGAACACGTGGTACGCCTTAGAAGGGCGATATAAAATGGCAGCACTGAAACTGCACTGCCGTGAATAAGTTTATAAGGGTTTCGGGTTGGTCTCTGCCTCGACCCGAAGAGGTAAGGTGCCACATGAACATAACCAGGGACAAGCGGTCCGTGTCGCAATTTGCCAGCTGGCTGAGTGACGGTTGTCAAGCCCTACAGGAACATTATCATGTCCACTTGTGTAGGACGACTGGGGTTAATTCAACCCTATAGAATCTGGAGTATTCTTGGCGTGGAATAAGTCATTGTGGCTTCAAAACATAACACATGTATAAGATCTAAAAGATTATGGTAATATTTAACTAGATTTCAAACTCGGCCCCCCATTATCATAATTGACTAAAAGAAAATTGGTGACTCTCAAAGAAATGAAATTTCCGTAATTATTCATTAAAATTTAATAATAAAAAATATCTAAAAGGGGAATTATTACAGCGAGTATGCCAGCTATTACGAAGTAGTAGACCCTGCATTACAATATCTGATTCTTTGAATGTGTGTCGATTTATATGAAATTTAAGTTATTTATAAAGCAAATATTAATGACAATTTGACATGCATTCACTGTTCAAGCGATTATAGATTTAGCTTTAAAACTAAGACAATTATGAGAAGGTAATATTTCAATGATAATTATAAATAAAGTGTAGATAAAACTAAGATAATTATGAGAAGGTAATATTTCAATGATAATTATAAATAAAGTGTAGATTTGAGAAATACACACCTAAGAAGGATAGAGGGAAGTAAGCTAGATTATGCGAGAAATTTACAGATTACATTAATTCTCAAATTTTAGTTTCACAAAATTACAATTTTAACATTTTAGAAGTTATACAAATAGTAGGAGATGAGCTATAGCTTATTATTACTAGAGTACTCTATAATTTGGAATGCACACAGGTACCTGTTTTATAAGATGTTTTCTTCCATTTGTTTAATAGTAGATTGTTCATGATTAGCAGTTTTCTTTCTTGTCTTTGGCATTTTATTGATTTTAACAGCAGTGGCTTTCTTGTCTATTTCAGGTAGCAGATCATTATGGTGTTTTTACGATGGGCAATGTGAAGTTTGGCATATGGGGGGGGGGCATCTACCGATGGAGAATAATCTCGGTGCTTACTCGGTCATACCTTGGCAATATCAATTTATTTTAAGATATTTTAGACTCTCCACTCGAGAGCAAAGCTAAAGTTCAAGTGAAAGTCTCCAGCAAGTCTAAGATGGCCTCCTTTTTCTTATCATGATCTTTTAATTTTTCTGTTGAGATATTTTTAGGTTTTCTTTATCTTGCCCTCAGGATAATCAATGCTTTTGCTGGTTTTAATTAGAAAGAAATCTGCTGTGCTATTGTTTGTTTTGTTTTTTTCTTTTACATTCGTTAATTACATTTTTTTGGAATTTTTCTATAATTAATTTATTATCTATCACTGACCGATGCTTTTAAATTTTCAAAGACAAAAGGGAATAAAATTATTTTAACTTTAATTAATTATTGCATCAGATTTTGTTAGAATTATTATTTAACGAAATTTAAACTAAGCAACAAATACGAACTTTATAAAATTCAAAATAAATGATTAATATTACACAAAATTTATTTAGCTAAAAGAAATCTAAATTATATTATTTTATCCGTATTTATTGCCTTTAATTTGAGATCGAAATGTGTGCGTGTTTACGTTGAATTCTACATATATTTATACATTTTTAATATTGTTACACACACAATTCGATTCCAAAAAGTTTAAATTTGGGTGGGATAGACCGGTCAGTGAGAGACGACAGAAAAAGGTGAAACTTAAGATTCGAATACGAATCTTACTGTTTCATTATAATAGTTTGTTACCATTAAATTTATTATTTTTATTATGATATATAAATATAAATATAAAGAGCATTCTAATAGCTCTAAATAAAGCTTTTTTATTTGAATAATAAATGCTATAAGAGAGCATTCAAATCATCTTTATCTAGGATTGTTTTCATCCCTAGACCAGTTTCAAGATTTGACTATCTTTATTGAGAAGCCAGGGCACCAGATTCAAAATACCAATGCAAGCTAAGCATTTATCTAAAAGTTAACTCTTAATAAGATCTGAAATTTTAGACATCTACATGTCTTTAAATTCAGCTCTTCAACTGAAATAATCATATGGCCTTGAACTTAACTTCATATATTAATGAACTTAGTAACTTAATGTAGCCAAAACTTCCAACAGAAAAATAATAAAATTAATAAAATAATACATGGGATCACTTCAGGCCCATGTGATTATTTCAATTGGAGAGCTGAATTTAAAGACATGTAGATGTCTAAAATTTCAGATCTTCTTAAGAGTTAACTTTTAGATAAATGCTTAGCTTGAGTTGGTATTTTGAATCTGCCTAGCTTCTCAATGACAATAGATATAGCTTAAAACCAGTCTGGGAATGGGGAAAATCCTAGGTAAAGATGATCTGGATGCTTTCTCTAATAGCATTTATAATTAAAATAAAAAAAGCTTATTTAGGGCTATTGGCATGCTCATGATAGTACACATTTGATATCTGATTTGATTTTATCTATATACAACAAACATCCATTAAAATTGGTATATCATAATATATATATATATATATATATATATATATGTGTGTGTGTGTGTGTATAGTATTATTTTTGTTTGCTTCCATGTAATAACAATATAATAGCTAAATAGCTGATGTTTTAGTAAAATGACAAGTATTTATGCAAAATGATTTTTAAAAAATATATAAAGATATACAATAATAAATCATAAAATATAATGCTTATTTATGATATAACGTATTTGCCTGAAAATTGACTTTAAACATAATTTGATAGAAAACATATAGTGTACAAGAAAAGAATAATTACCGGACAGATGTTTTTTCCATTCATGGGCATGTAGCCAGCACAGAATTCATTTTGTAGCATCTCAAACTCTAGCCATGCAGCTATTGCAGCACAGGCATTTGGGTCAACAATTGGCAATTGAACTGTATTAAGAACTGTATTAGGTGTGTCAGAATCTACAAAAAAAAAATCAAATGTAAGAAACAAAAAAATGTCTGTCTTTATAATAAATTATTGCAATTTAATTTTGAAGTTTCAAATTTTTACCTTCACAACTTATATATCAGCAACTTTGCACAAATAAATTAATATTTATTTCTAATCATTTATTAGTTTAGTTATTGTCTTGCCTAAATATAAATTTTATTATACAACTATATACATATTCCAGTCTTATTTAGAAATGTTATAACTTCTGCATGCTCAACTTTGACATTACGTGTCTAAAAAATTCACGCTTGCAAGCTGAATAGAAATTGTTTCATAAACGCTCAGAGTTTGTATTTAGATCTAGTTTCTTTATTCCTGTCTTTCACTGACGATAGCAAATAGCTTGAAATCATGATCTGAAAGTGGAATTATAGTTAGAGATAGTGAATACTAACTACTCTGACATTTATGTCAACGAAAATACGCTTGATAGGTGTTTTTGGTAGGACGCCATCTGTGGACATAAATACAAGCGTTAGCAAGTTTTTTAACTTGCATTTTTGTTTATCATAAATGTACCTTTGAGGTCTTTCTTGCAATGATATAGATTGCAGAGGCTTCTACTATGTGGTGATGCTGAACTGAGATCAGACCCATATAGCTATCTGGTTTGCTATGCTGAGTTTGAAGACATTACGTGTCTAAAAAATTCACGCTTGCAAGCTGAATAGAAATTGTTTCATAAACACTCAGAGTTTGTATTTAGATCTAGTTTCTTTATTCCTGTCTTTTCACTGACGATAGCAAATAGCTTGAAATCATGATCTGAAAGTGGAATTATAGTTAGAGATAGTGAATACTAACTACTCTGACGTTTATGTAAACGAAAATACGCTTGATAGGTGTTTTTGGTAGGACGCCATCTGTGGACATAAATACAAGCGTTAGCAAGTTTTTTAACTTGCATTTTTGTTTATCATAAATGTACCTTTGAGGTCTTTCTTGCAATGATATAGATTGCAGAGGCTTCTACTATGTGGTGATGCTGAACTGAGATCAGACCCATATAGCTATCTGGTTTGCTATGCTGAGTTTGAAGACATTACGTGTCTAAAAAATTCACGCTTGCAAGCTGAATAGAAATTGTTTCATAAACGCTCAGAGTTTGTATTTAGATCTAGTTTCTTTATTCCTGTCTTTCACTGACGATAGCAAATAGCTTGAAATCATGATCTGAAAGTGGAATTATAGTTAGAGATAGTGAATACTAACTACTCTGACGTTTATGTAAACGAAAATACGCTTGATAGGTGTTTTTGGTAGGACGCCATCTGTGGACATAAATACAAGCGTTAGCAAGTTTTTTAACTTGCATTTTTGTTTATCATAAATGTACCTTTGAGGTCTTTCTTGCAATGATATAGATTGCAGAGGCTTCTACTATGTGGTGATGCTGAACTGAGATCAGACCCATATAGCTATCTGGTTTGCTATGCTGAGTTTGAAGACATTACGTGTCTAAAAAATTCACGCTTGCAAGCTGAATAGAAATTGTTTCATAAACGCTCAGAGTTTGTATTTAGATCTAGTTTCTTTATTCCTGTCTTTAACTGACGATAGCAAATAGCTTGAAATCATGATCTGAAAGTGGAATTATAGTTAGAGATAGTGAATACTAACTACTCTGACGTTTATGTAAACGAAAATACGCTTGATAGGTGTTTTTGGTAGGACGCCATCTGTGGACATAAATACAAGCGTTAGCAAGTTTTTTAACTTGCATTTTTGTTTATCATAAATGTACCTTTGAGGTCTTTCTTGCAATGATATAGATTGCAGAGGCTTCTACTATGTGGTGATGCTGAACTGAGATCAGACCCATATAGCTATCTGGTTTGCTATGCTGAGTTTGAAGACATTACGTGTCTAAAAAATTCACGCTTGCAAGCTGAATAGAAATTGTTTCATAAACGCTCAGAGTTTGTATTTAGATCTAGTTTCTTTATTCCTGTCTTTCACTGACGATAGCAAATAGCTTGAAATCATGATCTGAAAGTGGAATTATAGTTAGAGATA
This sequence comes from Epiperipatus broadwayi, assembly GCA_028023455.1. NCBI lineage: Eukaryota > Metazoa > Onychophora > Udeonychophora > Euonychophora > Peripatidae > Epiperipatus > Epiperipatus broadwayi. Next base: position 92,293 of record JAQFVV010006412.1, read on the forward strand.
GTGAATACTAACTACTCTGACGTTTATGTAAACGAAAATACGCTTGATAGGTGTTTTTGGTAGGACGCCATCTGTGGACATAAATACAAGCGTTAGCAAGTTTTTTAACTTGCATTTTTGTTTATCATAAATGTACCTTTGAGGTCTTTCTTGCAATGATATAGATTGCAGAGGCTTCTACTATGTGGTGATGCTGAACTGAGATCAGACCCATATAGCTATCTGGTTTGCTATGCTGAGTTTGAAGACATTACGTGTCTAAAAAATTCACGCTTGCAAGCTGAATAGAAATTGTTTCATAAACGCTCAGAGTTTGTATTTAGATCTAATTTCTTTATTCCTGTCTTTCACTGACGATAGCAAATAGCTTGAAATCATGATCTGAAAGTGGAATTATAGTTAGAGATAGTGAATACTAACTACTCTGACGTTTATGTAAACGAAAATACGCTTGATAGGTGTTTTTGGTAGGACGCCATCTGTGGACATAAATACAAGCGTTAGCAAGTTTTTTAACTTGCATTTTTGTTTATCATAAATGTACCTTTGAGGTCTTTCTTGCAATGATATAGATTGCAGAGGCTTCTACTATGTGGTGATGCTGAACTGAGATCAGACCCATATAGCTATCTGGTTTGCTACGCTGAGTTTGAAGACATTACGTGTCTAAAAAATTCACGCTTGCAAGCTGAATAGAAATTGTTTCATAAACGCTCAGAGTTTGTATTTAGATCTAGTTTCTTTATTCCTGTCTTTCACTGACGATAGCAAATAGCTTGAAATCATGATCTGAAAGTGGAATTATAGTTAGAGATAGTGAATACTAACTACTCTGACGTTTATGTAAACGAAACATACGCTTGATAGGTGTTTTTGGTAGGACGCCATCTGTGGACATAAATACAAGCGTTAGCAAGTTTTTTAACTTGCATTTTTGTTTATCATAAATGTACCTTTGAGGTCTTTCTTGCAATGATATAGATTGCAGAGGCTTCTACTATGTGGTGATGCTGAACTGAGATCAGACCCATATAGCTATCTGGTTTGCTATGCTGAGTTTGAAGACATTACGTGTCTAAAAAATTCACGCTTGCAAGCTGAATAGAAATTGTTTCATAAACGCTCAGAGTTTGTATTTAGATCTAGTTTCTTTATTCCTGTCTTTCACTGACGATAGCAAATAGCTTGAAATCATGATCTGAAAGTGGAATTATAGTTAGAGATAGTGAATACTAACTACTCTGACGTTTATGTAAACGAAAATACGCTTGATAGGTGTTTTTGGTAGGACGCCATCTGTGGACATATCGGAAGAGCGTCGTTAGCAAGTTTTTTAACTTGCATTTTTGTTTATCATAAATGTACCTTTGAGGTCTTTCTTGCAATGATATAGATTGCAGAGGCTTCTACTATGTGGTGATGCTGAACTGAGATCAGACCCATATAGCTATCTGGTTTGCTATGCTGAGTTTGAAGACATTACGTGTCTAAAAATTCACGCTTGCAAGCTGAATAGAAATTGTTTCATAAACGCTCAGAGTTTGTATTTAGATCTAGTTTCTTTATTCCTGTCTTTCACTGACGATAGCAAATAGCTTGAAATCATGATCTGAAAGTGGAATTATAGTTAGAGATAGTGAATACTAACTACTCTGACGTTTATGTAAACGAAAATACGCTTGATAGGTGTTTTTGGTAGGACGCCATCTGTGGACATAAATACAAGCGTTAGCTAGTTTTTTAACTTGCATTTTTGTTTATCATAAATGTACCTTTGAGGTCTTTCTTGCAATGATATAGATTGCAGAGGCTTCTACTATGTGGTGATGCTGAACTGAGATCAGACCCATATAGCTATCTGGTTTGCTATGCTGAGTTTGAAGACATTACGTGTCTAAAAAATTCACGCTTGCAAGCTGAATAGAAATTGTTTCATAAACGCTCAGAGTTTGTATTTAGATCTAGTTTCTTTATTCCTGTCTTTCACTGACGATAGCAAATAGCTTGAAATCATGATCTGAAAGTCGAATTATAGTTAGAGATAGTGAATACTAACTACTCTGACGTTTATGTAAACGAAAATACGCTTGATAGGTGTTTTTGGTAGGACGCCATCTGTGGACATAAATACAAGCGTTAGCAAGTTTTTTAACTTGCATTTTTGTTTATCATAAATGTACCTTTGAGGTCTTTCTTGCAATGATATAGATTGCAGAGGCTTCTACTATGTGGTGATGCTGAACTGAGATCAGACCCATATAGCTATCTGGTTTGCTATGCTGAGTTTGAAGACATTACGTGTCTAAAAAAATTCACGCTTGCAAGCTGAATAGAAATTGTTTCATAAACGCTCAGAGTTTGTATTTAGATCTAGTTTCTTTATTCCTGTCTTTCACTGACGATAGCAAATAGCTTGAAATCATGATCTGAAAGTGGAATTATAGTTAGAGATAGTGAATACTAACTACTCTGACGTTTATGTAAACGAAAATACGCTTGATAGGTGTTTTTGGTAGGACGCCATCTGTGGACATAAATACAAGCGTTAGCAAGTTTTTTAACTTGCATTTTTGTTTATCATAAATGTACCTTTGAGGTCTTTCTTGCAATGATATAGATTGCAGAGGCTTCTACTATGTGGTGATGCTGAACTGAGATCAGACCCATATAGCTATCTGGTTTGCTATGCTGAGTTTGAAGACATTACGTGTCTAAAAAATTCACGCTTGCAAGCTGAATAGAAATTGTTTCATAAACGCTCAGAGTTTGTATTTAGATCGAGTTTCTTTATTCCTGTCTTTCACTGACGATAGCAAATAGCTTGAAATCATGATCTGAAAGTGGAATTATAGTTAGAGATAGTGAATACTAACTACTCTGACGTTTATGTAAACGAAAATACGCTTGATAGGTGTTTTTGGTAGGACGCCATCTGTGGACATAAATACAAGCGTTAGCAAGTTTTTTAACTTGCATTTTTGTTTATCATAAATGTACCTTTGAGGTCTTTCTTGCAATGATATAGATTGCAGAGGCTTCTACTATGTGGTGATGCTGAACTGAGATCAGACGCATATAGCTATCTGGTTTGCTATGCTGAGTTTGAAGACATTACGTGTCTAAAAAATTCACGCTTGCAAGCTGAATAGAAATTGTTTCATAAATGCTCAGAGTTTGTATTTAGATCTAGTTTCTTTATTCCTGTCTTTCACTGACGATAGCAAATAGCTTGAAATCATGATCTGAAAGTGGAATTATAGTTAGAGATAGTGAATTCTAACTACTCTGACGTTTATGTAAACGAAAATACGCTTGATAGGTGTTTTTGGTAGGACGCCATCTGTGGACATAAATACAAGCGTTAGCAAGTTTTTTAACTTGCATTTTTGTTTATCATAAATGTACCTTTGAGGTCTTTCTTGCAATGATATAGATTGCAGAGGCTTCTACTATGTGGTGATGCTGAACTGAGATCAGACCCATATAGCTATCTGGTTTGCTATGCTGAGTTTGAAGACATTACGTGTCTAAAAAATTCACGCTTGCAAGCTGAATAGAAATTGTTTCATAAACGCTCAGAGTTTGTATTTAGATCTAGTTTCTTTATTCCTGTCTTTCACTGACGATAGCAAATAGCTTGAAATCATGATCTGAAAGTGGAATTATAGTTAGAGATAGTGAATACTAATTACTCTGACGTTTATGTAAACGAAAATACGCTTGATAGGTGTTTTTGGTAGGACGCCATCTGTGGACATAAATACAAGCGTTAGCAAGTTTTTTAACTTGCATTTTTGTTTATCATATATATATATATTTGCAAACATTTATTCAGCTGAATGTCAAAGTGATTGATTCGTCTTCATAGTCTAATGCTAAGTGCTTTTATAAAATTCACCATATCAAAACTATGATTATCATCAAATTCATTGAAAGCACAATTAGGATTAGGTTATAAAAAGAAAGAAACCACTTCATTATGCACATGAAGCAACAATTTCAAATTTGAATTACAATTCAAATAAAGGGGAAAAAAACATTATATATACTAATCTAAATATGCATACTATCAAAGTGAAATAAATTTATAAACTGATATTTTAATAAACTATCCAATAGAATTGTGAATTGTTTTTTTATTTATTAAGTACTACATTAAAACAACCTTCCAAGTTGGGACTTACCTTTAATTTAAATAAATCCTCAGCATGAAAGATATCCTTTGTGAACATCATCCCCTTTCATTTCACTTCCATGCACCAAACATTTTCGGGCTTCCCAATCTACAACTCACCCCTTGCAATGAGAAAAACCATACAGGACTCCTTTCTCCTTTTGATCCAAAAAAACATTGGTTCATTATTCAAAGTTTATTTGTCATTATATGTGAAAACTTCACTGCTCAACATCCTGGTGTTCCCAGGGATCTTATTATATGTCAATTATTAATTTTTCCCAAAAATTCATTAGAAAGGTAAATTCACTACATGCAAGACTTATATGGAAGGGCAAGACTGTGGTCATCAACCTAAGGGGTCTTCATAGGCACACAAAACTTAATAGGCTATTGCTGCATTCTGTTTTAATCTTTGTTTCCAGTGTACACATAACACCATCCTTAACCTATCTCACCATTTTTCGGAAGCATCATACTTTATATCTGTTTCTCCTACAGACACCCCTCCTTCTCCCTTGAAGAATTGGCTGTCATCCTTATTGTCAAATATTGCAAAATTTATCCCTCTACTTATTCAGATTAGCTCACAGAAAATTATGTACTGAGATGCATACTACCTAACCAATGAAGAAATCTCCCCAATCCCATCACTTCTAACCCTTTCCAATCATTCAATCATTAAAAAGCATAAAAGATGGCATCTCAAACTGAATGTTTTTGATTAAATTAAACCTGAGTGCTCTGCCCACATGCCATTTTCTGGTCTATTGTAGAGGGTTCTCATGCTTGGACCCAGTCTGCCCTTTATGTAAATGGGATGATGACCCAATAATACATATTCTGAGCTATTTTACATCACTACAATGGGACAGAGACTTTATTGCATCCATATACAAACATAGAGTGCCTCTCCTATTGGACTGATTTCTATCATATCCAACGGAATTTTTCCATCCATAAGAATCATAACTTTTCTGTTGTTTGCCTATTGGTCAACTAGGTGTACCCTAATTTATGGCCATACCTTGGTTGACTGTAAGAAATTACTTCTGGAAAATCTTCAGGCCATCAGAAACAGAGATGAAAAATTAGCTCCAACATGCATCTGCAATCCTATGTAGAGCCTTGTAGCCATAGACATTTTGTGATTGAACGGTTGATTTTTTTACACCCAGACTGTTAATATTGGGTTAGAAAAGCTTTATTATAGTATCTGTTAACAACATAACTCTGTTATTTCTATAATGTAATTCTTTGAGCTCACAATAAAATTTCTTAATAAAAAAAACAAACAAAACAACCAAATAATCACATTTCTCATAGCAATTCTTTCATGATGTGAATTTAACTTAGCAGTTGACAATAAGTGATCTTATAGTTATAAAACGATTTGTCTTAAGAAAATGAATCAGTAATTGATTTTAACAAAATTGTGTAAATAAGCATTAGCCAGTATTTGCTTATTCCATGAAATAGAAAAGAAAGATCATACAGAATTTTATAAGTAAACTTTATTTTCCGAAACCATCATTACTGTGTAAACATCCTTGGATGTTAATGATGATTGATATTTTTAGTAAATTGTTGGTAGCTTCATATAAGTAATTTATATAGGTATTTATGTATGAAATTTAATCAATAGTCCTCATCTGAGAAAGCCTATTTATTTAACAGAAGAAACAAAATTTGTACAAAATTATTAACTTTATTAGTATCCTTTTTGTTATACACTCGATCTATTATGATTATAATTAGGAAAATAGTGTTATATAGAATTGTATATGTAGACATAAATTAATGATACAATATTGTATCTAAGAATATAAATAACAACCCAACTAATATATCTTAAAATAGGGTATCTATATTAAATATTAAAACTTAAGATGCCTTTTATTAATAAAAAATAGTTGTGTCTATTACATTCTTTTAATGTATAATAGATATTAATAGAGAGATATATAATAATATATAATAAATTATTTTATATGGTTCATAAAATCTGAGACTGATTATTCTTTCATGGAATTGATTTGGAACCCTCACTTTTGATATATATTTCCGTCTTAAAAACATATCTCGGTTGATTTGGAATATCTTAAGTTATGTCTATTACATTCTTTTAACATGTAATAGATACTAATAAAGAGATATATAATAATATATATAACAATTTATTTTTATATAGTTAATAAAATCTGAGTCTGAATATTTTCTTATGGAATTTTATTTTGGGGAGCCCAATATTGATATATATTTCCTCCTTAAAGTACATATGATGGTTGCTTTGAAGTTTCTTACCTGAAACATAACAATCATATAAAAGTATTGAAATGCATAAATATATTAAGATGAAAATTTTCAGGAATAAAGATAAGAGCATATATAGTTCATATACATAGAGATAAATATTTCATGAACATAGCTCTAAATTAGAGTTTTGATGTAAACATTAGACATTTACTTGTTTAACAGAAATCAATTGAGTATTCAAGATGTTGTGATGATGTTCTTAAAAAATTAACAATGTTCATTTTAATTTTATAATATTTTAATGACATAATTAAAGTTGTTTTTGTTCATATAGAGGCATAATTTGGCCAATCATTTTAAGAAAGGCATAGGATCTAACAGCTTTTCGATTAAATCATTCAGACGTTCTGGTAAGATAAGTGTGGACCAAACAAATATTTATTTATTAAGCTGTAAATTTAAATAACTTAACCAAGAACAACAGATCTTTAAAAAACCTGTGCAGGTTAAAATCCAGAGATAGATAGGATTACTAGAAGCTTTATTAAGTCTTTAAAATCTAATATTCTATCCTGAAATCTACCAGTCATGAATTATATAATTTATAGTATTTATTTTCATTTTACAAAGATCGGTGATTAAAAGCAGCTTTACAATAGTGTATCATGCAATATGCTTTAACACATGAAATTAATCTTAGCACATGGAATTCAATTTTCATTCAGAAAGAAGTAGAGAGTACAACTGATATGCACAGGTTTGTAAAAGTTTTGAACAATAATCATAATTGTATCAAAATTACATTTATCTTTTACACTTTCTTTCCACCAGCTGTAAAACTATTGCTGTATTTTATTGAAAAAAAAATTTTTACCTGGAAAATGTTTGTAGATTTTCTGATAAAAAAAGAAAGCATTTAAGGCAAATGTATATTTTTAATTTTTACCACTCCCGCCTTTTTTTCTATTTTATTAATCAAAAAAATATGTAATTTTTGATGCATAAAAAGTTAAAATATTTAAAATGTATTTAAATTAAAAGAAATAGTTTTTTTTTACTTTGCCCTATAGTGTCTGTGAAATATCTTGAACAATTACTAATGCCTTTTGTTGTCTCATACATTGTAAGTCAATGAGACCAAATAATGCCAATTGCAGCTATTAGTAAATGAGTAGATAGAAACATCCAATATATATATATATATATATATATATATATATATATATATATATATATATATATATTGGATGAGTAGATACAAACAACCAATATATATATATACATATAATTAAAATTACTTAAATCAATTATCACAACTGAAATCAAATGTTTTCATTTGTGAATAATTGCTTAGAAAAACCTTACTTTTCTGCTTGATAAGTATAACATTCTTGGAATTATACACAAACTTATTCACATTATTTGTAACACAAAATGAAACCTTAAACACATCCTAAATATATAGAATAAATGTCCATTTTCATTATCAATCTTCAACTCTTTTAAATAATTATAACTTATTTTAAAATGGCATAAGAATAAACACATTAATAATACTTTGTGTCAATTTAAAAACAGTTACAATAATTCTAAGAAGTTGAAAGTTTATGATAAAAAATGGATATCTATTCCATATATTTCAAATACTCAAGTGAATTTTTTTAAGGCGATATAAAAGAGTGTGTTTAATGTTTCATTTTATGTTCAAATAACATGAATAAATTAGTGAATAATTTTAAAATGTGATACCTGTTAAGCAGAAAAGTAAGGTTGTTTATAAAGTTTTTTGTGGGTGTATGTTATCATATATAGGTGAATTGAGATGCAATATTGAAAAAAGATGGAAGGAGCATGAATTGCTATACAAGCATGTGGAAAGTAAAAATAATAGTGATTTAATGACTGCTTCAGTTTTCTTGGATCATGAAAGGACATGTAAATATAAATTTAAGTTTGATATTGAAAGTGTTAAGATACTTCAAGTAGAGAGAAATAATAATAAAATAAAAATTAAGGAGGCAATTTTTATAAATAAGAATAAAATGCATTTAATAAATAGACAAGCTGCTAACATTAAAATTCAGAAGTCATGAGATCTGACTTGATGATTTTTGCTTCTGTTATAATTTTTTAATTTAATGGCAGTTGAGGAGAATTAAGGAATTAACTAAAAGTACTTCTGTTGATTACCCTCACCAATGGTCACATGATATATATATATATATATATATATATATATATATATATATATATATATATATATATATATATATATATATATATAATCATAAATTTGTCCATAATGTTGTTTCCAATAATATTATTGTTAATAATCAATTATATTAAATTAAAATAAACAACTTTTTAAATATAACTATTTTAATCAAATTGTTTTTCATCCTATATTTGGACCTTCTCAAAACATATGTCTTGAGATGGTACAAATATCGGATGAAAACCGGTTTGATTAAAGTATGTCTTGAGAAGGTCCGAATATCAGATGAAAAACAGTTTGATTAAAATATTTATATTTAAAAAGTTTTTTATTTCAATTTAGTATAATTGATTATTAATAATTGAAAGACTATATATAATACTTAATTATCATTATATTTACTATTTTTAGTTATAAATATATTAAATGAACACAAGCACAATGATATATGGGTGTATTCATGTGTGTGTGTATATATATATATATATATATATATATATATATATATATATATATATATATATATATATATATATATATATATATATATAAGACTCATAACACTGTACAATAAAGATTTTTCAAACCTCTCTTAACACAATCACATTTAAATCATTTGTTTTACATATTCATTCTTGTTAACCAAACTGTTTTATGCAAGCCTCAATACTTGTAAATGAAACATGAAAATATTCAGCTGCTTTACTTAGGGTAATTATTGCTTTAGAAAGTATGTTAAATTATTTACCTTTACAGTCTTGAATCTTATTGCAAGAATTATATTTATGTAAAAAAGCACTGGAGATATTATATTACAAAATGTCATTTGCTTGAATCATTTTTGATAGTGTTTAAATTGAAAATATTCTGAGACTTGTCAACTATTATAAAGATCATTTTGAAACATATTTAGATGCACATTAAGATAAATTTAAATATTCATTCTCTGCAACCAAAATATTTTATTTTAAGTTTATGTATTAATAAATGGTGCATGAGAATAAATGGCTCCCATATCCTTGTTGATTATTGTCATATTTTAGATTACAAAATATTTTACATTTATTGTATACTTATATGAATCTTTAACTCAAATTTTATGTACTTATATATGTTAAAGGATTAAAGCTATTCCAACAAAAGTGGGTCTTCTCAGCAGAATATCCATTTATTATGATACATACATAATGAATGTAAGCTCAGTTTAATTAAGTTCATTCAATATAATTAAACTCTGTTTGGGTCTTTTAAATTATTATAAGAGTATGTGAATGGATATGTATTTGTACATATATAAAAATGCTTAATTTAAAATTAAGCATTATTATTATATGTAAATTTATAAAGTAATTTGGCCTAGAGTAAAACCTTATATGCCACATTTTCAATTTATTGGTGCATATAACTTCACAAGTCTTCATTTCAATTTCATCTTGACAGTTTATCCATATTTTTGCCACACTAGAAGAAATGTCTAAAAATGTGAACTTTATATAAATTTTCTTTAGTCTTCAATTCGTTAATTTTATTTAAATTAATTTTGCCTTTAAAAATAGTAATCATAAATAACCATTCCAAAATAAGTATGTATAATACAATTTTAAAAAAATGGGAAAATCCTACTCTAAAACTCACTAAAATCAATCTTTAAATCACAAATACATCGCATATTAAATATACTGATTTATGTGTCTATGTATGTGATATTTAATGATGTTGTGGCATCCATTGATTACTCTAGCTTGCTGTGTGTGGTAATAAGTATAGTGAGTTTTGCCTGTTTTAACAACAGTTATACACAAGCGTAAAAAGTGGTGGTCATGTGATGTTTATTTCTACACTTAATATTTTGTTATTGTTTTTTAATAAAAGATTTTAATGATTGTTTAGCTCTCAATGTTTAATGTGAAGCCAGTGATATTCTCGTCAAAAAGTATTTTGTCCTTACATATTATTTTAGTTACATAGAATAAATATGCTGCACATACTACAGTTTAGTTAAGATATAGCAGAAATACTTTTGGTTAATTTCTTAACCTGCCTCCACTATGAGATTCCATGTAATAAAAATATATAATAATTAAAGAGCCAACATTTCAGTACAATAGAAAATACATGTTATTGTATTGAAAATCATTTAGCTATTATATAATTCTATTACATGGAAGCTCCAGGAAATAATACTATAAATTCATTTATCCATGAAAATATTACAATTAACATATATATATATATATATATATATATATATATATATATATATATATATATATATATATATATATATATATATAACAGTGCTTTTGTCTATGTTTCCCATCCCCAGACTGTTTTCAAGCTATGGCTCTCTTCAGTGAAAATCTAGGACATTAGATTCAAAATACTAACTCAAGGCAAGCATTTATCCAATTCTTAAATATTAAGAAATAGATCTAAAACGACGTTGCCTTAACAATAGTTTGAAATTGTTGATTGTTATTTATATTGGGATTTTCTAAGTGTTGTCTGGTTTCTGATGGTTATATATATATATATATATATATATATTAATTCTAATATTTTCATGGATAAATGATGATTTCATATTATTTTTATTATTGGGATATTCAATGTAGTAAAATAGCTAAATAGCTGATGTTTCAGTACAATAACAAGTACCATCTTCAGAGCATCCTCTTTCTCAAATCAAAGGAATGTGTGTAAGATTTTATCTTTTTGTTTCTCCTCATACTTAAATTCTATTGGTTGATAAGTTTTAAAATTTATTTTGTCTTCTTTGCTGATCTTTTCATGGACAATTTTGAAAGTCAAGTATTATGTGCAGCTACTAAAAAACCTTCTATTTGGCTTAGATATGTGGATGATACTTTTGTCATATGGCCTCATGGAATTGATTCTTTAAATTCTTTTCTTGATTTTATAAATAATTGGCATCCAAATATTAAATTTACTATGGAAGTGGAAAATAACAGATCCTTTTTTTTCTGGATGTTTTAATTGCAAGAAAATGTGATGAAACATTGTCAATATCAGTTTACAGAAAATCCACTCATACAAACAGATATCTTGATTTTAATTCTCATCATCATCCTGCACAAATTTTTTCTGTAGCTAAAAATCTTTTCACTAGAGCTTATAATTTATCTGATAAAGAACATCTTTCTCAAGAAATAAAACTTACAAAAAGTATTCTGCTTTCTAATAATTATAATAAAAACATCATATGTAAGGCTTTATATAACATTAATACTAAAAAGAAAAAAAGAATAGAATTGATAATTCCTCTTTTAATAGAGTAATTTTGCCTTACATTAGGGGGGGTTACTGATAAAATCAGTAGAAGACTATCTTGTTTTAATATAAAGACCACTTTTTCTACTGGCAAAAAAATTGGTGATTTTTTGTATAAACCTAAAGACAGAATACTTTTGGAACACCAAGAAGTTTATGAAATTCCGTGTTTCCAGTGCTCAAGAGGCTACGTGGGTCAGTCTAATAGACAAATTAATGTCAGAATTAAAGAACAAAAAAATGCTTTTCAACAAAAAATTAGCACATCAGTTTTTACTTCCCATTATTTAGAAACTGGTCACAAACCTAATTTTGACAATACAAAACTACTTGTTAATTTGGAAAGATATGATTTAAGAACCATGAGAGAGTCAATTGAAATATTAAAGAGACCTACTAGTTTAAATAGAACTGATGAAGCACAACATATTCCAGCTATGTGGAAACCTCTCTTTTTATCCAATATTAACTTAAAATTAACAGGTAAAAATACTGAGGAAAATAAACATTTTGCTAAGCCTCATATTGTGAATGCTGAACTGGAATCTCATTTCTCATCTCACACACAGTCACGTTATTTGTTAAGATCTAACGGTTTTTTTTTTTCAAAAGTTAACCTTGAAAATGGCGGTTGCTATTCCGTTGAAATATCAGTGCTCAATAGAAAATAAGACACGGTACATCTCAAAAACTTATAATTTATCTACATCATATAACCGTGAAAACATTAAGTATAACATATATATATATGTTGTTTGCTAAAATAACTAATAAATTATATAACAATTTTTTTGGGATCATTATATTATACAACATCACTTCTGGAACATTAGAAACTTGAATGGTCTGGTCATCAATAATGTAATTATGATCATAATATCTATAATGGGAATGAACTTTAAAGGGAACTTTTATGATCTTAGCTCTATATTTGGGCATCAAAATACTTATACTTGAAATACAATTATGCTTGACTTAAGTAGCGATCACAGGATTCTAAAAGACTTTGAATATGATCAAAAGAAAATATTCCCCAATAATACTTACAGTATTTTATTATTAAATAATTTTATTGGAATAACAAAATAATAATTGACTAATTTATTAATTATAAATACAAACAAAAAATTAACTTATATGTCTAATAATATTTTATAATACAAATACATCATTTTATGACATTTAAAAAATTTATGTATAACAACTTTACAATATGCATATATCGTTATACACATACAGACATCCATCCATATTTAAATAGTGTTTTAATTATTAATATACACACAGATATTAGGTTATTTTAACATTATATTAATCATGAAATAATTTAAATATAAGAATACATATTGTATCCATGTAGGTACATTGCTAAATTAAACATAAATGGATAATTAAAAATACACTCCATAAAGTAAAAAATACAAAATTAGAAAAAAAAAAAAACAATTGATTACCTTTTTTTCTAGGTATAATTTTTATAAAATAACCACCATTAAAGTTCACATTTTATTACAGTGATAATGGGGAAATTTTCAAACATTGATTTTTTAAAATAATATTAATTTTGTAATATATTATAATTTATAAATGTTTGTAAAAAAAATAATTATAAAATCAAATTAAAAATATCATTTGTATTCTCTTTTCAATAACTGAAAAAAAAAGAATTATCTTCAATAAATTATTTAATAATTTTTAAGATTAGCATTTAGAGAGATAATGTAAATAAATGTTTATATTAATATTTTTTTTTTTAAAGGAAAGAAAAAAAAGAAAATGTTGTAACAATTTTGGTACATTTTATTTTTAAGAAAAAAAAATTTTTTGTTCTATTTTTTTTAAGTTAATAATCAGTGTTTACAGAGTTTGTGTAATTAGTTGACTACCTCTGGTTTTTTTGGCATAAAGAACTAATACTGAGAATTTTATTTACTTCATTTGTTTTGCAATGAAAAAAATAGCTGGACAAATGTTTTTTTTTTTGTAAAAATCAATTGACTTACTGGGTTAGTATTAAATTGTCATGCAAGACAATGGATTTTGTTTTGTGGGAGACAGTTTTGTTCCAAAAACAGCTGCATGGCTAAATCAAAAGACTTCTGTGTTTTATATGACACAATTATTCCTAAACCAGTTGTTAAAAAGGACTGACAATTTTGTCAAGCTGCTGAAGAAGACAATAGTAAAATTTATCTGTGTAGAGGACAATGTAAGTGTCTTTTAAAATAAAGATAGCCATGTAGGAAGTTTAGACTAAACATCATCTACCTCCATATCAGCTGCTTTACTGAAAAAATGTGAGAGAAAAAACCCATGAAGTAATCTGAAACATTGTCTCCAATCAAGAACATGAGTATCTCTGTGTATTGGACTTGAAAAATGTATTGGAAAAAATTGACACATTCTTTTTATTTATTGTTATTATACTATTGCATACCAAGAAATTGGCAAGTTAATCATGTACATAGTATAAGAGCCTTCAAGAAAAAAAAAACATAGAAACTAGAAAATTTTAACTGCAAAAAATAACTCCAATAAAATTTAAATCCATGGTTTAAAATATTGCTTTTATGTGTCCATTGTATTTTTATTTATAGTTTAATAAAATATTTTTATGAAAGAAATTATTTTATAAAAGTAAGAATTGATAATTTTGAATATTATTAATTTAATAATTTTAAATAAAACATTTTTTTTAATTCATTGATGTTTTTTCAAATTTATAAAAGAATTTTTTTGGAAAATTGTATTTTATTAAATTTAAAATGTTTTCCTTATTTGATTTTCTCTCCAAAGTTTTTTAAAGAAAGATTAATTTAGTTAATTTAATGATTATCCCTGATTTAAAAATATTTATTTTTAACTTTTGTTATTTAAAAAAATAAATCAATGAAAGCCAAAGCTAATTAATTTATTGTATATAAAGTTAAATTTTCAGATATATCATGTGATTTTCTAATTTTGTTTGTTAAATAATTGTTTAAAAACATTCTAGTATTAATATTACTATTTCTGAGCTATCTGAGATGTGACTTATCAGTGTGTATGACTTGATTTCAATATAGCTTAGGAATTAAAAATTTCTATATTATTTTAGTAAAGCTATTTCATTATAGTAAATTAGATCTTATAAATTATTTAGAAAAGGCCATTATATTTATTTTCTCTTGCTTACTGTAACTGTTTATAGTTTTCTTGATTTCTGAACTATATTAAAGCATAATGGATAATTATAGAGATTAAAAGTCTATGCTGTTCTTTGGACATCTAGATGATATTCTTAAATGATACAAAATATTTTATTTCATGCACTATATTTTATTTTAGAACTAAAAATTATGTTTATAGTTGTCCATTACATTAATAGTACTATATGGCTCGAACATTGATGATGATCAACATTTCTGTATCCCAGGATTATATTTTATATTATCATGAGTAATCATTTAGCACTTAAGTATGCATATCCTATATATGATATTTTATTTCTGCTCTAAGTTTGGTTGTGGATAAATAATTAGCATGTCTAAAATGGATTTTTTTTTTTCAGATTCAATCCCATGACTGATTGTGGATTATTGATTGATTCTGTTTTTTCAATGTACATAATGGTGAATGATTATATTATTCTTTTGTAATGCTGATGTCATAATCTTTGCTTTGGTAATGTTGTCTCTGCTCATACTTCCTGGATATTACTTTATGAATTATTAAAAGGGGATGATGATGGATTCTCATCTTTATATATTCCAACTCTGGGTATGTTTACATATAAATCTGTACTTTTACAAATGGCATCCAGTGTAGAATCAATGGTGATAAAGTTTTGGCATTCCATGACCACAGCATGAACCTCAAAAATACACCTAAACAAGAAAACTGTATTTTGATGCAGAATTATTTGTAAAATGTATTCCTGTAAATTGATACAAGAGTATAGATGATGATTAAGTTATAATTTGATTTTAAATTATAAAATAATCATATTTATAATAAAATAAAACATCAACATATGACTTTGAAAATTAGATTGAGTGTGTGGTTGTTGGAGTTTTCTTAGCTGTACTTTCAGTTTTAATTATGGATGGAAGATTTAGTTATTGGCTTTAGGATGCAATATTTTTATGCAACTCCATAAAGTGTTATGTCTTAGGCACTGTTCCAACCCACTTTCATGTTTTGATATTTTCTATTGTTTATCATGGTTTAGTTAACAAAGTTCTGCCATGATCCTCAGCTACTAATTCTCTAGCAGTGGAGCTTTCCAAAAAATGTACTATTTTGGACTTTACATAGCTTATAGTGTCTAAAGTGAGATATATCTTCTGGTGTGTCTGCTGTACTGAGTATTTATAGTACAGTGGCTGGATAGTGTAATTATTTTAGGATTGCAGGTCACTGTGCAGTCTTCAGCAGTATATTCTCATCAGATTTAAGAGAAAAATTTTGTTAATTGGGTTGTATTATAATTATTATTTACATATGCATATTTACCACAACTAAAAGTAAATAAAAATAATATGAATAAAAAATTAGTCATACACACATGAACATGTTATAATTGAAAAATAAAACAAAAAATAAGACAAATAATGTCAGGCATTGAGGTATTAAGGTTTAAACATAGACAGATAAAGGGTAATAATTAATGTGAATGGTTACTTGAAAGGGGAGATGATGTTAAGCTTATTTTATGAGATATTATTTGTAAAAGTCGTGTTTATATTGCCTAAGTGTAAAAGTAAATTAAGTGAGCTTTTAAATTTAAAAGTGATTATACACTTATATACTCATGAAAGATCAGCAACTAATGAAAGAAACATGAAAAATATAGTATATTATCATGTTAGCACAATAAATAGAAATGTGTATAGACTGTAAAAAAAGATTTCAAAAATGACAACAAAGATGAGAAATGTTTAAACAAATGAACCAACAAAGAGAAAAAGAAAGAGATGATAATAACAAAATGAGTAAAATATAATAAATACAAAAATCAAAAAAAAATATATAATAAATAGACAGATGAATAAAAACAAGAATGTAGTAAACAGAGAAAAGAATAATGACAAGAATATAAAAAATAAAGAGCAGTAGTATTTCAATTGCTTCTACAGAAAATGGAAAAAAGCAAACAACAAAAAAGAGATAGTAAAAATAGAGAAGATGAATTTCAAATGGTGTTACAAAAATACATGATAGTAGTGAAAAAATGTATAATAAAATAGTAAACACAATTCATCAGGATGTAAAGGAAATTAGAGATAAAAAATGAGCCAAAGTGTTTAGAATAATAGTGATAATATCTATCAAATAAGTGAGAAAAATATGACAAATATTGATGAAAATGCTACAAATGAACATAATATGGATGCTGAAATCACATAGATATCATTTGGATAAAATAAATATATAAGAAACATATGTTTTACATTATATGTATGATGCAATACAAGATAAAATTGAAGTAATAGCTCATCTTACAGATAAATCAAAACAGTTAAGCTTAAAGAAATATGAACCAAATAAATTGAAGAAAATTATTGAAAATAATCAAAAGGATATAGAACTAATGATTCCAAATAATGAAAAATGGAAAGAAACATGTAAGAAAACAATCAGAAAAGTAACAGAATAGATCATGGAAGTTGTACAGGATCAAGTCTCATGAGAGATTTAGTGAATA
This sequence comes from Epiperipatus broadwayi, assembly GCA_028023455.1. Lineage (NCBI taxonomy): Eukaryota > Metazoa > Onychophora > Udeonychophora > Euonychophora > Peripatidae > Epiperipatus > Epiperipatus broadwayi. The sequence goes on from JAQFVV010006412.1 coordinate 109,915, forward strand.
GATATCAGTAATATATACTGAGTTGTTTTAGGGCTATATATCTCATTTTTAATTATTTACTACTCATTCTATGCTAAATAATTCAATAATAAAAATAAAATTAAGTATAACATAACAAATAAGATAAATCGAATTATTACATATATTGACAAAATAACTATTAATCTGATAATGGTATAAATATTTCATAGGCAACAAGCTCATTAACAATTAAGAATATGAGATTTTAGCTTTTTCAACTTTCAAAATAATGAATTTTCAAAAATAATAGCAGTATAAAAATTAGGGATGTGAAAAAAATAAATAAAAATAATTCAATAGAGAATTCTGGATAGAAAAATAACTTAACAGCTGGTCAGAAGGCAAAATAAATCTGAACAAGCCACCACTTATCTCAGTCTAACTACAGTGAAAATAAACTTATTTGAATAGTCCAGCTTGTTGATTGTAACTAATCTTAAAAATTTTTTTTTTGTTTTTATTATGAAATGAAATTGATTGGAATTAAATTAAAATATCAAGAAAGATTCAACTAAATTTTATTTCAGATATTAGACCGTGGTAATATAACCCTTTTGCTAAATTGCTGTATTAAAAATTAACTATAATAATGAATCTTCATTTAAATAAATGTTGAAATGCTAATGTAAAAGTTCTAAGCAATTTTGTTTAAATAGTTCTCAAACATTAATTTTTTTCACAATAATATGAATATATTAATATGTAATTCAATTCATAAATGATTGTAAAGAAGAGACAATGGAAAAAATCAGATAAATAGTGTCTTTATTTTTCATTTCAATAATTTTGTCTACTTACCAGTGTTAAATTTTAGTGTTGAAAAAAACTTTCTCTTTATTAAATTATTAAGTAGTTTTAATTTTAACATTTGAGAAAGATAGAGCACATAAATTGTTAAATTTGAAAAATTTTAAAAGAAAAGTAAAAAATATAATTCTAACAATTTGTTCAAATTTTATTTTAACTAATCAAAGTCAGTTTTCCTTCTTTTTATTTTATTTTTCTTCACAAAAAAGAGTAGTGTTTATCAAATCAGTCTGTCTTCTTTTCATTTGTCAAGAACTTTTTTAATTAAAAAGGTAATGTCAACAGTTTTATGATTCTAATTTAAATTATTGACTTGTTTGTTAATGTCAATGATGAAGGAGAAAAATAGATAAATAATTGTGTTAGTAAAAAATGATCTCATTGGTTATTGTATTTTGATATGTAAGAGATAGATTGTGATTGATCTGAAAACAAGGTTGTTCCAAAAATTAAAAGGTGGCAGCATAATTGCACTTGTAGAAACATTTAGTTTTTATTTGGATGCTGAAGAAGACAGTAGGAGAAAAGAAGTTGCTGATACAGCTCCTAAAGAAGAAAGAAGCATAAGGCTTATTTAAGTTATTAAAATTTTAACAAATGCTTCTATCTGCACATAACTCAAATCAAACATATTCACTAGTTGATTTAATTTTCAGAATTCTTTTTTTAATGTGTGTGTGCATTATAATAAAAGATTTTGTTGAATTAATCTTGGCAGATTTTTATCTTGACATTTTTTATGCATAAAAGGCTGATAACTATCAGGCCTAATCATATTTCTCAAATTCATAGGTTTTATAAAATGACTACAAAACAAAACATCATTAACCTTTTCAACACTTAAATCTAAAAGCTTTAATTGTACAAAATCAAAACTACCCCCCTCCAGAGTAAACTTAATACTAGAATCAAAAGCATTCAATCCACATAAAAACTCTTCTAATTTCTATTTCTGAATAAAAAACAAACAATCATCAACATACCTAACAAATAATTTTATACAACATGAAAACATTACCCTCTAAATAGTCAATATAGTGTGACAGAATGGGTTCGAACCCAGTCACAAGTAATATTATTAATCAGTAAACATATATGTAGATGTAGATATATAATATTTAATTATTATTATGTGGTGGTGGTTACAAACATACAAACGTGGGGGAAGGACTCTGTTCTTTTGAAATGATATATATATACATGTGTGTGACAAATGTGTGTATGAATGGATTAAGTAGTTGAAAAGAGAGAAATGAGATTTTTGTTTCATGTTTAAAACACTAGAGGTTTCCTGCAAAAATGAGATTTCAATAAAAGCTATGATAAAAGTTTTCACACATTGACCAGATCTGGTTAATGAGCATTGGAAACAGGAAGTGAAATCAAAAAGAAACTTCTAGAACAAATGGAGGATCTATAAAAAAGAGTCACCCACAATGCATTATGTCTTTGGCCCTGCAGAGTTACAGCCATGAAATGGTGGATCCAAATGAAATGACGGACTAAGAACATACCATGTCAGATTCAAACCCCTGATTCCAACCAACTGTAGCTGCCTATCCTAATAATATCAAGATGCCTTGGAATAAAACTTAATTCCCATTGTAGAACCAAGCTGAACCTCGTCAACCAAAGGACATAAATGGACATGAAGATTGGGAACCTTCGCATTGAATCACCTGTTATTACCTGCGACAAACAAAACTCTTTAAAATAAACAAATCTGCTTCCACTGATTCCCAATGAAAATTCAGGTAAAAAACATTAAGTACTGATTTTTCTATTTTTTTATGAGAAAGAAACTTTTACCGTTTATAATAAGTGAAGGTGACAATCTAAGTTAACTTAATAAAATTTTCTTAAAGTCTTATGTAATTGCGGACACAAATAATGTAATTATTATCAGAGGTCATGTGAAATAAACTTTTCTTAGTATCGACCTTCACTACTTGATTTATGGGTGATAAATCTATTGGAAAGAATGGTGTGTATGTGCGTATTGAAATAAGATGTTTGTTTATTTTTATTTATATATAAAAAAAAGAGAAAAGATGTGTTTTTTTTTTTTTTTTTTTTTTATTTATCTAAAAGATCAAAGAATAATAATGATCGTTAGAAGTCTTTAATAAAAACTGATTTGATAATGAAACTCAAGACAAATCTTAATGTGATATTTTCTTTGCAGATGCATTTATTTAATTTTTTATGTGTTTAAAAACTCTTAACCCCATTCATGGGTACTCCCGGATGTTACACCACCTGACCATGAGACTGAGCTAGACGATGGTCAAAACCCTCTCATGTTAGTAAGATAGTGTTCTGCTTGGTAATATATTCACTTCACATAATTCTTATATTCATATAAGATTGCACTTGGAGTCCTTCAGCTGGCCATAAACACATGTTGGGAATATATTACAGTTATTAGAATGAATCCAGAAGAGTTGAATAACAATTTTTAAGTCAAAACAATTTTAATTAAATATAAGTGTGTGGGCATGTATGTTTGCTATATCATAGATATATATTCGGTAGTGTACTCCATCTAGTTTGATATAAGGTTTTTGTTACAATGGCATCCCAAATAAAAGGCTTCAAAGAGAAATAGAGGGAATGGAGAAAGTTATGAGATTTCAGAAATACATTAATAAAGCAAAAAGTTTTATATTTTATTGAGGAAAGGATTGTTCAGGTATATAATTCAAATGAATCATTAAATAAATTGAAGTGCATCATTTTGTTAAGTATAAATCTATTACGAAATAACCATTTTGTCATTTCGTGGTTGTGCAGTAGGTCAAAGATATGCAATCTGTTATTTTTTGTTTGTCTAATTTGATGAGGTTTCAAGAGTTAAAAAGGCTAACAGGAAGGCAGTGCAGTAAGCTGGGATGGGGGAGTGGGTCCGAGGTGTTAATTAAAAGTAAAATAAAAGAAAAAAAATTTATGAAAACAAGAGTGCAAAATAAAATGGAAAAAGAAAAACAGGAAAATATTTTGGAGCAAATTTTGAGAAAGCTTGAAAGTTTAGAATTTGGATTCAGAGAAATAGAAAAGAGAATGGGTAGATTGAAACAGAAAGTGGGAATTAAAGATGAAAATGATTTTGGAGAACAGGAAGGTGAAAAACAGATACAGAGAGTAGGGGTGAACAGAAGCAAGGTGCTCATGTAAACCCCTCAGGAAAACAGGCAGCTGTAATAGGTCATGGGATGATGCAATGGAATGTGAACCAATTCCTAAAAATTTGTCCATTCACAGGTAGGATGGGGGAAACATCTATGTAGTGTGAGAAAATACTTCAGTATAAATCCCATGGTGGAAGAAAGTAAAATAATTATAGCATGCGGCAATCTCACAGACAATGCTCAATTGTGGTGGGACTTCCTTGGTTTACAGCCAGCTACTTTTGAAGAGTATCAAAAAGAAGTGAGAGATGCCTTTTAGTCTGAGGATAGACAGGAGTTAACGTGCTATCAAATCATGAAAGAGAAGTTTAAATAAGGTTGCAACAATAGCTATTCACATTTTTTTCATAAATAGATGGCTAGACTGCAGCCATTGGATGCATGAAACCTGACAGAGATTCATATACTCTGCATTGTAAGGCATAGTATGCCCATAAGAGTGGAACAGATGATCTTGGGGGGGGAAAGCATCCATTGGAGAGATCACAGAGTTGCTCAATGCCATTGACATGAGCTCATATGACTATGGCAGGCATCATGAAGCAGTAAAAAAGAATAAAAGAGGGCGGAGAATGGGAATGGAGACCATTCCAAAATAGATAAACACCTGAAAAGAAGAGACCACCTGAGAAGCCGAACTTTGGACCAGAAAAGGAAGCAGAGGGACACATGAGGCAAAACAGATAGTGTTGAACCAAAATGAGCCATTTAAAATACGGAAAGATTATTTGAAGGCTTTGGAGGAAAGGGTATTGTGACAGAATGGGTTCTAACCCAGTCACAAATAATATTATTAATTGGTAAACCTATATGTAGATATAGATATATAATATTTAATTTTTATTACATGGTGGTAGTTACAAATACACAAATGTGGGGGAAGGACTCTGTGATTTTGAAATGATATATATATATATATATGTGTGTGTGTGTGTGTGTGTGTGTGTGACAAATGTGTGTATGAATGGATTAAGTAGTTGAAAAGAGAGAACTGTGATTTTTGTTTCACATTTAAAAAACTAGAGGTTTCCTGCAGAAATGACATTTCACTTTCTTTTATGTACAATAAAAGCTATGATAAAAGTTTTCACACGTCGACCAGATCTGGTTAATCAGCATTGGAAACAGAAAGTGAAATCAAAAAGAAATTTTTAGAACAAATGGAGAGGGATATAAAAGAGAGTCACCCACAATGAATTTTGTCTTTGGCCCTGCAGAGTTACAGCCATGAACAGTAAAATCGTAAATCCAAAATATTAAAAGTTTTAATATTTTTCTTACATAATGGTGGATCCAAAAGAAATGTCAGGGTAAGTTCATACCATGTCAGGTTCAAACCCCTGCTTCCAACCAACTGCAGCTGCCTAGCGCAATAATATCAAGATGCCTTGGAATAAAACATAATTCCCAACATGGAACCAAGATGAACTTCATCAACCAATGGACATAAACAGACATGTAAGATCAAGAACCTTCGCATTGAATCACCTGTTACTACTGCAATGAACGAAACTCTTTAAAATAAACAAATCTGCTTCCACTGATTCCCCATGAAAATCCAGGTAAAGAACTTTAAGTACTGATTTTTCTTTTCTTTTATGAGAAAGAAACTTTTACCATTTATAATAAGTGAAGGTGACAATCTAAGTTAACTTAATGAACTTTTTAAAGTCTTATTTAATTGCAGACACAAATAATGTAATTATTGTCAGAGGTCATGAAAAATAAACTTTTCTTAGTATCGACCTTCACTACTTGATTTATGTGTGATAAATCTATTGGAAAGAATGGTGTGTATCAAAATGACAGAGTAGTAATTACATTTATACACTATTAAATATAAAAAGAAAAGCAGGGTGTTGAATTATTTTTTTATTTTTTTTATTTATCTAAAAGATCAAACAATAATAATGATCATTAGAAGTCTTTAATAAAAACTGATTTGATAATAAAACTCAAAACAAATCATATTGTGATATTTTCTTTGCAGATCCATTTATTTTTTTATGTGTTTAAAAACTCTTAACCCCATTTGTGGCTACTTTCTTTTGCGATGCCACCTGACCATGAGACTGAACTAGTCAATGGTCAAAAACCCTTCTCATGTTAGTAAGATAGTGTTCTTGTTAGTAATATATTCACTTCATGTAATTCTTATATTCGTATAAGATTGGCACTTGGAGTCATTTGGATGACCATAAATACATGTTGGGAATATATTACAGTTATGAGAACGAATACAGAAGTTTTGAACAACAATTTTTAAGTCAAAACAAATTTAATTAAATATAAGTTCATGGGCATGTATGTTTGCTATATCATAGATATATATTGGGTAGTGTACTCTATCTAGTGAGAGGTATGGATTTTGTTACAATAGATAGCACACATCCATGGAGAAATAACATAACCAATAACTCAATCTTCTCTAATCTTATAAAACACATCCTTAGACATAAAATACATTGAATCCTCTAACAACAAAAGCTAATCATGAAAAACTTTAATCTTATCTGCAGAAAATCTTTCATTTTTTTTGATTTTGTAAAATTAAAGTTTTTAGATTTAAGTGTTAAGAAGGTAAATGATGTTTAGTTTTGTAGTCATTTTATAAAACCAAAGAATTTGAGAAATATGATTAGGCTTGATAGTTATCAGCCTTTTATGCATACATAAATGTCTTTGATGAATTTTTGTTGTAAGAATATAAGGCTTAATAATAATGCTGATATTCAGAGAAGTCAATTTGCTGCTGAATAAGTAGAATTGGGTTACAATCATGATTTTATTAAAAAGATTGTATTTAATAAGACTATTTATAGTCATGATTTTTATGGTAAGAATGTTGTTGGTAAAGATAATGAATATATATGTCTTTCCCATTTAAGTCATCAATATATAATTTGTTTTTTAAGAATAGTCAGTTGTTAGGAAAAATGAAGATTGCATGAAAAAAGGTTCTTATTTGAATTCATTACTTAATGGTTCAAAGCAGTCTATTGATAGTAAATCTATTCCTGGTATTGTTTATAAAATTCCATGTAGTTCTGGTAAGTTTTATGTAGGCCAAAGTAAGTTTAGTCTTAATTAAAGGATTAAAATTCATAAAAATAGAATTAAACATAAGTATCTTAACTCAGCTTTATATATTCATGAATTGTATACAGATCATAGAATATTGTTATCAATGCTTTGGTTATTTTTTATGAAAAGAATGAGTTTAAAAAAAGAATAAAGGGGACATTGATGAGAAAACTTCTTGAATCTGAGAATATCAATTTTATGAAGACTTCTTTTGATATTAAGGGAAGATGGAGCTTAAAATGAATTATGGGAAGGTTTGTTTGTTTGTGTATATATATGTTTGTTCCTTTAGTTTGATTTTCACTTGAGGTCTATTTAGTCAAGTATTTTTTTTATGATTTTGCATTTTTTACTAATGTAGTGTTAGGCAGTATATATATATATATATATATATATATATATATATATATATATATATATATATATATATATATATATATATATATATATATATATATATATATATATATATATATTGCTTTATGTTTGAGTTTGTATTACAACATTTAACATTGTTTAGCATACAACTTCAAATTGGTATCGTTTTGAAGTTAACTATTTTGAGATATAAACTTTTAAACAGAGGGCATTACTGGATATTTGTAACTGTATAATGGTTTAGATATTTGTATGATTATTTCAATTAGTGTCAAGGTTAACTTTCGTTTCATTTATAGTTTGGGAGGGCTATTTAAAGTTTAAAATCTAATTTTTAGTTTGCCTTCAATATGTTTGTAAACATGTTAGTTTATTAGCAAAATTTAAGATCATTTGCTTAATTAAAATTGTATGCTTTTATTTGAGTTGATTTATATTTCAATATTTAACATCATTTAGCATACAACTTCAAATTGGTATCATTTTGAAGTTCGCTATTATTGAGATATAGACTTTTAAACAGAGGGCATTACTGGATATTTGTAATTGTATAAGGGTTTAGATATTTGTATGATTATTTCAGTTAGTGTTAATGGTAATGTTATTTTTATATACATATATATTGTTTCCTAAAGCTTTTGTATAGAAAAATATCATAGCAAAATAGTTGAGTTTTCAGTATAATATATTTTTATTACACAGAACTACTTGTTCTTGTATTGAAACATCAGTTATTTAGCTATTATAGTTTACTACATGGAAGCTCCCAGAAATAATATTATGAATTCAATATTTACCCAGGAGAATATTAAAATTAATATATAAATTGTACCAGTTTTCTGCAAAAATTACCTATGAGTGTGATATTCGTTCAGTCATATATAGAATAAACAACAATAGAGATGATTAAATTAAAAATGAATTACATTCTCCAATAACAACCACAAAATCACCACCAATAATTCAAAATAAGCCTTACCATTCAGAACTAATTTATTTAAAATAAAAACACATGCACTTTTAGTCTTTATCTGGGTGTCATCTTGCTGAATGAACCAAATCCACAACTTATAATCACTTAATTTACTATAACATCTGGAATATGCTCATTGGTTAAACATTTTAATTTAACTTTTTTTATATAAACCTGGAACTGATAAGTACTAATGTAAACATATAATGTGGACATTGCTATATAAAATGGCACTGACAATTTGAATTTTATAAAGTAGTAATCATTCTTTACTAGAGAGAATGCATCCACACCCAAGTTTAAAAATAATTAGTTTACAACACATCCATATACAAGCTAAGCATATAATATGAATATATAAAGTAACCTAACATCTAATACATTTAAAATAAATTTAGACAATGTAATCAGATTATGTTGACTTATTAAAGCTCTTTCCATGTTTTTATTAATATTCCAATAGAGCTAGACTTATCATGTTAAAAAAATTAATATCCATTGCAAATCTGCATTAACAATATTGTGATAGTTGTTGTTACAATTTATTCCATTTTAATAATCAATTTGCACAAAAAAATGATAGGTGCACCCCTTCTTTATATGTTTTATAATTTGTTCAGAATTATGACATTACTGTCAAGCTCAGTTAGCTTTCAGATGATAGCAACATAATTATGTCTAACAGTACAATTTGAATTAATCAGCAATGCATTTTTATAACTGTATTAACAAATAAAAATTGTAATTTATAATGAATACTTTCTGTTTCTAACAAAAATGCTTTATATTTCACTCAATCTCAGAAATATATTTTTTCAACCAGTGATATATTTTATTATGTTAAAGTTCTCAAATAAAAAGTTTTTTTCTGTTCTTTCCAATAATTACAGCCATAATGATATTTTATTATCCATGTTCAGTGTTAATGAAAAATGTGATATCTTATTTTAATCTGTTTGTTGCAAATTCATTTACAATGTTTTAATTAAAATACACAATAGACAAGTAATTAACATACATAATGAAGTGAAAAACATTTTATATCTTTTAATTATTATTCCTAACCAGATTTACAGATTTACTTTTTATTATCTACAAATCTAAAGATAGAAAAGAAAAGGTACAAAGAAAAAAAATTAAAAAAGCTGCTCACATGTCAATGGCAAAAAATCCCATAAGCCAACCCAGTGTGATGATACATAATGTATGGAAACCACTAATCAACATTTTTCTTAGAAAAAATGGAGCAATCAGGAGGAATCTCATAGATAAGTATATAAAGTTACTACAAGTTGTTGCCTTTGACGGGATGGCTGAGTTGGTTAGAGCTTTACCTTAAAATTCAAAACTCAAGAATCTAAGGACCCTAGTTTGAACCCCATGTTAATACTATAACTGATAAGGCCAGAAACACCTGAAGAATATGGGAAACTAATACCTCTTAAAATGTTGTGCATATAATAACCTGTTTGATATGCTATTTCCTAACAGTTGGATGTATTTGGAATATTTAAATAAAGTTAAATTTTTTTAAAGACATTATATATATATATATATATATATATATATATATATATATATATATATCTATATATATATATATATATATATCAAGATGTGGAAGAAGAAGATAAAAATACAACTAGAACACCATCATCACAAACCTTCAGGAAAACACTAATCAAATTAACTTTTTCAAAATAATAATGATTTCAAGATTTTTTAAATTTAAATGCTTTTAAATAGACAAAATTGCTCTATTAAAATCTATTTTAATAAAAATAAGTTTCCTCTGTTTTAATTTAATAAAAATTATACATTGTATTTACATTGTTAATTGTTGATTTTATCCAAGTAAGCTGCTTTTATGTATTTCACTCATGCACTCACACACACGCACATTCAAAAAATAGCACTATTAAATTTAAAAGAAGTTTAAACAAATTTTCATAACTCACAACATCATTATAATATCAGCAACATTTTCATTAATTGAAAAATATTGTAATAATAAAAATCAAAAATATAATTGTGATTAAAATATAATGTGCAGTTTTTCAATCTGTAGAAGTACTGTCAATTAACTTTTTAACTTTTATCAGCTGCGATTAAATTTAAAAAAACATAACAGAAACAAACATTATCAAGTAAAATTTCGTAAATTCCCGATTTTTTAATTAGCAGTTTGTTTATTAATTATATTCATTTTCTTTCTATTTATTAAGATTGCCTTTTTATGTTTTCTTGTATTGTTGTTTTTCTCTTCATGAAGAATCTTAGTACTTTCAAAATCAAACTTAAATTTATATTTAAATATCGTTTCATGATCCAAACAACTGAAGAAGTCATTAAATCAATATTATTTTTACTTTTCTCATGCTTGTATAGCAATTCATGTTGTTAATGTATTTCTTTCTCATGTGCCATAGCATCAGCCAGGAAGAGAACCCACTATCCCAGGACAACTACTTGTAATGCAGCTGTCACTGACCTCTCGACCACCAATTCTATACTGCACCTCAATTCATGTACATATAATAACAGACATCCACAAAAAATTGCTATATTGTTTGACAAATGTCACACATTTAGAATTATTCACTAACTTATTAATATTATTTATAACATGAGAATGAAACATTAAGCCCATTTTTATATTTAAATCCTTAAAAAAAATTGTGAGCATCTGAAATAGAAATAAATATCCATTTCTTATATATGAATATATAAAATGCACTAAAATGTATAAACACACAAAGCTGAAGACAGAGAAATCTTAATATTGTAAATTGATATACAACAATATATATATATATATATATATATATATATATATATATATATATATATATATATAAGTATGTGGCTAAGTACTTTCGAGGCCTGAGGTCCTCATATTCATTGCCACTTCTTATTATCAATCTTCAACACCTTTAAATCATTTTTTTTAAATTGATATAATTTTTCAATCTCATAACCAACTTCAAACACTTCCTAGGTAAATATCTCAATATTTTTTAAATTTATCATTTAGATAACACGATAATTTTTCATAATGAAATAATAAAATCTAAAGCCTGCCATCTTTTGTGTAATTTGTAATTTTGATTCACAAATAATATATCCACTTTTTGCAAGAATTTAATTATTAAATTATAATTTAATGTACTATTGTTTGTTGTATACTTTTATCCAGTTTATTTTTAATAGTTCGTTTCAAGCCATACAAATTATTTAACTTCTACATCACATCTAAAAGTTTACTTTCATATGTAGACAAAACAAAAGTGCGATGTTGTGCAACATGAGGCAGAACCAATAGGTTAAACTTTAAACATTTTATAATATCCACCTTCAAAAAAAGCCATGATGTTATCACCAAAATAATTAAAGAGTCAATAACAATTTATATAATGTATTTACAAACACTTTTTAATGCATGTTGAATTATTTTTATAAAATCCTCTCTATCAATAGAACAATACATATCTGTCACATCTAATAAAGCAATAATATCTCCTTCATCAATCACTATATTTTTTTAATTCTACCTACAAAATCAAAAATGAAGCAATAGTAATTTCCCCAAGTCCTAAATTTTTTTGAAACAGTTTAACAATATATTTAGAAGACTGATATATAAATATAAATTAAAGTTCAATCTTGAAAGTGTTATGATTGTTCATGAAAAGAGAAACAATAATAAAAGAACAATTAAGAAGGCAATTTTAATAAGTAGAAATAAAGTGAATATAATTAAAAGACAAGTTGGTTACATGCAATATTTTGGCATTGATGGGATTTGAGCTGATGAAGATTGCTTCTGTTATGTTTTTGGAATTTAATGGCAGTTGAATAAAGTTAAGAAATTAAACATAAGTGCTTCTGTTGATTGAAAAACTGTATATTATATTTTAATTACAGTTATAATTATATATATATAGTACCAAGATACATCATTATCGAATATGTAGTATTATTTAAAAGTAGTAATATTTAATAAATCGCCTTTAAAAAAATAAAGTGGGAAAATTAAGTTAAAATAAAAGTTAAAAGTTGAAGGATAAGAAAATTAAAAACAAAAGAGTAGGGTAGGGGGGGGTATTGTTAAATAAAAATAAATAAAAATGCTTTTAAAGAGTGTAAGATTTTTTATTTTAAAAAAAAAAAGGGTGAAATAAAAATGATTTAATATTATTTTTGATTAGTTTGTAAGAAAAAGGAATAAAGAAAATTTCATTTTGTTTTATAATAAAATAATTAAATGTATGTGTGTGTGTAAAAGTTTTGAAAAAAAAATAGAAGCCCAATCAGAGAAGTTCATAAAAGTACAATAATTTCATAAGATAATAAATGTCGAGCAAGCAAACTTTTTTCATTGTTTAAAACGGTTTTAATTTCAACATTCCATTATTGTTATATTTTTAAAATATTTCATAAAATCAAAGAATCAAAAGAAAACTGTATAAATGGTTATACTGACAAAAATGATGCATTGTTAAATTGACCATACTGTGCAACTGGCTGGAGCCTTCTCTGTAATACCAATTGCAGATAGCTCAGAGTGCATACCATGTTTGGATAAAGTCAATAAAGTATGGAGGGTTTATGCTGAAAATCCATGAAAGCCATTTAACATCACATATTCAGGGGAAAATTTACTGGAGTTTAGCGCTAACCAGTCAAAGATAGCATTTTATAGAAAGTACAATGTGCTGTAAGTATGTCAATTCAGATTTCAAACCCTAGGTAATGTTTAATTTTCATATTCTCTCATTTTTTAAAAAACTATGATAAATAAATAAAAATTATAACTTTACCAAGTAGTATCTGGAAAATATAAATGATATTGGCTTTTATGTTCAACTTTATTAAAAGACATTAATTGTATATGTGTGTGAATTTAAATGCAATATATTATGTATATTTTTAATTGTTTATAATGTATTAAAACATTTATGTTAATGAAAGAACGTGCATAGTTGAATTACAAAACAAAATGAACGTTTTAAAAAAAAGATTTTGACTGTCATTGAAATATTTATATTGATAAATAAATACACTTACTTATGATGAATAATATTCTAGTAAAGGGATAATGGAAAAGACTTAATTGTTATTAAAAAATGATTGTTATAAATAAAACAATAAGGAAATTTTTTCTTTTAAAACAAGGATTTGTTATTTAAGGATGCCAAAGTTTCTCATATGGTGAATTGTCATTATTATTAAAAATAGAATGTTTAGATAGTGTGGAGTTTTGTTTTTTTAAAGGCAGCTACAATTCGATGAGTTAGCTGGGATCTCCAGTACTAGATTCATTTCTGGTCAGATAAACATGTTAATTACTATGTGATTAACTGGCACCTAAAGGTTTACCTTAAAATAAATAAAGTGTATATTTGGTCAGTATTTGTCTAGTAACTGAGTGTTTATATTATTGATAGTGGTTGTCATCTGATCCTTCGTGTCAGCCGCCAGAGGCGTGATTTCTAACTGAAAAACACATTAATATATAGTTCTCGGGATAGCATTCACTATTAATATTGATTTTTTTTTTTTTACAAAGTTTCTTTTTCATTTCTGAATTATTTTTCCCAAATAATATTTTTAATGGGATAATAATAGTTTTTTTTTTTACCAAGGTCTTTTTGTGTGTGTTCAAATAGTAATTTGTGTTTTTTAAAAAAAAGAATAATATTAGTGTTTTTGTAAAATTGGATTGACAAAATTCAAGAGAGAATGGGGTTTTATGATGGATCTTTAAATAATAATTTACATTACTTTGATAGTTTAATTTATTAAAAAATTATTGGGAGAAGTGTTGTTTTTTTTATTGTTTATTTTAAATAAAATTTAAAACCTTTACTTTTATGGTTTACATTTGATGGATGACCGATTGGACTTCCTTTCGTTTATAAATTATGGTTTTGGTTCTACAAATAAATATTTTTGACAATGGGACGATAATAGTTGTTGTTTGTTTAATTTTTATTGACAAGAGCGGGGGTTTTTTGGTGTAGATTCAAATAGTAATTTGGGTTACATTTAAATAATAAGTTGCGGTCTTACTTTGATCGGTTTACATTTGATTCCTGACACTAATTACTGGGAAGGGTGTTTTTTTGTGTGTACGATTGTAGACAACATTTATTGGGAGAAGGGGTGTAACCGTTTAAAGAATAGTAGTTTACGTTACTTTTAGTAGTGGTGTACATTTGATTGCTGACAATAATTAGTGAGAAGGGTGGGTGTTTTTTGGTGATTGGTGACAACAATTATTGGGAGAAAGAGTTTTGTTTTTGTTCATGTGTATGTTTAAATCAAAATTTAAGTTACTTTTATCGGTTACCATTTGATTGAAAACTGATTTGACTTTCTTTTTTTTTTTTCGTTTATAAATTATTTGGGTTTTCCCAAATATATTGATTTGACAATGGAACAATAATAGTCTAGGTTTCTTTAATTTTGATTGACAGAGGGCTTTTTGGTGTATGTTCGAATAGTAAATTGGGTTATGTTTAACTAATAATCTACTGTCTTACTTTGATTGGTTTACATTTGATTGGACAGGACAATTAGTGGGGGGTTTTGTTTTTTCTATACGTTAAAGAATAATTGGCCTTTTATTTGACCATTTGATTGCCGCGACAACTATTGGGAGAAGAGGGGTTTTTGGTGTTACGTTTAAAAAAAATTTTAGTTACTTCTTTTATTTTACATTTGATTGCTGATGCCAACAATATCGTGAGAAGAAGGGAGATGTTTAAATAAAAATTGAAGTTACTTCTTTATTTTGACATTTGACGGGTCATTTAGAATCCCTCAAACAAGCTTGCCTTTACGAGTGAACTTTCGTCGGCGATGTTTTGGACCTCAAACTGCATATTTGCCACAATACAACTTTTCTTTAGCGCGGATGGTTTTTCTGCTGTAGAAATATTCCAGTGCTGGGTGCTGGTAATTCCCATCTTTTCAAGTTTTCTGTTGTGGGAATTAGCGTTTTTGTCTGGAAATTTCGCTAAAAGTGACTCAAAGGTGATTTTTAAATTTTCGCTTTCCACCCTAATCAAAAATTTAGGAGGAATACAAATTTATGAGGAACAATCACGATACTGATAAAATTGATAAAATGTAACAGTAATCGATTGGTCTTTAAAAAACAAGGCACCGGTGAAAATTTAAATAATGTTGACACGACAAAAAAACACCCTATTACGATATTGTTACATCAATTACATAATGCAGCATTATGATATAGTGTGTGACACAAACAACACGCATTTCTCTGCTTTAGCATCGGAAAAACACCGTTAGCCACTGCCAGTTAACACCTTTCTAGATTTTATCGTAGAAAGGAGACTAACTTCCGAGTTAAACCACCTTTTAGCGTGAAGCGGTAACTCCAGTTAACAACTTTCTAGGATTTCTTTTAGAAAGAAGCTTAAAGGCTTAGGTGCGGCACAAAACGGCAATTTCTAGAATTAGCAGAAACACACCTGGCCGACATGAAGATCAGAGACAACTTGAAGCTTGATGCCAATGATATTATTCACTCTACCTGAGGACCAAGCACCTTCAAAGATTGGATAGTTTAGTAGGAAAGGAAGAGGATTTTATATTTTATTTGTTGTTATTATAATAAAGAAGGTGGGCAGTTCAATATATATATATATATATATATAGTACCCAACTGAAGCATCACTTAGTTCCAAGAGGTAATCAAGGTTATCTTAGCTTAACCTTTTGTTTAAAATTTCAGATTTAAAAAAAATAATGATGATAAAAATGGAAATTAACTTAGTTAATTATTAAAATAGGATAATCTAAATATTTTAATAGTGTCAGTTGGTTTGATAAGGGATGTTAAGTAATAATTTTTACATAAGCAAATGTTAAAAAATAATTATGAATTGATAAATAGTATTAAATGTATTCTTAAATAACTACTGTATAATCCATTTTAATGTCTAAAGAATAATAATTAGATATTATAAATAAGTTGGAATAATTAAGTAATAAATTTTAAAAAAATGATATGTAAGTTTTTATTTAAAAAAATAGGAATATTTGTTATTAGTTTTGTAGTTTAGCATTCCAGTTATAAAAGCTATTTAGATTAAATAATCATTAACATTTTATTGTTGTAATTTTAAAAATAGTTTTAACCAATTAATCCAAGGCCAGATGTATGTGAGAATATGTGCATGCGTTAACATGGGAACATAAGAATAAAAAAATAATTTAATTCCAATATTGTTTAAAATAAGTAAATAAAGCAAATGTGTGGATGAAATTATTTTTAATGTAATATTTAAGGGTTTAATAAAGGGTATAACTTTAAATTTTATATTTATTACTATTGTGGTATAAATATCATTAAAAAAGTTGTTGCATAATATTTGTTAATAATAAAATTTTGACTTTGCAGCTGAGAATCATGTGGTATGGGAAAATTATATTGATTACATCAGTAGATTGATTCCACAGCTGGTTTTTCAGAATATTAAAATTTAATAAAAATAGTTTTTATTGGTTTTTAAATGAATTGTCGGTGGATGAAAAATTGTGAGTTAAAACGAAGATCGAGGGACCATCCAGGGGCTGATCTTGTTTTGATTCAACTGGTACTGGATCTTAAAAATTTTGTTAATAAAAGTAATTTTTTTAAAGAACATTATATTTCTAAAAAAATACAAGTATGTTTAAAATATTTAAAATCGTCTTGTAATGAAGAAGGGCTAAAAGAAAAGGTAATCTGTTTTTCTGACAATTTGAATTTCAGTCGAGGCATAGAAATTATAGTAAAAAAAATGTCTAGAATAAATAAAGTGTCTCACATGTTATATGACTTTAGCTTGTTTATTTCTCTTTACTTGGAAGTAAGGTTAAGGAACAAACTGTTAATCTTTTCCATAGATAAGCATTTGGTTGTATAAAACTATTTTGAAAGTAAAATGCTAATTATTTTTCCGGTTAGATTAAAAGTATATGTAAAAAAAAAAAAGGAAATTTTTTTTTTTAAAAGTTTAAAAAGAACATTATAAAGAAGCTGCTATATTCGATTACAGTGAAACTATAAAGAATGATTTTTTTTTAAAAAAGGAAAAGTTATTACTTATATCTTGACATATATGAAAATGATTTGTTTATCTAAACGCAAACTGATAATATATACATTTTAAAGGATAATTCTTATTTACACAGTAAGCAAAGATATGTATTTGGAAATAAAACTTTAAAGCAATTTGTAAGGATTAATAATGAATTTATAGTTATTGGTTACATTATAAATGGTCATACTTGCCAGTATTTAAAAATAACTTTATGGCATTAATTATAACATATAAATGGAGAAATGTCTTGAACAGTAAAAAAAATTTCTACTCTCATATTTAAAAGTAAGCAAAGGAAATTAATTTTTTAAAAAAAATATGTCTTGGAATATTATTAGGAAAAATACTTAAGAAAAAACTATATTTCAAAAGAAGCGTTTTCCTAAAAGAGGATAAAGAAATTTAGATAGAAAGATATTCTTATTATTATTATATGCAATTTTGAACTCAGGATCCTATAAATATATAAAAGTGTGTTCAGCTGAAGAATTTATTTTGTTTCATGCCGGCATAATCTGATTATTTAATTTTTTTTTTAAACTGGTTTTAAAAAAAATATTATTAATGAACTATTGAACATTTTCGTTTGGAAATGATTGCCATGTGTATAAATGTCTTAATTAAAGCTTCAAATTCAGATAGATATCTTAACCTGGATGGTCTGCTTTATTGATTTTAAAAAAAAATAAAACTATAAAAATATTTATGCTATTTTTTTTTGTAACACTTTTTGCATAAATATACAAGTAAACTAAGGTTATAATTTTAAAATGAAATAGGTTTATTTAATGAGCAAATTCTCTTTGCCATTCTTAAGTAGATTTAGTTGATTTATTAAGCATTACATTAGCTACTTTCTATTTAATAATTTTATTATAGAGATTTAAATATCACAGTCTTATTTTCATATAAATGGGATGTTTTACTCAATTTTTATTTTAAATTTACTAAAGAAGTTTATCAAAGAATATCCATTCATTTGTTTTATGAATGTTATATTAAGAATAATTACAAATATTTTATATTCATCGAGAAGTAAATATTCTTGCATTTAATTTACAATTTTAAAAGTCCACTAGTTACTGTATTTTTAGCATTTAATATTTTGTTATGTGTGCATTGTGCCTTGCCTAGAATTTTATATGCATTTAAGTTTAAAGTATTTTCTACAGTAGTTAGTTGACACATAGTTTACTTTGTTGGTTTGAACATTGGATATAGGTTTTGTATTTTTATAAATTTCTTAGAAATAACTTAGTTAGTTTATGTGAAGTATATATATTGCTATTAGTTAATATTTGGTAGCCTCATAGAGTTAGGTTTAGTTAATAATTTTTGAATATGCTTATGGAGTAGATATAATCCTCCATCCTTATTGTATTGTATTTCCATGATTTGATAGTGCTTGTTCCCAAAAAGAGGGTATTGTATTGCATTTTTCAGTGATGATGATCACATTTATAAGCATTGGAAATCCCATGAGAGGATTGTGCTTTTAAGGTGGGTGTTCCTGTTCCCAGATGTACTGTAGATGTATTCCAGACATCTTCATTTCTGCCTCGAAGTTAGGTATTTTTGGAAGCCACCATATTCTTTTCCAGCTCTGAGGAGCCTAGTATTTTTGTATTTTTTGCCTATCATTCAAGATGACTTAATGCTAATTCCACCATAGTAGGTGATGTTGCATTTGTTTTAGATTTGTGATGACAAGATATGCTTGTTTGAGGAAATGTATTTCTTCAGGTTGTTGTAGCTAATTTAAGGCTCATAGGCATATCAATGTTTGAATTGTGTTGCTATGATAGTTTTATCACACACAAGATAACCAACAATAAGTTATATTTATTTTAAAGTATGTTAAATATGCATATGATATAAGTGGCAATTCACACATAATTTAATATTTTCATCCAGAATTTTGCCGCTGAATTTGTAAGTCTGTACATCATTATCTTGGAAACATTGAGGGAATAATTTTATGTGGTCTAAAGTTATTTTACCAAAAAAAAGTAAAACTGATCTCTGATGAATGATTGTCCCATACACTTAAGTTAGTTTAATTTTAATATTAGTTTAATCTGGTTTAAACCTATCTCTAGCCGTGATATTAGTTATATCCGTGAAACTAGTGATAATATTTTTCAAAAGTATTGCTGAATATGTTTACTCCAACTTAGCGTTTGTTAAGTTGAGGAGTATAAAATTAAGCTTGGGATTTTCAATATAAATATAGTTCTGTGTGTTATTCTGATTAGTAGATGACACAATAATGTTATTAATTAGTCTAATAAAGAAGAATAGTAGTGTGCTTATTAAGTACATATGATAATTAAAGTTTAAAATATTTTTTTGAGAAAATTATAATTATTAAAAGAAAGTAACAGTGAATAATCTTTGTTGGTTATTAAGTGTATTAGTGTAAGTTAAATAAAACTGTTAAGAATCCAAATAATTATATAAAATCTTAGTGTAGTATTGGCAATGTTTGTATGCGACTACATTTGTAAACATTTCTTCTCATTTTTAATAAACCAAATAATTATTATTTCAAAAGTTTTGCTTTGTTTGTTTTACTTTTATATGAAAATATATTATTGTCTTGGGTTCCAAGTTCACAAAATCTTAAAATTTTAAAGTTATTGAATCTTAAATTTAGACATTCACAAGTATATTCTAAGTTAATTAAATATAGTTGATATTGTCTTGAAAATTAAAAAGCTATGTTAAAGTAAATGATTCTCATATTGAATCACAAATACAGATAATTGCATTATAGTAGATACATAATTAAATACTTAGTTAAAAGTTTATTTTTTTTTTAATTATCAGTATATCTTTTCAGACTAAAGATTATGCAATATCAGATTAACAATATTAGTACTTCAAAAGAATATTTTAATTAATATTATTTTAAAAGCTGCACATTATCTTATATTCACTGCACATCATCTATCATCATCTTAAATCTTATATATTTAAAGAATTCCAATCCATTTGCATTTCAGGTCTTTAGTGGTTGTCTGTGAGTATGGAAAGGCATTAAAAGTACCCTTACTCTTTTCTCTGCTCAAGTAATATCTTAGATAATAAGCCATTATTAGTTAAATTTAAATTAATTCATTAAATTTTGTGAATTAATATTTGTTTTGTTTGTTATTTAAAGATTGAACATATTATAATTATTTTATGGTCAGCTAAGATGTCACTTATTTATTTATTAATCACAGTAATTCTTTATTAGGCAACTTAACTTAAACTTTAATTTTATACAAGAGTGTTAGTTTTAAAATGCCTGAGGTTATTTACTCTTGTTGTTTAATAAATATAATTCTGTAAGATAATCTTATAAAGTAAAGCATCATAGGTCTTATTCAGAGAGTGTATGATCTATTGGTAAGACTAATATGGTAAGCATTGATTAGTGATTTAGATAATCTTTTGTATGGTTTATTAAAAGATCAATATGCTGTAGTAGTTATAGTTCATCAATATTGGATTTGATCTTTACTTGATTATACATCTCTGGATCATCATCTCTTTTCTTTAAATTTATTGTAACCACACTGAGCCGAGTTGTTTAGAGTCTCTTATTTATAGTTCATTTTATATCATTTCAATTCTATTCCATTTCTTTTCATGTCATTTCTCATATCTTTCTATCATTTCAGCCCTTTTAAAACATTCGTTAAGAGTTTCTTCTATCATCTCATTTCATTTCTCTCTCCTTTATTTTATATTCTTCTTATATCTCCCTTTCATATCTTTCCCATCATCTCATTTCTTTTCTCTCTCTATTACATATATCATTTCTATTATTTTTCCCATTTCTTTTCCCTCTCAATTCTTTTCTTCTCCATCATTTATTTTTACCATTATCATTTCTTACCTCCATCTCATTATTAGCCTTATATATTTCTCCTTATTTTTTTTTCACACCTCTCTCTCATTTTATTATTAGCATTATTTATTTTTCTTTCTCTCTCTCTTTTCTCTTTCTCACATCCCTATCTCATTCTAGTAGGTTACAATATATATATATATATATATATATATATATATATATATATATATATATATATATATATATATATATATATATATTATATATATAATAATTGAATGGAGATTTTGTATACATTTTAGATAAATTTGAGCAATACTGTAACAAGGCATTCAACAAGTTAAAACTGGCATTAGAAACTGAATTTAAATTGTCAATTATTATTACTTGTCTCACCAATCTTAAAATAAAATATAAACTGATTTTATCTTATTATTCTTGTTATATAAGGAATGGCAATCATATATTAATAATGTGTAAGTTTGACAAATTTAAATATATGAATTTATTGAATAATTTTCTATATAAGCAATTTTAGACAGAAGTTATATATCAGATTTGTGACTTGAATATGTAATGCCAAGTTTTAATTTAATTTTTTTTTGTTACTTCATAGCTAAAACTTAACCATAAATATATTTGAAAAATATATTCTAATTGTATTCATTTAAATTGTATAGAGTATATAGACACTATATCATTTAAAACTGTGAAAATTATTCATGACCCATAATTGTTAATTTTGGTTTATGAATTAATAAATCAAATGAACTTATTAGTATCACTCTTAATAAAAACAATCTTTTGATATTTTCAGCACGTAAGAACAGTTAAAGATTATCATTAATGCCAAGATCCTTAAAATATATTTTATGAATTATATATTTGTTTTTTGAACTCCCCGTGAATAATATATTTATTTGTTTATGATTTTGAATTTGTATTTATGTGCAATATACTTACCATAATCTGTATTACCCCATCCAAATATTTGCGCTGTTTTATTTATAAAAAGATCATGTGTTCCCATCAAACAGATTGGTTGTACAGCAGGAGAAAATATAAGCTGATATTTCAATTTAACAAGAGCAATGTCGTAATTTGTATCACCGGTTTGTACACCAACAATATTAGGATTGTACTTTTCATGGGTGTAAATGCTCTCAATATGATAATATTCAGAATAGAGATTTCTATATAAATATGTATTGCCATGTATAACGAAACCATTTTTAGAAACACCATCTCTAAAACAAACATATAAAAAAATTCACTAATCATTAAGTAATTATTCCTTAATTACATGTATTGTTTACTTATTCTCAACTTGGTAATTATTGATATTTTCCTTGCTAGTAATTTTCATTATTTCTAATTACATTATAATTCTGATTCTGTGTTATTTTTACTTGGACAATAACAAAAGTTCTTTATTTATAATTTAGGATGCTCCTTAGATATCAATAATTAAATAGATAAATAGATATATAGTTAGGTAGATAGGTAGCTACGTATGTAGCTAGCTAAGTTGATAGGTAAGTAGGTAAGAAGGCAGGTAGATAGATAGGTAACTAAAAAGAGGCAGGTATGTAGGTAGGTTGGTAGGTACATAGATAGGTAGTTTAGGTATGTAGACAGGTGTATAGATGGATAGATGGATGGACGGACGGACGGACGGACAGACGGACAGACAGACAGACAGACAGACAGATAGATAGATAGATAGATAGATAGATAGATAGATAGATAGATAGATAGATAGATAGATAGATAGATAGATAGATAGATAGATAGATAGATAGATAGATAGATAGATAGATAGATAGATAGATAGATAGATAGATAGATAGATTAGTCATTAGGTTACATTGATATATTAAAACTAAACATTAATAATGAATCTTTTTAACTAAATATTTTAAGTTTCAAATTATCCTTTCTCATTATTTCTCTTCAATACAAGATTCAAATTAGTTCAATTAACTGATTATCTTGTTTTTTTTTTTTATTTTCGAAGATAAATTTTAAAATGAAAACATGATCATATTATAAATATTTGACTTCTTTTTCAATGTTAATATTTGGGAAATAACTAAACAATTGTATTTTTAAAATTTGACCCAATTGGTCATTACTAAATTGTGTCACATTAAAGAGAGCTTGTTATTGTCTTGAAAACAGTGTTACTTTAAAAAAGTAATACCTTATGAATAAGTCAAAATACTAAAATATCATGTGAGAAGCATCAATTTCTTATCTTGTTGTTGAAAAAGACAGTCATGTAATTATCCAATTGCTAAAGAAGAAAAAAACAGAAATTTTTACTAAACTATTATTGACCAAGCTATTGCATACAACAGAAAAACTTTTTAATGACGTTTTAGCAAAATATGAGTTTAGTTTTAAAAAAAATGTTTTCTGTAATAAAAACCATGTTCTAAAATCAGCTAAAAGTTACACATTTTCTATGTCCATGTAAGCTGTTTTCTCTGGAATAAAATATAAAGTAGTTACTCCCTAAAATAATTTGCTACCTTCTTTTGAACCAAGAGCATGAATCTCCACATGTGTTATTCTTAACTGAAAAAAAGACTCCAGCTTTCAGAAATATGAAGCAATGGTTAAAGATTTTTGGGTGCACATTGTGTTTATATTTAGCATCAAAATTTTTTTTGTAAGAATTGATAATTTTAATTACTTTCGTTATTCTCAAATTGTAAAATAAGTTTTTTTAATTAATTCAATTTTTCTCTTAAAATTATAAAAGAGTTTCTTTAGAAAAAAAATTTTTTTTTTAAAGTTAAAGTTTTTTGTGTTTTCATTCATTTGTCTCCCAACCTAACAAAAGGTTAATAATAAACCTTAGTTAAATTTGGTATCTCTGATTTTCAAAATACTGTTTTAACCTGCTTGGTTATTTAAAAATATAACATAATGTCAAGCATTGGTGATCGAGAGGTCAGTACAACTGCCTTAATGCAGTTCCAGTTTAGCTGGTTCGCTTTCTGGATGATGCTATGACACATGAAATATATATATATATATATATATATATATATATATATATATATATATATATATATATATATATATATATATATATATATATATATATAAACATAGTGAATTATATGTTAAGTAATTTAAAGAATAAAAATCAACTTTTTAATATAATTTATATAAAACTATATTGTTTTAATAAAATAAATGTTTAAAATTTCATACTATTATATCTTTTTTAAATTTATTAAATGATTGTTATACAAATACGTTTTAGTTTAATGTGTTTATTCTTTTAGCTAGATCTTAACATGACTTGCCAGGGTATGTGATTTGCTTGCGGTTTTAACATTTTTGTTATCCCATTAAATCTATTTACTTATAATAGGGTAATTCTATGAACTAATTAAAGTGATTTGGAACAACCTGTTTATTTATCTTTTGTTTACAATAACACTTTATAGCAGGGGTGGGCAATTGTTTTGGATCGAGGGCCACATAGGTTGGTGGAGGGCCGCATTGGGGGCCACTTTGTGGAAGCAAAGGTTAATGGAGGCCCGCATCTTTTTTTCATGACACAATAAACACACTGCTTTATTCCCTGTCTTACCAAAGAAATATTTGTTTGTCCATTCTTCATTAAACACATGACATTCATTACCGATTTTACATTTCTTGGAGCATTCATGGTTTCACTAAAGTTGGAAATGTATATATTTGCTAATGCAAAGACAAAATTGAAATTAATCATATCAATTGGAAAAGCACTGCACATCGTATGTACACTGTGCATGTGTATTTATGTGGCCATCCTAGTGGAAAATATGAGATGAATATTAGGTCATGCAATGGGAAGGAAATCTCAGTCCAAGGTGGATTTTTCTGATTGTCTTGGTGGGCCGCATAAAAACTCTTAGCGGGCCACATGTGGCCCCTGGGCCACTATTTGCCCACCTCTGCTTTATAAAGTTCTTGCTTCCTGACATAGATTAGTGCATAATAGTTAATTATATGGATTAAGGATTTGTGTTATTGTTATGGTCATCCAGATGATAGTTATGGTCATCCAGATGATAATTTTTATTGGTGCAAAGATATCAGCTTTAAAGTTCTTGCACTACATTCTATTTTTTTTAAATGAAAAATTAAGTTTGTAATTGGTAAATTCATTAATGGTACTACATGGCCAGAGCATTGATGGTGATCAGTCATTTTAGTATTTTAATATTACATTTTTATTTTTATATTCTCTATACATTCAAATTATTGTTTATATAATATGCCTTAAGTTTGGAAGTAACTAAATAATTAGCTTGTATATAGTTAACTCATTTAAAATCCAGTCACAAAGTTGACTATTGGTTTTACTATTGTTGATTGTTCATAAGAATGAATGTGTTTATTATTATTTTGTTTAATGCTAGGTTACCTTGTAGTTAGTTCTTTCTTGGTGATCTCTCATACACATTCTTCTTATATTTAATTTTGATTATTAAATGTGGCATTGATGATGGATTCACATTTCCTTACACAATTCAGCCCTAAAATGTTATATACTGTCACAAATGACTACCCAATTGTGGTCCTATGCCATCTCATATTATTCATGCTGTAATTTCTTTACACTGTTACAATATATATTGTAATGGCCAAAACTTATCTATCTCATTAACACACTGCAGAATTTAATCCCTGGACATGGAACTTAACACTAGGAAGAGTTACCTCCCAGAAATCCCAAGTTCAAATCCCAAATCTAAATTCCACAATGCCCTTTATGTGATAATGTATCTGATGCTACTAATAGTATAACTTCCTGCCAGTACCAGTGGTCAGGGAGAAAACAAAAAACTCTAAATCTAACATAGCCTTAGGATCATTTAACAATGACTTATAGATGTTCCCAAGATAGATGAACATGTTATGTAGCTTAGATTGCACCCTGAATAAATAAACAAAGCAACTATTTAATTATTACACTATTTATTTAGGCATATAAAGTTATAAAATATGCCCTCCAGATTTGATAGCAAAATAAAGATATGCATAAATAATTGTATTTTTACTTGAGATATTTTATATTATAATGTGTCTATTATATTACAAAGTAAGTATGTGTGAGCAATGTAAAGTATTAAAGCAATTTAAATAACTAATAAAACATGAACAGGGAACCTTAAGATAATAAGAGAAGCTTGTGTGAATGTTGATTCTAATTCTAAGATAAAGTTATACTACCCATTACTGGGATTCATTTAATTAATGTTATTAAAAAATTATTATGGGAATATGCATGCAGTGGTGATAGTAATAAAGTGTGAAGGATGGATTACTATGATAAAACTGTGGCTTTACCAGAAAACAAATAACTAAAACTAAATTTGAAGTTTATATAGGCATTTTGCCATTTATCTGGGACATCTCTAGTTCTTACACAGCTCAAGCATGGCCGGCACCCAGGAGCTTTGTAACTGTGGGGATGTACACAAATAAATTTCCAGTGAGATATTTATGTCACACTCTAGTGGGAATTATGGAGTAAAACAGGGACACAAACTCAGCCAATGACGAACTTGGGAAAAGTAAAGTGAATTTAATACTCCAGCATATTCACCAGCAACACACAATATAACTTTAAAAGATATATAAAAAGTGCAGTTCAAAAAAAGGCAGAATAACTCACTTTTAAACTTATTTTATGTCCAGCCTCCCTCAACAACATTTAAATAAAAAAAAACTTTTAAAATCATTTATATAATACGTAAACTAATTATCTTAAATACAGTTTATTAAAGTGAAAGGGGAATGCATGTTTGCAAATTAGTAATTAACATGGCAAACAAGCATTTATAAGGTTTCCTTGTGTAACTCGCACAGGCTTGAAACAATCAATTTTAACATTACATTATAATAAGGCATTCAAAATATAATGTTATACATATTTACATATAAAAAAGGTAACCCAAGTAAAAGTGTAACATGCATTAAGGACAGATTAAATAATTACACACGATAAATACATAATATGAAATACATTATTAAAATAGCTATAGCTTAAGGTTTATAAGATCTCAGGCTACATTTTAATTATCTCTCTTTGCAATGACAGTTCGTAAGCATTTCACAAATTTTGAATAGAGTTCTCCTCTGTGATCACAGTTTTGCAAGCAGCAGCATAATTCATGATGTTTTACAATACAGCTTCCATGAGCAGCTTTAGTTGACATTTCAAGGCACAATTACAGGACTTAGAATGGAGATTGATGGTGACAATGAAGCCATTCTGAAGGAAGCCGGCCCACTGCCTTTTACCCCATCATTCTAAAGTTGTTCACCAAGGGAATTTCTGGATACAGTTTGCTTCTCATCGAGAATCAAATAAGGTGACTTCTTTGACCAACTTCTTTCTTTTAAACTTCTTATTCTCAACTTTAAACTTATTTTGTACTGAACTCAGATTTTAGACAAATAAAATTTATATTAAGATGTCTAAACTTGTATCTTAGATAAACTAAAATTTGTCTTATCACAAAATCAGCCTTATTTATACTCTCCATTAAACAATCACTTTTGCCCTGTGGTAAGAAATCCAGTAATGCAAATTTAATAATTAGATGAGATACCAAGGAATGTACTTTTAATTAAAATTTATTATACGCACTTTCCCAGATATTCTGATCCAATTTATTTAATTAAAACTGCCAGCTAAACTATTATCTTATAATTACTTAATCAAAAAATCTACTAGTGAAACTGGCATAAACAGTTTAAAATTAGCCATTATTGTTCTCTTTCCCCACCCTCATTGATTTTAAAAGAAAATGGCATGATTTTGAAAACTAAAGTAAAAATTTATTTACAACTTTTTTTTTTAATTTTATGTTTTAAATCTATTTATAAGTGATATTATTTTAAATTAAATGAAAACAAGTTAGCGAAAATAATATCCCAAAATAAACAGATTCAAACAAACAAATTTTAAATAAAATATTTTCATAATTTTTTAAAAAATATTATTGCAGTATGTGTGTAGATGAGAATATGTGACCTACTTTATTGTACAAGCATATATACATAAAATATACTCAACCGTTTGAAAATAAAACTGTTTAAGACAAATTTAATTATTATAAAACCCTGGGTATCCCATGTGACATAAATTTAGGTGGGATTTCAGTAAATATATGCAGTACACACACAATACAATAAAATTAGGGTTTTTAAATAAGTGTGAGGGTAGGTAAAAAGGAAGGCAATGTGAAACTAAGATTTGTAAGGCATATCTTATTGTTTCAATTTATATATATATATATATATATATATATATATATAGGTCGAAACCGGTCTGGGGATGGGGATAATCCAAGATGAAAATGATTTGAATGCCTTCTCTTGTGTAGTTGCATTTATCATTTAAAATAAAAAAAAGCTTGTTTTGAGCTCATTAGCATTCTCTTAATTTTACATATTTGTAAATGCAAGCTATATATAAGTCATGTGACATCTGACTTTTCATTATATATATATATATATATATATATATTATATATATATATATATATATATATATATATATATATATATATATAAGCAATTTAACAGTAAAAAAAAAATGAAATCTTATTTTATATATACTACATCAGTATTCAAATGTATTGTTAGATGGGTCAACATATGAAAATTATAAATATTTTAAAGGGGGCTAAAAATCATTTTATGGTAAGTTGTACATATTATGATATATATCCATCTATATCTATATGTCCAAGAATGTTTGCTAATATTGAACTTCAAAAGTAGGAATTTTTTTATATTGATGATAGATTTTGGTGGGTCATTTATGTATAAAACAGCTAAATATATTGGTAAATTGTTACAAGATATGTTGGGTTTTGGAAGATATGCAATTGCATCTTCTTATGAATTTGTTGATAGAATTAAACATATAAAAATGCTAAAGATTTTTTGGCTTTGTTAGATGTAATGAAATTATATGGATCAATTGATTGTCTTGAATCTATAAGTCTAATTGAAATTTCACTAATTAATATGTCTGTAAATAAACATTTGATACATTTTGTTATTGAATCACTAAAATGTATAAGTGATAATATTATTGCAACATTTAATAATAACTTTTATAAAATGGGTAAAGGATGATCCATGGGATTACCTATGGTTCCACAAATTTGTAATTTTACATTATCAAAATATGAAGATATTATATTTCATTTTTATAATTTTGGAAATATTACAATTTATACTAGATATGTTGATGATGTTTTTGTTTGTGGTCCTCAAGACATTATTGATGTTCTATTATATAAACTGAATAATTTAAAGTTCAAAATGGACTATTGAGAATGAACAAAATGGAAAAATAATTTTTTTGGATTGACAAATATTTGGAGATGCTATTGATTTAAATTATAAATTATTTTTTAAACCTAGTGGAGAAAGAGGATATATTTATTTTAAATCACGTATTCCAATGATATTTAAAATGGCAAGTCTGAAATCATGTTTGCATCGCCATGATAAATTATGTAAACATAGGAGTGATAAAATTTTAAATATTGAACTCTTTACTAATGAACTTTTAATGTTTGGTTATGATAAAAACCAAACCAAATTTTGTGTACAGTAAATTCATTTAATAATAAAAAGAGGGTTTGCAATGTTACTTTAGATAATAAAAACTGGTTATCTATACCATTTGTAAATAATATGCAATCTAAATTAATTAAGAATATATTTAAAGAGAAATATAATATTTCATTTTGTGTTCCTCCAAATATTAATTGATTGATTAATAATTCTAAGAGTATAATTCCTAAATTGCAAAGAAGTAATATAATTTATCAGATTTCATGTGGATGTAAAAAATTATATATCAGTGTATCGAGATGTTCTGTGGAAAAAAGATTAAAGGAGCATCATTTATTATATAATC
This sequence comes from Epiperipatus broadwayi, assembly GCA_028023455.1. Classification (NCBI taxonomy): domain Eukaryota; kingdom Metazoa; phylum Onychophora; class Udeonychophora; order Euonychophora; family Peripatidae; genus Epiperipatus; species Epiperipatus broadwayi. The sequence continues at coordinate 140,276 of JAQFVV010006412.1, forward strand.
AGATTAAAAATAATGTAAATAGTCAATTTAATACGGATGCAGTATTCTTTGACCATGAAAAAACTTGTAATTATCGATTTACATATAATATTAATAAAATAAAAAATATCAATGGAAGAAAGAAATCATAAAAAAAAATTAGTGGCAATTTTAATAGATAAATATAAAGAAAATATTATTAATAAGCAAGTTGCAAATGTGGCCATACACAGATTATGGAAATGTTTGTAACATTAACATTTGAAATTCAGTTAAGGCTGATGAGGATTATTACATAATTGAAAGTGCTACTAAAGAATTTAAAATTTATATATATTTTTATCATTAAATTGTTTGTTTATATATTATATATAATATTTATTATAATGGGTATTATACTTTTACATTTTATATATATTCTAACCAAATTAAATAATGATAAGCCATTATATTTTATTTAATAGGGCATCCACATTGTGAGCCAATTCTAACAATATGAAATAAAGAGCCAACTACAACCTATTCTCTAGCCTCCATGTTGTAGCCAATTCTAACTAAATCAATATTCCAATGATAAATTCTATCTTCTATAAATTAATAAAATGTATTTTATAATCTTTTGATCAGTCATCCACATTGTGGAATAATTGTAATATTTATTTATTCCAGCTAGGGCAACTATGCTATGCATTAATTATAACCTATATTGAACTACCTGGCACTTAAACACTTGCAGCCAATTTGTATGCCAATTGTAATGTTTTAAGGATGGATCGATGGATGCTTCACCATTCCCAGCTAACACTATTTTAAAAGCCTACTGGGATGATGATGATGGGATAGAACATCCATAATCATATTGCCCAAAGTGCCAAATTTCAACTCTAATGAAAATATCGAGGTTAGCCTCCTTTCAACAACTTATTAATAAATTTCAATAATAATATTTAATGAATGGGTTAATGAATAATCAATCAATCAAAAGAACATTGAGAACACATTACAAGTAATAATATTAACACTCTTGGAAATTCATGGTTATTCTCAGCACACCAACCATTCACCATCATTAAAGTTACAATTAAAATTTTGATCGCAAATATTTCCATATCCATCTCCACCCTCCTCACATTCATAGATCTATTGCACTACTATCTTTTTTACTATTAAATTTTCTATTATGTTAGATCATTTCTCCCATTATAATCTCTTCTAGGGTTTTTACAATAATAAGATCTGGAAGTCGAACAAGCTGCTCTGAATTATTGGTGATAAACACCCCTCTCATGATCACCTCCAGAGTGGTCCTTGGCTGTCTTTAATGTGGTTAAATGTCTATTTACATTAAAGCTCGAATAATTTCAGCTTATTAAATCTTTTAGAAATATACATTATAAACATATTCACAATTAAAGTAAAATTATAAAGAGCATCTAGAGAGGTGTTAAATACAACAGATGGGGAAAGGATTGTATGCCCACCCCCTGCATCCATGATCACTTAATAATTATCCCTATTCATAATTTATATTTCAACTATATTAAATTATTTGGTTGTCTTCAGTATTGTCATGCCACATAAGCTCCAACAATTAATTATTTTAAATAAATTTTACTGCATATTATTTACAACAATGAAGATTCAACTATTAATAATAATATATTGATGTATGATTAGATTTGAGATATCTAGATTATAATAACCCACAAAAACGTTGAGTCTACACAAATTTTATTAAAACAAATAAAAATTTTTATTAGCATACAACAATTCAATACATAATATATACATTCACTTGATGACTCCCATGGTTTTCCCCTGTTCTACAACTATATTATGATATATAAAAAAACTAAATAGATAAATATCCTTAAATCAATAAATAATGTCGAGAGGTTTTAAATCATTTTTTTTCCAATTATTAGGGAATCAGAATTACCATGGAGTAATATTAATATCAGATAGATAAAATATTTACCTTCACATATATTATATTTTGTTATCATTTTTATCCCAGACATAGCGAATATTAAACTTCTTCCTGTGTTGTAAATGCTTTTAACTACTGATTTGCTTCCAATATTAAAATTTAATAATTTTATTTAATTACTTTAAACTAACATTCCTTTGCCCTGAACTTTACAATAGAGATATTTTATGTATGGTAGGACTAAGTTAATTTTAGTTACTCTTCAAATGTCAATGAATCGGTATCTAGATCAATCATCTTCATATGTGCATACACACTACATTCATGTTCTTATGACAATAATAATATTCTTAGGAATATTATCTTTCCAGAAAAGTTCTCAGCTGGCTGTGGATATATTTATTAAATAATTTTAGATATGCATTGCTTACAATATTTGTAGGTTTTATTTAACCCTTAAGTTGAAAATTTATTGATGTTATTACTCTTGGCTCTTACTGATAAATTAAAATATATCAACTAAACAATGTTCAAGTATACCAATTGCACACACACTATCCGCATCATACTGACACCAAATTAAGTTTGCGACCATGTATCCAACATTTATAAGTAATGCTTAGTAATAGCTATATTTCATACACCCGTAAGGAATATCAGCATTAACATGAGGCAGGCAGTGACCCAAACAAGAGAAAACCTTTTCACTAAGGTTGAGGTATGCTAGGATTTTTATCACTAGTCATACAAAAAGTCTTGGGTTTACCTATGACCTCTGGCCATCAATAAAGAAATCATCCTACAGTGTACAAAATAACCAAGTGGGAAAACTCTTCCACTGTGTTTAAATACTTTATAAATATAGTACAAATATCTTAGGGAGGAGCTAAACTATGACTCCACTAGCTTGGTGGGGACTCATCCACCCACATATATACAGTTCTAACATCAATTTGTATAAGTAAAACTCATATCTACAATACTCTTGTGAACTAGTACACTGAAACATGAGCCGACAATTTTTCCAAGACCTAATTGACTTGTCTCTAGCTTTAACTTTATGATAATAATAATAAGAAGAAATGTGTATTGAATTTTTCAAAACTATTTCCCTGCACTTTTGTAGGATTATGATGATGTTTTAGCCCAACAGTCACACAACTTTATAAACATAGCCATAGGTCTAAGCATTTGACAATCACTTCTGATCTGATTCAAACATTTCCCTTAATAATATCTCTCACTCTTTTCATTAAAAAAATGTAAAGTATTTAAAATAAGGCACATACAGAATGATTTGGTATTAATTTCATCTACCCCCAAAATGATGATAAGAATAAAAAAGGCATTTAAAACAAGCACTTACAAAATGATCTGATATTAATTTCTCTACCCCCATAATAATAACAATTATAATTCTAACATGAATTAATTTTAAATGGATATATATATATATATATATATATATATATATATATATATATATATATATATATATATATATATATATATATATATATATATATATATATGACAAAACATAACAAAAATTCTTTTTCTTTATTTTTTAGATTAAATGTTTCACATGAATAGTGAATAATAAAAAAATATATACTTAAATAGTTCTTTGTAAGTGTCCTTCAGGTTTCCAGTTTCCATTTTTCCTTTTTCTTCTTCTTTGGTTTGTTTAAGTGAAAAGAGTCCTTGTGATAAATGTTTGATTCCTATGTCAAAAAGTATAATGTTTTCATGCTGCTGAGATTTTCTCATTTTGGTTTATGTGGATTACAGCTGAATAGAACTCATTTTAATTTTTAAATATATAAGTCCACTTCTTGTTGTCTTTTTCAATTCACTTAATATTCATATTTAATGCTTTATATGAAATTATAGCATGGAGAGTTAATACTTTATATACGAAATCAAAATTTAAATTTTCTTTATTTTAGTAGTTTAAATTTTAGCATTTGCCGATTTCTGATCAATTAGTGTAAGTCAATCACAATGTTTGATTAATTTTAGGAGATAAATGTGTGCCTAACCTAAGTTTAGTTGAGTCTTTTTTTTCTTTATATTATTAAATTTGGCAAAGTTTTTTCAAGAGACAGACAAAATAATTAACTATAAATGATTTCTTTTCTCTCTTTACTTTCTTTCTTAAAAAAACTTTTTCTTTTAAAGCTTTTACAGCAAAAACCTCTCTCTATAAAACCGATGATGAGAGAACTTGCAAATGAGATTCAGATAGAGCCAGACAGTTACTCCCTCCACAAAAGAGCAAAGCTTTTATAGTGTTTGGGTTCTTTCACTCCCCTTTCCTCACCAACATGACCTTCCATTGACGCTTAAATGTCTGGTCATTCTGTTTTTTTGATTAATTGACTATTGTTTTTTTTTTCTTTCTAGTTATCTTAACCTGTTTCCCTTTCAAAAAACCATCACTAAATTCATATCTGCATTCTATTAGATGTGATACTAGTTAATTTTAAACTTAAATTCCTGTATCTTATATATCAATTAAATCACTTTAGTAATTTACTTTGGTAATTCTACACTCATGGAAATCACACCATTGAATAAAATAAATTAGAGAATGCTCTCCCCCCCTTTGACTTTTAATAATAAAAAATGTATAGCAGCTCAACTTCAAACCCAGAATCTTGGACAAAATTTTGGCTGCTATGACTAAACCATTAAAATGACTTAATTTCTTTATTAAGGAGTTCCCCATGAGATGACAAGGAATAATTATTATTTAATTGTGAACTTTATAAATAAAATCTACAACTAGATTAAATACACCCACATACATATCTCACATATACAATTTTAATTAAACCGATTGTTTAATATTCTAATCCTTAAAAATTTTATATTTTTTCCTTTTTCACAATTTGATTTCATGAACTATTTGGTTCTAACTTGTTAATGTAAAATTATGACTATCCATTATCACTCTCTAAAGAAGTTTTATAAATTGCACATCTCCCTTTCTTCTTTTTCACTCAACTATTAAATGATATATAATTTTGCTGATCTAATAAATTATATGTTTAATATTAAATTGTCTCATAAGTTAATGTAATATAAAACAATCTTTTGGTTAGAAATCTTTTAATGACCACTCTTTAGATTGCTTACCATGTAAAATGTACACAATTCCTAAGAACATGGGTTCATACCTAGCATTGGCTAGAGAGTTTGTTTATTAAAAAATATATATACAAACTATGAGGAAATTTTTTTATTAAACATTATCCTACATAGTTGGAGTCTTGGACAAACCCAAGGTCTACAATATATATATATATATATATATATATATATATATATATATATATATATATATATATATATATATATATATATATATATATATATATATTGCAAATTAATTAAAAACTATTGTATTACTTTTTTAATATAATGGATTTAAGTCACCTTACAAAATGCTGAATCATTAATCAGTGGCATAAGCAAGATAAAAAAGTTATTACATTGAAATGCAAACTTTGGTTTTTAAGCATTGTAAAGTTCATCATGTATTCTTAAATTATTGCAAAGTAAAATTTAACAGTTGTATAAATTTAATATAAAACTATATTGATAAAAAATCAAGTCAGATGTCATATGACCTAATTTTAATAAAGCTTGTATTTACAAATGTTATATATAGAGTTTGAAAAAACAAACTCTTAACAAGCTTTAAGAATACCCTCAACCCCAGACCACAGTTTCTGCATCTAGCGTCATCAGTGAGGTGTTAGGGATTAGAAATACTAGAACTAGCCTAGCACTTTATTTAATGCCTAACTATTGAGAAGAAAATCTGAAACTTTCAGACATTCAAATGTCCGAAAATCCAGCTATCTAACTCAAATAGCCATATGGGACTGAACTAAGTTCAGATACACTATATATTAATAGCTCTAGCAATATAAAATCACCAAAGCCTTAATAGCAAAAACTGAAATTAAATTAATAAAAAATCAAGTCAGATGTCATATGACCTAATTTTAATAAAGCTCGTATTTACAAATGTTATTTATAGAGTTCGCAAAAACAAACTCTTAACAAGCTTTAAGAAAACCCTCAACCCCAGACTGCAGTTTCTGCATCTAGCATGGTCATTGAGGTGTTAGGAATTAAAAATACTAGAACTAACCTAGCATTTTATTTAATGCCTAACTATTGAGAAGATAATCTGAAACTTTCAGACATTCAAATGTCCAGAAATCCATCTATCTAACTCAAATAGCCATATGGGACTGAACTAAGTTCACATACACCATATATTAATATGACACTATCCAGCTATCTAACTCAAATAGCCATATGGGACTGAACTAAGTTCAGATACACCATATATTAATATGACACTATCCATCTATCTAACTCAAATAGCCATATGGGACTGAACTAAGTTCAGATACACCATATATTAATATGACACTAGATGCAGAAACCTCAGTCTGGGATTGAGGTTATTCTTAAAGCTTGTTAAGAGTTTTTTGTGAACTCTATATATAATGTTTGTAAATACGAGCTTTATTAAAATTAGGTTATCTGACTTGATTTTTTATCAATTTAATTTTAGTTTTTTCTATTAAGGCTTTGGCGATTTTATATTGCTAGAACTATTAATATATGGTGGTTCTGAACTTAGTTCAGTCCCATGTGGCTATTTGAGTTAGCTGGATTTTTGGACATTTGAATGTCTGAGAGTTTCAGATTTTCTTCTCAATAGTTAGGCATTAAATAAAATGCTAGGCTAGTTCTAGTATTTTTAATCCCTAACACCTCACTGACAAAGGTAGATGAGTTTGTTTTTGCAAACTCTATATATAATGTTTATAAAACTATATGAATAAATTTTATATTATATATATTGTAACAGTCAGTTCTTTATTCTTTTTGATCATGGAGGGTGCCAGCAGATCACTGTGTATGGGGAAATATATTTACCATGATCAAAAGATAATGATGATGAAGATTTGCACTGACCAGATCCAGGGAGAGCAATAGCTTGTTAATACTGTTCAGACTATTGAAAAAATAAAGCTTGGACAAATATTAGCCAGTTTTCAAATTTATTAAGATTAATATAAAAAAAAAATTTCAAGTACAGAGATATATAAAATAAACATGGTTTTATTAAATTCTATCAATCATATACCAACAAAAATATAAAACAGCAATGCTCTGGAAGACAAGCTAATTTTTAATATAGTTTTAAAAGAGAGGAAAGATTTTTTTTCAGCTGAAGATTCACTTTAGCAACTTTGGCTTACTTATTTAGAAACATTTTAAACATATAATGAATAAAAGACTCTTGCATAAAACAATGAAATCACCATGGGTGAGTAATCAACAAATTATGACTAGCAATCCCATAATGCTGTAGAACTGCAACATAGCCAACCACAATGAAGATTACCAAGGTTAATTACATGCAAAAAAAAAATAAATATTATATAAAAAATATGATGAAGTATAAATTGAAGTAGAAAAGAAATTTTAAATCTCCAATTTAAAAAAAATAGAAATCTTAAAAAATACATTGGCATGGGTAATTTTTAAATAAACAAAGGGGCAATCAAATCTCTGATTTAAGGGAAAATGAAAATATATAACTGGTAATGGTCTCAATAGAAGACAGGTAAGTAATCATAAAATTATTTATGTCTGCCCAAGTGTTTATTAAGAAAGTGAAATAATTGTAAATTCAAAATAGCTTTAGGAAACAAACTCTCTGTTCACACTCTGACAAATTAATTTAAAGCAAACATGGAATCTTAAAACTAAGATGCCAATACACAATGTAAATGTGATAAAAATACATAAAATAAATTTTTAAAATATTTACATTTAATAGACAAAAGATATTAGAAAAATAGTGTATATTTTAAGACTAATCTGAGTCTTTAAAAGTCTGGTAAGAATAAACATAACAGGTTATCTTGAGGTATAAATTTAAGACTGTATAGGGCTTTCAGCACAACACATATAGTTCACTGGAAAATTCATGTGAAGACTTTAGGTTTCCATTTTCTATTCAGGTGGTGATTTTAAGAATCAGTTCTAGTTTAAGCTTATATGATATGATTTTCCAGGAAAAATTTGGAATCTGGGCCTTTTTAAGTTGGTTTAGCATGGCATGATGGTGAAGCAAATTTTCATAGCAGATAGTTTTGGCATTGATTCCCAGCCATGGACAGTGACCTTGAAAATTGATAGCTGCACAGCAATTCAAAAAAATCGCACAATGATTAGTGTGCTAAAAGTTAAAACAAAACTAAACTAGCATAATAAATGTCAATAGCTGAAGAAGAATTAGTCAAAAATCCTAGGGCTATTTATATGAGCTTTTGTCTTCCATAACATCTTTTAATTAGTGTTCATTGACCAGGGCAAATCTTTATTGGAGACATAATCTTAATTAAAGATTTTGACCAGGGTTAATTTTATTTATAATTAATTTAAAAATATATAAAAACAAGTCTTAGCTTTCATTAAAATAAATTAAAAATTGATTACAATCATTAGTCAAAAATCCTAGGGCTATTTATATGAGCTTTTGTCTTCCATAACATCTTTTAATTAGTGTTCATTGACCAGGGCAAATCTTTATTGGAGACATAATCTTAATTAAAGATTTTGACCAGGGTTAATTTTATTTATAATTAATTTAAAAATATATAAAAACAAGTCTTAGCTTTCATTAAAATAAATTAAAAATTGATTACAATCAAAACAACAAGAATGCAATTACAAAAAAACCTTTTTAAAACTAAAATGCTTTGTTTAAAAAGAAATAACTTTTTTTTTAAATTTAGAATATTTTTTTATAAAATTATAAGATGCTTGTCTTTGATTACTTTGAAAAAAACAAGTGAAAATCTATTAATAAAAATAACAAAATTTTGAAACATAACTTTATTTGTGCACTGTTGCATGTACTCTTAAGTACAAAACTTTTAAATAGTTTCCTTTAAAACATTATTTTAAAAAATGTTGTTTTTATTTTTATGATGAAACTTTTGAGTTGGATAAAGTATCCAGTTCAACTGCCCCATAATACCATAAAAAAATAAAAGCATTCCTGTGCTATTTTTAAAAAACTTTAAACATTTAACCTCCCTCCTTAGAAACCCTGGCTGAATGTTTGTCCTATGTGTTAACTAAAAGCAATCACTTTGTTACTTTTATGATAATTTTTATCTCTGAACATATCATTATTGATCCTTTGTTTAGCAGTTCTAAGACTACAGGCATTATATGGCCCATATACTCCCAACATATTTTCCAGCAGAAAGGCATTCTGGCCATTTTTATTGTGAAAGGTTTATTATATATCAGAAACTTTTTTTGTCTTGATGCTGTGCTGGATTACTAATATTATTAGGTTTACTGACAAAAACCCAATCTCCAGTGTCCAATCACCATGGATGCTGGTTTGCACACCTTACATGCAGTTTAGACATGTGCTTTAATTTTAATCCCTTTTTTTATTAATATTACCATGATTGGTGAGTAATGGAGCCTTGATAAGTATAGGATAGTTTCTTCTAAAATGTAATCTAATGGGTGTAAACTCTGTGGACTCATTTAACATTTGATTAATATAGTTAAATATGTTCTGTCTGTTTCATCCATTCTCTTTGCTTTTGGCTGACATACAGCCACAATAAATGGATAAACTCTTTCATAACCTGGTCACTGGGGTTAGATTGATGGTTATGTATGGACATTAATAAATGTTTTACATCCTATTGCTGAAGCGAATGCTTCCACTGGCAGAATTTAAGGGGTGTTACATGGTCCAAAAGTATACATTGAGACTTGCTGATTTTAGGGTTTTGCTGCCCTTGTAAAACTTTGATAGTGCTTAAAGCATCAGCCCTTCTTAATTGATAAGCTGTCACATATTTTGAAAAGACATCATATATGACAATTAAAAACCGATAACATGAATACACTAATAATGGACTATAAAAGTCAACAGTTAGTAATTTGTTAGGATCAGAGCCAAAATTGGTTGCAAGACTCCAATAAAATTTTTACTTACAGATTTTGTTTAGAAACAAGTGTGGCAGCTTCTGAGAATTAATAAAATATTGGAGTATATCCCTGGACAATAAAATAATTCTCAAAGCACTTACTCAACTTTATGTGGTCCAAAATGTCCATAAAGACAATGCATGTATTTAATCAAATGATTCCTAAGTTTTTTAGATATGTGGGTTTTCCAGGAAACTTTTTCTTTGGTAACCTTGCATTGAAGGATACCATCCTCAATATGATAGGCTCCTTCTTGTTCTTCTAACTTCAATAGGTCAATTAGAGAAGTATTCAGCACCCCTTTCATGTATGCTACCATTGGAGTGTAAACTGGATGTTTGCCTTATTTCAGGTAGTTTCAGTAATTTCTGCTCCACAGAATCATATACAACCAATGTAATCATGATGATACTTAAATTATCAGAAAGAATGTGACACTGAGAAAAATATATGGGGTGCCAACTTAAGACATCATTCATAATGTTATCCCAGCAAGGGCTATACATAACACTATATTGAAATTTCTGTAAGATCAAGCTCCACCAAATCAAACGGTCATTTGTCAGGTAACTATTGTTTAGAAATTCCGAACACTTATGGTCAATAATAACAATGATGCTTGAGCAGAGCAAAAATTGTTTGAACTTTCTGAATGCCCATACATTAACCAGAGTTTCCTTTTCAGTAGTTGTATAATTATTTTCAACCCTTTTTAGAGTACAGCTACAAAAATGTAATTCTTTGTGGCATTTCTGCCATAAATTTGGATTAAATCTATTCCCAACTCACGTCAACCACTATCATTTTGTACATAAAAAGAGGTTGAGAAAAATCAGGGTAAACCAGAACTAGTTGTTTCAAAAACTTCTTTTTGATGAGCTGAAACACCTGCTTCAGTTATGAACCTGAAACCCTCTCCTGATACTTTATTAATGACTGGACTAAGGGTGATGACTCTACAGCAAATTTTTCATTGAACTGATGGTATAAATTGCAGAGCTCTAAAAAGGATCTCACCTGATGTCTGTTATCTGGTGCAAAAATGCTCAATTCTAGCTAATTTATCAGGGTGAAGTTTAACACTATCCTTCCCAATTAAAAAGCCTAACATGCCACTTCATCCATGGCCAAGTAACTTTTATTGCAGATTGATTATTACATTTTTGATAGCACTCTGTCAAAAATATGTCTAATGCTCTAAGTGTTCTTTGATATTTGTGGAAGCAATAAACACATCAAACCTGTACATTACAATGATATTTTTTACCTTTTTTGACAATATTTAATCCAGACACCCTAACATATTGGTGATCAGATCTATGAAGAGGTATCTTCCAATGACTAGAAGTCAAGTCTAATGTAGCAGAGATAGTTTTTTTTTTAAATCCTAGCCAGAATTTCAGTTATTGCAGAAGGGATGTCATTTTCTGGAACCATGATACCATTTAAATGCTGATCATCCAAAAATATTCTAACAACTTTATCTTTCTTCTTTACTACTCACCAAAGGGTTAATATATGATGATGCTTGCTTACCAATAACATCCCATTCAACCATCTGTTGTATCTGACTATCCACCTCAGCTTTATATTGAGATGGAATGGGTTAGGATCAACTTTGAAAATGGTTTTTCTCATTTACTTTAATTCAATGACCCACCCTGCAATAGCCTGAAGTCTATTAGACAAAAATGTACAGCACCACATTAATATCTGTGTTAAAAGATGTTACTGCTCCATCCCCTTTAAGATGGACTATTCCATCTTATTCTTCAGATAATTTTTCAATTCCCCCAGGAGTATTGTGCTTTCTCTACACTGAAATAAGCAGTGACTATAATCAATCACATATTTATGCTGATGAATAAAATCTGTTCCCACTATGACATCTTGTATTAACCTTGGCATTATCAAAAAGACCTGGTCTACTTCCATCTCCTTCAGGTGGAGCTGTATCCAAACCAGTTTTCTCTGTGGTCTACTTCCATCTCCCCAAGTGGAGCTGTATCGAAACCAGTTTTTTCTCTATGTTTGCCTTTTTTTCCAATAATCAATTTCACTTGCATTCTCTTCAGAAGTGTATACATGTGAGTCTGTTTTTTCAACTGCAAATAAAAATGACTCGAAAGCAGAGACATCTGATTTCCTGAAACAGTTAAAGCCTGTGCCATGCTGGGTCCATTTTTATACTTATAAAGGGTCAAATCTGGTTAGCTCCAACTAAAATTGGTTTGTCTTTATCCACCATCACATTAGACACTGTTCTCCTGTCTCCATTGTGCATGTTTTTATTCACTCTATCCATACTATAAACAATATCTGTCAGTAAAGTTATTATTTCTTCCATAAGGATTTTATTATTTATCCAACATGGCTTGCTGTACTACTGCAAGCATATTGCTTCTTATTATTGAGATTATCTGGCTTTCTGACAAAGACAATGCTGTCAATTACTTCGGTATTGCAGCTTGATTACAGAAAAACTGCATATAAAATTCTTCCCTTCCCTCGGAAATATGCTTGCTGCCAGACTCTCCTAATGATGCAATATTGTCTATTTTCACTCCAAAAACTGAGCATGATGGCATAACTATAATTCCCAAAGGTCTGTGGCTTTTACTTAAAGTATGCCACCAATATTTGCCCACACGTTATAAATGAGTACTGGTCACTGCAATCTTTTCTTGTTCATTCCATTTGTGAAAATGAAACACTTGTTGAAGGCTTTCAAGATATGCAGCCAGACTTTCTTTACTATCAGCCATGAAAACTTTAATCTGGATCAATATTATAACTCTAATTTTAATTTGCCTATTCTCAACTTACTTTCTGGGCTTCCCTGTTCACATTTATCCTTCTCCTTGCTGTCCAATTTCTTTAGTGTCTGATGTATCCTTCTCTTCAAGTAAAGCCTAGTTTTCTGATCTACTATCCTTATTTCCTGATGAGTTTGCCATCTCATATTGGCACTTTTTAGAAACTCTGTCTGCCTCTCTTTCTATAACTCTATTTATTTACTTCTCATCTTTCTTCTTTAGAAATATGACAATTAATATATATTTATTAATTTTTTAACTTTTATTTTCAGTCTTACAGAACATTACAACCTCTTACTATTTCTTTATTTAACACTACATTTGAAAATAACTTCAAAAAAAGCTCTATCAACTTTTTTTGGGAAAAAAAATGCACAAGAAAAATGCTATTTCAAATGTTTATTTAATTATATGATGTTAAAAAGATTAATCCCAACTCCAAGCTGTCCCAACATTACACCAACTAGCCTATAGTAGCTCAAAATATATAAAATTGCCCCCCCCCACACTCAAAATTTTTCTCCATCATCTAAAGAAAATCTCACATGGGCTTTTAACTCAAAGCCCTACATTGATTCTACTAAAATTTAAATAATTATGTAATTGTCAGTTTTTCATTCTTTTTGATCACACGTGGCACCACCATATAACTGTGTTTATCATGAAGTTATGGAAAATTAAATATGAACAAAGTGATTATACAGAAAGTGAGTTATTGGTTTTTATGTTAGGTTTTGGAAAAGATAAGGGGGATTTAGATATGAAGGTCATGGAGTTGACAAAGATTATGTTGTGGAAATGGGATGGAGCAGATTATGAAAAAACTTAGGGTGGATAATGGAAAAGGAAGGTAAAGTGGCTAACAGGTTTCTCTGGACATAGCTGCTGAGAGATTCCTGACTCCATTTAAGGAGAAGCCACAGTTCATCACATCACATCACAACTGGGCATAATTGCTGAAATATTCTCGACTTCATTTAAGGAGAAGCCACAATACATCACATCAAATCACATGAAAAATTTATTTAAAGTGATCAAACGGTAATGATGATGGTGATTTGCACTGACCAGACCCAGGGAGAGCAAGAGCTCATTAATATTGTTGACCATTAAGAAAATAAAGCTTGGATAAATGTTAGCTAATATAATTTTAAAATTTATTAAGATTATAACAATTTGCAAGTATTGATATATATATATATATATTGTACCTATATTGATATAGGCACATATAATTTTTATCTAAAATTATTATTAAAGTAATCTTTCATAAAAGAAAAACATAAAATTAAATGTTGAAGAATTTATTGCAGCTTGTTTTCGAAAAAGATAAGAATTAACTAGTTTTTTTTTTTGTATTCGTAAAAATATAATTTGGAAAAGTTAAACATGCAAATCTCTTTTCATTCAATTTTAATTAAAGAAAAAATAATGTTAAAACTAAATAGTAAATTGTATTAAAAATATATGTGCGTATAGATGTACATTTGTAAATATATAAAATGTATGTGAAAGTTAAAGAAGATTATCAATAAAAAACACGGCAATGGCTATTAGATATTAATTAATATAAAACAATATGTTTTTGCATGGCTATTACTAATTAAGCAATCTTTCAAACACGTTTATCAAATGATTATCATTGGAATTTGATAACAGATCTTTGCCGGAGATATTAGAAAGACAACAAGGCGCAGGTATAAATAGACCTATTTTATCGGACAGTAATTCAGTTCCACAAATTAATTGAGTTGAGACAATCAGTTCACAAAGTTATTGAGAAAGTGCAGTTCAGAAATTAATTGAGTCAGCTAAGAAACAAAATGCAGTGCTGAGAAAGTTTTGGAACGCACGTTCACCTCCGGCCCAGATGTACGAGAAAACAGCAGATCTGCCTGTGAAATAATGTCAGCTTAACATCTTAGAAAATCTCCATCAGTATCTATTTGTCTCCGATAGCAATAATCGTGAAAATCAGGAAACTCAGCAAGGAAACGTCCCAGCCGGCTGGTAAGCATTTATAATGGAAATATCCTCACCGAAAGCAGCCTCCAAAGAACAAAATTCTACGTCAACATTCAAAATCCTAGGTAAAACATTTGCTTATTTCGTTCTATACTGTAATAGCCATTGCATTCCATTAATTCGTGTGAATCCTCCAAGAGTCTAATTATATAAACTCGATATCATACGTAAATGAACTATTGATGTGTGTGATTAAATTTCAAATGCTATGTAATACTTTAATATTATTATGTGTGTGCATGAGTTAATATGTGCGTGATCCTTATATCAATATTATTAGTTAAATTAGATAATTACCAGTGTTTTGTTATGAAAGTAAACAAGAATATTTAAACTAGTTTAGAAATGTCAATTTAAAATATGCGTGTGTTTATTAGAATTATAAAATGTTTAAATTTAGAAATAAATGTTAGTTAATAAATTATCTTTAAAATTAAACTTTATTTGTCGATCAATTCTTTTTATCAATTCTTTTACAATTCTTTTTATAAACCCTTTTAACAAATTCTTTATCAAGTTTTTTAACCACTAATTAAGTATAATCTATTAGTGATTACAAACAACTGAGCTAGTCGTGGATTTAGGCATTGGGTTAGTTGCCACTATTCAAAGTGCATTGTCTATTCTTTTAGAATAAGCAGCTGGCGCCCGTGTTTATACACAAACAAAAAAAGTGCTTTGAACTTGGTGTTGAACTCAACAGTCGAGAAGAAGTTATGTCCTGGAAATGTAACATTAGTTATATACTTTATAGCTATCGTTTGGGCATACATACTCTCCGAGTATGTTCTTCTCTGCCTAAGAGGCCGGTGTTTCGAATCCACATATTCGAATACAGTTCAAATGGCTAGACCCAATTGTGGGGCTGAACCTAAGAAACAACAGTAATGAGGTACTTTGTTTCTTGTTTGAAAAATTTGTTTTATACAAAAGTTAAATTACATATGTAAAAGTGTTTTAATTTAATTTTAAAAAAAGAATTGACCGAAAACTTTTTTTTTCGAAATGAAAAGAGATTTTGACATTTATACTATCAAATCAGAGTCAATTGGGTGTTATGGGCGGAGTTAAAGCATTAAGAGCGGGTAGTGAAAAGGACAAAAGGCTGGAGTTATGTGAGTTTCCGTCTTAGTAAGAAAAATAAATAAATAAGTTGTATATAAATTTAGTTTAACATAAGCGCTAGTACTTTAAAATTGAAATTTTCGAGAATGGATCCGAAAGAAAGCCCAATATATTTTAAAAATCCCCAGTTAGTAGAAAAGGAGAAAGAAGAAGTATCTGAGATGCGAATGATGATGAAAATGATGATGAATATGATGCAAGAGTTCAAAGCAGAATTGATAAAAGAAATGTGTCAAGAAATTAAACAAAGTCAACAAGAATTGTGTCAGAAATTTGAGCAAAGCCAACAAGAGCTTAAAGAAGAACTCAAAGCAGAATTGAAGGCAGAAATTAGTCAGGTTAAAACAGAAATTAAAGAACTCAGAGCAGAAGTAAGAGAAATAAGATGTGAGATAACGGTAAAGGTAGAGAAGAACCAAGAAGTTATAGAGTTAGATTTAATTAAAGAAAGTCAGGAAGTTGAGGTCATGAAAGAGGTAGAAATTGAATTACAATCAGATAGCATTGTGATAAATAAAGTAGACACAAATGTAGATCAAGAAATAGAAGAAAAACATAAGTTCAAGGTAGTAGATAGTGTAGAAAAGTTTTTACAAAAATTTAAAAAGGTTAAAGTAAACGTTCGCATTCGCAGTAGACGTAGATTTAAAACAAAGGGGAAGCGTAGGAAAAAATAGTCACGATTAAGAAAAATACGGAGGTCTGTAAAGCTTTAAAGTTTTCTAATTTACAAGGCAGAATATAGAACGGAAAGAGAAAGAGATAAAATATATTTTAACCAAGAAATAGAAGTGAGAATATGGAGTATGATTTATATTATAAAATTAGTAGAAAGAAAGAAGGAACCACCTGACATAGCTTAAAAGTTAGTAATCGGGCGGAATAGTAAAGGAAATAAACAAAAAAAACCAGAAATGGACTATGAGTCTAATATAATTATTTTGAGGTAGGTGAAAAGCCTGAATTAGAATTTCGCTATTTAAAATGATGGATTGTTTTATCAAACAATAAGAATGGAGGCTTCGCAAAATAAAAGATTTTTTTTTCTCCACGCACATATTAATTAAGGAAATGTTCGTAAATAAACAGTTCAAGAAAATAAAAGTCAATAAAATCAAGTTAAATAAATGGGTCAAATTAAGGATTTAGAAATAATGTTTGTAGAATTAAATAAATGAATAAAATAACGGAAATATATAAAATAAAAACAAGTTAAATAAATAAGTATAATATATCTGTAGAAAATAAATAAAATATTCGTAGTAAAATAAAAGAGTTTTCTGAGTACACGCACGTTAATATATAAGTTAAAGTAATGGGTTAAAAGTAATATCGTAATATAAATAAATATGTAAATTGATGTCCGTGATAGTTTAGAATAGTAATGTAAGTTAAATATATATGTAAGATAATGTTCGTAATAGTTCAGAATAATATAAATAAATATGTTAAAGTAATGTTCATGTGTATTTAAAATAATATTGTAGGATTAGTGATAAATAATATAAAGTCAATCTAAGTTATATTAGGAGCGTATAAGGGTTCGAATCTAAAGGGATGAGGGTAGTATTGAAATAAGTTAGATAAGGATTAAGTTTAAAGCTCTTGACTGGATAAATTCTAGCACCCGTAACGGATTGGTCGGGATCATTCCTCTTTTAAAAAGCGCACTGGCAACACCCAGAGTAAGTCGTACCTCGTTTTCCAAAGCGTAAGTCGGAAATGGACAGTTGAAAATTCCTGCCATTGTAGCTGCTTAGTCAAAGTCTGATCAAGAGAATCGGCAATCATTTTCCAGGGCGTAAGTCGAAAATGGACAGTTGAAATTCCTGCCATTTGCAGCCACCTTTTCTTAGTCAAAGTCCGATCAAGAGAATCGGCAGCCGAAGCTTCGTTTACAAAAGATCCCTATGCCACAAATTTAGTTTGTCCTCATGGTCATTATCCAGAACGAACATTGTAAGCAATGTTACCAGCATAGAAAGAAGAAAAGCATAATTGGAGATTGCCCTTAGTATGGAAAGGAAAAGAAATTAAAAAAATGCAAACTTAGAAGGAATAATAGATTAACTTTTAATGTTGTCAGAGATAAAATGGTCAAAAATGACGCATTTTACTCTCAAAAGGAAGGGCGGTGTAATGTACCTATATTGATATAGGCACATATAAATTTTATCTAAAATTATTATTAAAGTAATCTTTCATAAAAGAAAAACATAAAATTAAATGTTGAAGAATTTATTGCAGCTTGTTTTCGAAAAAGATAAGAATGAAATAGTTTTTTTTTTGTATTCGTAAAAATATAATTTGGAAAAGTTAAACATGCAAATCTTTTTTCATTCAATTTTAATTAAAGAAAAAATAATGTTAAAACTAAATAGTAAATTGTATTAAAAATATATGTGCGTATATATGTACATTTGTAAATATATAAAATGTATGTGAAAGTTAAAGAAGATTATCATTAAAAAACACGGCAATGGCTATTAGATATTAATTAATATAAAACAATACGTTTTTGCATGGCTATTACTAATTAAGCAATCTTTCAAAACATGTTTATCAAATGATTATCATTGGAATTTGATAACAGATCTTTGCCGGAGATATTAGAAAGACAAGAAGGCGCAGGTATAAATAGACCTATTTTATCGGACAGTAATTCAGTTCCACAAATTAATTGAGTTGAGACAATCAGTTCACAAAGTTATTGAGAGAGTGCAGTTCGGAAATTAATTGAGTTAGCTAAGAAACAAAATGCAGTGCTGAGAAAGTTTTGGAACGCGCACGTTCACCTCCAGCCCAGATGTCTGAGAAAACAGCAGATCTGCCCGTGAAATAATGTC
Source organism: Epiperipatus broadwayi (assembly GCA_028023455.1). Taxonomy (NCBI): domain Eukaryota; kingdom Metazoa; phylum Onychophora; class Udeonychophora; order Euonychophora; family Peripatidae; genus Epiperipatus; species Epiperipatus broadwayi. The sequence goes on from JAQFVV010006412.1 coordinate 159,058, forward strand.
AGCTTAACATCTTAGAAAATCTCCGTCAGTATCTATTTGTCTCCGATAGCAATAATCGTGAAAATCAGGAAACTCAGCAAGGAAATGTCCCAGCCGGCTGGTAAGCATTTATAATGGAAATATCCTCACCGAAAGCAGCCTCCAAAGAACAAAATTCTACGTCAACATTCAAAATCCTAGGTAAAACATTTGCTTATTTCGTTCTATACTGTAATAGCCATTGCATTCCATTAATTCGTGCGAATCCTCCAAGAGTCTAATTATATAAACTCGATATCATACGTAAATGAACTATTGATGTGTGTGATTAAATTTCAAATGCTATGTAATACTTTAATATTATTATGTTTGTGCATGAGTTAACATGTGTGTGATCCTTATATCAATATTATTAGTTAAATTAGATAATTACCAGTGTTTTGTTATGAAAGTAAACAAGAATATTTAAACTAGTTTAGAAATGTCAATTTAAAATATGCGTGTGTTTATTAGAATTATAAAATGTTTAAATTTAGAAATAAATGTTAGTTAATAAATTATCTTTAAAATTAAACTTTATTTGTCGATCAATTCTTTTTATCAATTCTTTTACAATTCTTTTTATAAACCCTTTTAACAAATTTTTTATCAAGTCTTTTAACCACTAATTAAGTATAATCTATTAGTGATTACAAAAAACTGAGCTAGTTGTGGATTTAGGCGTTGGGTTAGTTGCCACTATTCAAAGTGCATTGTCTATTCTTTTAGAATAAGCAGCTGGTGCCCGTGTTTATACACAAACAAAAAAGTGCTTTGAACTTGGTGTTGAACTCAACAGTCGAGAAGAAGTTATGTCCTGGAAATGTAACGTTAGTTATATACTTTATAGCTATCATTTGGGCATACATACTCTCCGAGTATGTTCTTCTCTGCCTAAGAGGCCGGTGTTTCGAATCCACATATTTGAATACGGTTCAATATATATATAAATGAAACATATATATATATATAAATGAAACTTGGTTTTATTAAATTTTATTAGGTATGTCCCAACAAAAATATAAAATGTCAATTCTCTGGGAGACAAGCTAATTTTTTAATATAGTTTAAAGAGAAAGAAGATTTTTTTCAGATGAAGATTCAATTAAGCAACTCTGGTTTTTTTTATTCAAAAACTTTTAAAATATATTACAAATGAAAGATTATTGCATGAATCAATGAAACCAGCATGGGTGAGTGATTACTAGATTATTGACTAGTGATGTCATAATGCTGCAGAACTGCTGCATGACCAACCACATTGATGATTGCCAAGGTTAATTACAATACAAGAAAAATAAATATTATATAAAGAATATGACAAAGTATAAATTGAAATATAGGAGAAAATTTAAATCTCCAATTTAATAAAAATATAGACTTAGAAAATAATTCAGTGTAGGTATTTTTTAAACAAACAAAGAGGCAATAAAATCTCTGATTTAAAAGAAAACAGAAATATATAACTGGTGAGTCACAAACCAAACAATTGGCAAAAACTATGCTGCTATATAACAATTAAAGGTCTTAATAAGAGATAGGTAAGTAATCAGAAAATTAATTTACATCTGCCCAAGCATTTATTAAGCAAATGAAATAATTATAAATATAAATAGCTTTCGGAAATAAACTTTCAGTACACACTCTTATATCATATTTCTATCAATTTTGGGGAATCAGTGAGATGATTATTGGCAGCAAGATTGAGCAGCACTTTTATCTTTCAATTGTTTATCAATTCAAACATTATATATATTTTAACAGGATGGGGTGGGTGAGTAGTGGAAGTAAAAAGAAAGGCTGAACCAGGGGTGATGGAAAATCTTCATGACTCCCAGATTAATGCAAAATCAATAATTTACAGAGTAATGGGATGGGGTATCTGGAAGTGGAAAAAAATGAAAATGAATCTGTGTTGATGGAATAAACATCACCACTCCCCGTCCATTTAAAATGAAATATATTCAAAAATATATTTAAGTAAGCTATATTTAAGAGGACAAAATATTTAAAAAGAGCATGAAATCAAAATATCTGTGAGAGCATTGGGATATCAACTAGCTACTAAAAGCATAATTATATATCAACCAGCATTATAAAGTAAAACTAATTATAAGTAATACTCTACCATTCATCATCATGAATGATCCACAATAAAATATAATAAAATCAACAGTCAACCTTGTGACTGGATTTGAACAATAAAAAATATAAATCAACAGTCAATCTTCTGACTGGATTGAAAATAGGTCTTCTGTAGACCAGGCTAACTATTTGAGCCTTTGCCACATTGGGCAATTACTTAAACATAACTTGGATGCACCAGCTTAGCGCCTTCATCAGAATACATAATAATCAGAAATTTTAAACAATAATGCTGGGATATTAAAACAATCTGATCATCATCAATGCTCATGCCACTTGTATTAGACAACTATAAACTTAAATTATTAATAAGTCTAAAGTAAAATCAAATATAGTGCATGGGCTTTAAAGAGTATCCTCTTTTGCATCAACCAGGATGATGTTTGATCATCTCTGGATGCCCCAAAGCACTAAGTACACACCCCCATTTACATATTCATCCCATGCACAAATGTAGCTCAGAGAACACAAGCTCTATTACTGTATGTAACCAAGAGAGGATAGAAACAATTTTAACAATTAAATATAAGTTTATTAATAACAAAAAAATAAATGATACTTAAGGTCTGATTTTGAATAATGTACAATTTAAAAATAAAATTATCATATTTGCAACTGACAAAATTACTATACAAAATTCAAATTATTATATTGATTTACATAACTTCTATTCAAAATTTAAATTGTTACATTAATTTACAAAATTACAATTTACAATTCATGTTATTACTATGGTTTACATATATATGTGTGCAGACACACAATTTATACTCTCAAAGGCGCGTGCTCAATTAGCTTGAAAGGCTGATATTGGAATGAAATATAATTGCAAGCATGGCGCTAGATAAAATATTTGCTTATTTACTCATAATTAAGTTTTAGTAAGAATGACGTCTAGTAAATTCTAAGTAATTACACTGACGTCATTCAGTCAAAAAATATCGTAAATAGTAATTTAAAGTGAGAATCTACTCATGCCCTCTTCAGAAGTTCTTCAGATTTTTTCATATAAAAGAATTTGAGTCATAGGAATAAGAGGGATTCTTTTTATTCCTGCATAAATGATATATCTTGGATTGAAGAGGAGAGTATTCATTTATTTAACACTCTCAAAGGTGCGTGCTCAATTAGCTTGAAAGGCTGATATTGGAATGAAATATACTATTATTATAAAAAATGAATTGACATTTAATCAAAAAAAATATTGAAATTTTACATATATGAGTGTGCAAGTATACACACACACTGACTTCTATCTATTTCAATTTGTTACAATAATGTCATATTTTTCTTTATCAATTCAATATTGAAAGTATATATATTCTTTTAATGTAATTATTTTTCTAGTTTAAAAGATTTTTGGAAATCTTTTTCCTGACTATTAATTATAACTTTGTTTTTTTTTCTCAATTATTAATATAACTTTAAACAGTTTTTTCTTCATTAATAAACGATTTTAAACTAATATTGTTTTATAGAATGTATATATATATATATATATATATATATATATATATATATATATATATATATATATATATATATATATATATATATATATATATATATATATATATATATATTAAGCCATCTTCTGTTTGATTAGTTAATGCTGATGAGGTAGGCAAGGGAGGTAGGAAAAGTGAATACATAAACAGCAGCTTCCCATGCTTTGATAAGTAGATAGCCAAGCATGAACAATCAAGCAGCCAATGCTCCATGACATTGCAAGAAACTTCCTCATTTTTAAGCACTGTCCCTTTAAGTACCTAGACAGATCATCCTCAAAGAGTAGTATGCAGAAAAATAATAAAAGGCATTGAGTCAGCCCTGCACATCTTTGTGAGACTTAGGGGTATAAATGATGTCTATTCATGAGACCAAGGCCTATTCATGAGTACGATATATATATATATATATATTGTAACGGAATAGCGTTACATAGGGTTTGAACCTAGGAAAATTAAATATATATTAATGACGAAATAAATGACGGGTACAAAACTTTTTAACAAAGCAATCTTGTTTTAAGAATAAACGAGAAACAGCCGTGTCTAAAGCAGATCGCAGCTATACATGAGTACCTGTCAGATTTATTGAAATAAAATTAAAAGAGTTTTTATTTTTGGGGAATTAATTTGTTATAATTATTATTTATCAAGTTTGCTTTTTTTTGTCATTTCGTTTTAAAAGAAACAGGGAATGTTCGAGAACAAATTAGAAAATTTATTAAATCATTTTGAACAAAAGGGAAGGAAAAAAAAATAAGTAAATTAATTAACCTGTAATAGGTAAAAAAAATTCCAAGCGATCTAAGATATTTTGAATGGGGGGCAATTAGTAGAGTTAAATTTAGAGAAGTTGAAACAATAAGCAGGATGTATGTTGGTAAAGTCTAGATAACAATCCAAATTTAGAAGCAGAGGTGATAAAAAGTGTACACTGCTATTGTACTACTTAGACTTCTGACTCCGGCTAAAACAATATGTAAGAAAAATGGAAAAACTAAGTTAAATTCCCACGTGGTGCAAATGTCACAGAAACTATTAAATAAAGAGGATCCTTGATTAGCAAATAAGAACTAATGACTTATGAGTGCAGGATAGAGATTGGAGGAAAAATTCAAGGTGTTACGGCGGGAAAGAGGAGAGAAGAAAAAGGCAAGACGGAACCGAAAAAGGACACTAAATTGAAAGTTGTTGAAGGCGAAATTAAGTTGAATTGTAGCGGAAAGTATTATTAATTTTTTTGCGGAGCTTCCGATTAAGTACTTGGACTTCCTAACCTACACTTGTGTAATATCGTAGCCGAATGCGTTGCTGAATCTAAAATTCGCGGCTTGGCCGCTGAACCTTCGCACCTGGCACTGCTGATCGTTCTAGAATGCTCTCAACCTCGGAGAAAATGAACTCAAGGACAACACACACCCTGGAAGCCTCACCCAGAACCGACATGCGGAATTAATAAAATATCGCTCAGGATCCCATTACAGTCTTCTCATCCCACAGGTAGTTATTTTTAACATTTGCTTACACATTCATGCACCAGATAAATACTTTAAAGTGGAGAACGATTTACAAACATTAAGTATAAAATGATTAAATTGCTAATGACCAACCAAACCACTAAAGAACTCAACCAGTATAATATGTACAATTAATACTCAGCAAAGATCTATGTAAGTTAATATTCGCTTCCATAATTGTGTTATCTAGACTTATTAAATTATATACCTGCATAATAATTTTATTTACCCAGTTTACAAATAAATCATTCACTTAATTAATGTTTCTTTTATTGATCGCTTGGAATTTCAAATTTATTTAACCAATGTTGAATGAGTGCGGGAGTGACCTATTTTGTATAATTTGAATGGGTGTATTTAATATGTTAGTTAAGCGTTAAGTATATTTATAGCATTTATAATTGTCGTACCATTCTTAGGTTAAGGTTAAGTTTTGGGAGATTTATTCTGGGGGATATAGGGTGGGCCTAACCATGATAAAGGCATGTCAATAGTGTGTTAAGAGTAATGAGCGATATAGTTCGGAGATAGTGGCTGTGTTCATTTCTTGCTGTCCGCTGGAGCGATGCTTGGGCATGTTCTGTGATATAGTTGAGTGAGCGTGTGCACGTGTGTGGCGAGCTTGAAAAAGATTCTCCTGGCGCCTATTACTCGGATTCAATCTGAATCTAGGTATGAAACAAATAAAACGTACGTGTATATGTGTTTGAAACTATTTTCACAAAACATTATGTAACCCCGGACAACAGAACACAGCGGGTTTGAAAAAAAGGAATCGTCAATAGAAAGCAAGAAGGAGAAATAGTGTCCGCAGATATATAGACGAGGGTCCGGGTTACATTTGGCGCGTCAACGTGTGGCGAAACTGTTGTTTCAAAGGGCAGAACCGACGTGAAAATAACTGACGTTTCTAATAACGAAAGTCAATTTAAATAAAGAGACCCTGAGAAGGAAAGACGTTTAGCGACATAAAGAAGGCGCTCGGAACAACAGAATAAATTATCTATTAAAGCGGGGGGAAATTTTATAATCACTAAAAGTCAAATTATTAAACATTGCTTGAGAGAGTGGGAAGGGGATTTAGTTTTTTGTCATTATTAAAATAATCAAGCAGTCGAATATACCTGATATTTGTAGAAAGCTGTGGAATAGCGGGATTCCGTGGAAGAAATATCGGAAGTAATTCATAAATTAATTTCTATATTAGCAAGTTAACCGCAAATAAATTTCATCAAAAAAAAAATATATATATATACATCGTTAAAAGACGCATTGTAATATTATTATATTCTTGCGCAAAGGAACGAACTGTAACTGGGATCTTGTTAGGAGTTGTGTGTTACTTAAAAATAAAAGGGACGTTGAGCGTAAACAACACATATATATAAATAACCACCGGAAAAAAAAATTATTATAAAAGATAAGTAAAGGATAGCGTATCTACATATGTAACGACGCGTGTAACAGTATATAAATATAACCGCACATATACCGATAGCTACTGAATATAAATAAAGGGGAACAGTGGGAACTGGGATAATCTGAGCGATAGAAACTAAACTTGAGGGCTTACTGTGGGAATTTTAAGAGCAAGGAGCATCTGAAAATAGGACAAGGCAGTCAGTGGGACCAGCGGAGTAGTAGGTGACGGGCCGTGGATTACTATAGCCGAATATAAATCGAATATTAAACAGGATGGAGGGAAAGTGGATTAAACTCGAACATTTTAAAGGAAAGGGAGACGAAAGCCCATGTCGACATGTGGAAAGTCTGAAGAGGTTGTTCTCTTGCGGGCAGTTTAGTGAAGAATCTAAGATAGCGATTGCATGCAGCCATATCCAAAAGGAAGCAGTGGAATGGTGGGAGGCGATGAAAGAGAAACCGGAAACGTTCGAAAAATACCAAAAAGCCATAATGGGAAGATATTGGGGACTAGCCCAACAAGAAAGGGAAAGGTGGGCAATCGAACAAAGCAAAAAGGAAGAAGATGAAACATACAGTACCTTTATACAGTGACAGGTGGCGAGATTGAGAAAAATAAATGAATATCAAATACCGGAAGAGCGACAAATCTGGATAGCGGGGTGCAACCTGCCCAGGGAGATTAGACAAGTCATTGAGGGGAAAACTGAGATAACACGAGTGTTGGAGATATTAGAGGCGGCCGAAAATGATGACTATTTTAGCAAAGAAGGGAATGATGGGATCAGGATAGCTAATATGGCACAAGATGAAGGGGGGGAGGACCTCGGAGAAAACAGGAGTGCCCAGAGATCGATGTGTCAATCCAAGGGGTTCATGTGAGGGCTCTGCTGGATACAGGAAGTCAGGTATCAGTAATGGCTCAGGAAATTTTTGACAGGATCGCCCAAGGGCAAACAGAAATGAAAATCTTGCCATTGAAAGGGACCCAGATTATACTGGCCAATGGAAAAAAGGCAAGGATACAGACCAAACAGGTGTGGGCGAATATAGCTATTGCAGGACAGGAATTCACCCAGATTGTGTTAATACTTGAGGGGCTGATACATGACTTGGTGTTAGGGTCTGATTTTATGAGGATGGCAAAGTGTAGCATTGATTATGGGACTGAACAAGCAAGAATCAGTAGAGTCACAATGCCTTTTGGGGAAACCATGGATAGAGAACCAGAAGGGCAGAGGAAACTGCAATGTATCATGGTAAAAGGGGAGATTGAGAAAAGAGTTAATGAAATGACTGGGCCAGGTAAAGGAGAGAGAGAGAGGATTCAAGGAATATTGGGGTCTTACGAGAGTGTTTTCTCGGACAAGCCGGGAGTAATCAAGGGGTACGAACACCGAATCCGGTTGAACACCAGCAACCCATATCAAACTAGGGCATACCCAATTCCTTTCCAATACCGTAAGGAGATTGAAACCCAGCTGGAGCAGATGATAGAGTGGGGGGTTATTTCAAAGTGTACCTCGCCATACAACAACCCCATCTTAGCCGTAAAAAAGGGTGACGGATCGATACGATTGTGCCTCGATGCCAGACAACTGAACAAGGTGACAATTCCAGATACAAACGCTCCGCCCATCATGAGCGAACTGATGACAAGATTTCAGAACAAGCGAATCTTTTCCAAGATGGACTTGACGAATAGCTACTGGCAGATGAGCCTCCACCCCGACGATCGAAAATACACCACATTCAAATATAACGGACGGGCGTACCAGTTTAATCGCGTGCCTTTTGGATTAAAGAATAGTGGTGCAGGCTTAGTGCAGTGCCTGGACCAAACCCTATCAGATGAAGTTAAGAAATTTGTCACAATGTACGTAGACGATATCATTATAGCGTCTGAAGACATAGAGGAGCATTGTCGGCACTTAGAAATGTTGCTCCATGAATGCGAACAGAAGGGAATAAAAATACACTTAAAAAAAGCCACTTTGCGACCCAGGAAGTCAAGTTCTTGGGACATATCATAAGCCAGGATGGAATACGGCCCAACCCTGAAAAGATCCAGGCCATCCAAGAATTCCCTGTTCCGAAGAAGAGAAAGGATATTAAAGCATTCCTCGGAATGTGCACCTTTTACAACAAATTTTATGAAAACTTCTCCCATGATATGGAATCCCTATTACAATTGTTAAGAAAGGAGCAAGCGTGGACATGGGATGAGAGATGGGAACGGAGTTTCCAGAGGGTGAAGGAAGGGTTTTTAAAACAGACCATATTAGCATACCCAGACTTCGACCAGATATTTTGGGTACAGACGGACAGTAGCGACATTGGGCTAGGAGCCACGTTGTACCAAAAGGGACCGGACGGAGAACAGAGGGTGTTGGCATTCATTAGCCGACTACTCAAAGATCCCGAACGAAGATACACTGTCACCGAACGAGAAGCCCTCGCCATAGTGTGGGCTTTCAAAAGGTTCCGACAGTACCTGGTCGGATCCAAAGTGAGAGTAATTACCGACCATCGGAGTCTGGAATTTCTGAATAAAAGTTTTTTGACAAATAATAGGTTAGTGAGGTGGAGCTTAACCCTGCAGGAGTTCCAATATGAAGTGGAATATTGTAAAGGAAAGGATAACGTGGTCGCGGACACACTGAGCCGTTACCCTGTGGGAACACAGCCAAATGCCGAGGCTGGGGAATTCGCATACATAACCGCTACTACCAGGCGGAGCCGGGAGGGTGAGTTTAGTGCAAGCAACATTCGGAGGGGCCAGAAAGATGATGATGAATGCCAACAAATAATACGATACCTACGTGAGAGGAGGCCAAAGGCAGGGTCCGAAAAAAAAAAGGAAGAGACCGGGGGGTCTGTTATGGAAATATCGGGACCGGTGCATTATTCTGGAAGGAATAGTCCAAAGGAAAAGAGGGAATGGGAAACAAACCCGTATTGTAATACCGAAGGGAATGCGGGATCGAATGGTTGATGAGACCCATCAGGAACGTGGCCATTACGGAACAAGCAAGACTGAGGGGTACCTTAGTAATTGGTTTTACTGGCCAGGGATGCACCACGACATTGGCAGAAGACTACGGGAGTGTGAGATTTGTGCGAGGACAAAACCGTTAAATCGGTCGAATGAAGGACCTCAGATACCGATCATCGTCCGGGAACCAAACCACACCCTGGCCATTGATTATTACGGGCCATTGACGATGTTTGGGGGAAAGAGGTATTTACTGGTCACATATGATTTGTGCTCCAAAATGGTCGCTGCATACCCCATGGCCCGGACTAATGCAAACCAGACCATCAAACTGTTGGAAACCAAACAATTTCCTATCATCGGGAAACCTAAGTGCCTTTTATCGGATCATGGCACACCATTTGTATCAAAGATGTGGAGGCGATGGGTGAACCAAACCGGGATCAAACATCATATGACGTCTATCCGGAACCCGCAGAGCAACCCATGCGAGCGGGTGATGCGGGATTTGGGGCGGCTATTCCGCGTGTACACTGCAGGAGATCATCGGAAATGGGTTCGGGAGATTCCCCGGATTACTGAAATGATCAATACCTCAAAGAATGAGTCCACTGGACTTGAACCAAGTCGACTCCATTATGGACGACCTATACCGTATCCTTACAATGATAGACGCTCGATCCGAACAGGAAGAGTTGATCGAAAACATGACAATCAGATAGCATTACGGAGATTGGAACATATGGGGGAAAGGTGAAGGCAGACCACTAGGCCAACCCGAAACACGTTTGCTGTGGGAGACAGAGTCATGGTAAGAGCAAATCCGGTCAGTCGACTGGAGCAGCACATATTCAAGAAATTCCTCGACATCTATGAGGGCCCATATGAAATCATCCGGGCATATGAGAATAATGCCTTTGTACTGGGCCAAGGAAAGGGAACATTTAATGCGAGGGCACTGAAGAGGGCCGAATAACTTGGCTCCTTCTCAGAGCTAAAATCCGCAATCCTCGGATTTTACTCTACACCAGGCGGGGAGATATGTAACGGAATAGCGTTACATAGGGTTTGAACCTAGGAAAATTAAATATATATTAACGACGAAATAAATGACGGGTACAAAACTTTTTAACAAAGCGATCTTGTTTTAAGAATAAACGAGAAACAGCCGTGTCTAAAGCAGATCGCAGCTATACATGAGTACCTGTCAGATTTATTGAAATAAAATTAAAAGAGTTTATTTTTTGGGGAATTAATTTGTTATAATTATTATTTATCAAGTTTGCTTTTTTTTGTCATTTCGTTTTGAAAGAAACAGGGAATGTTCGAGAACAAATTAGAAAATTTATTAAATCATTTTGAACAAAAGGGAAGGAAAAAAAAATAAGTAAATTAATTAATCTGTAATAGGTAAAAAAAATTCCAAGCGATCTAAGATATTTTGAATGGGGGGCAATTAGTAGAGTTAAATTTAGAGAAGTTGAAACAATAAGCAGGATGTATGTTGGTAAAGTCTAGATAACAATCCAAATTTAGAAGCAGAGGTGATAAAAAGTGTACACTGCTATTGTACTACTTAGACTTCTGACTCCGGCTAAAACAATATGTAAGAAAAATGGAAAAACTAAGTTAAATTCCCACGTGGTGCAAATGTCACAGAAACTATTAAATAAAGAAGATCCTTGATTAGAAAATAAGAACTAATGACTTATGAGTGCAGGATAGAGATTGGAGGAAAAATTCAAGGTGTTACGGCGGGAAAGAGGAGAGAAGAAAAAGGCAAGACGGAACCGAAAAAGGACACTAAATTGAAAGTTGTTGAAGGCGAAATTAATTTGAATTGTAGCGGAAAGTATTATTAATTTTTTTGCGGAGCTTCCGATTAAGTACTTGGACTTCCTACCTACACTTGTGTAATATCGTAGCCGAATGCGTTGCTGAATCTAAAATTCATGGCTTGGCCGCCGAACCTTCACACCTGGCACTGCTGATCGTTCTAGAATGCTCTCAACCTCGGAGAAAATGAACTCAAGGACCACACACACCCTGGAAGCCTCACCCAGAACCGACATGCGGAATTAATAAAATATCGCTCAGGATCCCATTACAGTCTTCTCGTCCCACAGGTAGTTATTTTTAACATTTGCTTACACATTCATGCACCAGATAAATACTTTAAAGTGGAGAACGATTTACAAACATTAAGTATAAAATGATTAAATTGCTAATGACCAACCGAACCACTAAAGAACTCAACCAGTATAATATGTACAATTAATACTCAGCAAAGATCTATGTAAGTTAATATTCGCTTCCGTAATTGTGTTATCTAGACTTATTAAATTATATACCTGCATAATAATTTTATTTACCCAGTTTACAAATAAATCATTCACTTAATTAATGTTTCTTTTATTGATCGCTTGGAATTTCAAATTTATTTAACCAATGTTGAATGAGTGCGGGAGTCACCTATTTTGTATAATTTGAATGGGTGTATTTAATATGTTAGTTAAGCGTTAAGTATATTTATAGCATTTATAATTGTCGTACCATTCTTAGGTTAAGGTTAAGTTTTGGGAGATTTATTCTGGGGGATATAGGGCGGGCCTAACCATGATAAAGGCATGTCAATAGTGTGTTAAGAGTAATGAGCGATATAGTTCGGAGATAGTGGCTGTGTTCATTTCTTGCTGTCCGCTGGAGCGATGCTTGGGCATGTTCTGTGATATAGTTGAGTGAGCGTGTGCACGTGCGTGGCGAGCTTGAAAAAGGTTCTCCTGGCGCCTATTACTCGGATTCAATCTGAATCTAGGTATGAAACAAATAAAACGTACGTGTATATGTGTTTGAAACTATTTTCACAAAACATTATGTAACCCCGGACGACAGAACACAGCGGGTTCGAAAAAAAGGAATCGTCAATAGAAAGCAAGAAGGAGAAATAGTGTCCGCAGATATATAGACGAGGGTCCGGGTTACAATATATATTCACCACTGGACTACTCTGGGAATTCAACATCTAGTTCTAGACAGTGCTGAGCCTATACTTTAGAGCATCATAAATACACTGCATCCAGACAGCCTGTTCAACTATAAACCCACCATAAGCATAAAAAGTACAAATTCACACATCACTTTCAAAATGTAATTTTACTAAAGAAATTATTTAAAATGTTCTTAATGTAATTTTACTAAAGAAATTATTTAAAATGTTCTCATCATATATAACTTTACTCACCACAGTTGTATATATATATTATCTGTGCTTCATTGCCTTTAGATATGTCTGCATATATATATATATATAATTGCTTCTACAGGAAGCTTGGGTTTCCAGGTAAGTTTGGTTTTAGGGATCGTCATCATCAGGAAAAAGTAGAATCCATGTAAAATGTTAGTCTTTAGTTTGTTTTCCCATCTGTGTAGAACTGTTCCAGGCAAGCAGGTGTCTTGATTTAATAGATTTCAGGTAAGCAAATATCCTTTCCATGTTTAAGGCTATGAATTACAGCACAAAGAAATAGATCATTTTTTCCATGTAAATTCAAACTCCTGCTAAGGAAAACAGTCTATCTTGCCTTCAGCTATTCTGCCCACTCTCTGCTACAGCCAAACATACTGCAGCTCTCTATTTTGGTCAGCTAATTGCTACCACATACTCAAAAAAAATTTAGTAGACAAGCTGTTCTTTTCAGCTCTTACAAAACTACAATCCAGACTCTTCTCTTCAAAAATTACTCTCCAGACTGGAGCTAATTTTGTTATCAGCCCTTTTATAGAATCATCTAGGATGATAATAAGACCTTGATTGAAAATGTAGTTTTTATTTTTATCTCTCTAATCTCTTTTAAAACATATACATGTTTTACATAGAAGATTTCTAATAGATAAAAATTTTGTTTAATTAATTAAAAAATTTCAAAAATAAGTATGGTGTTTTTACATTTCAAAATTAAAATTACAAATAATATTTATCAGATCTTTTTAAAATCTTTAATATTACAATAATATATTATTTTAAACCCAGAGTTATTTAACTCTTTACTTATTATTATTTTATTTTAGGAAATGTAGAAAAATATCTATAAAAATTTATTCTATGTTTATTTCTACTTTTCCTTTCAACTTTATATATATATATATATATATATATATATATATGAAAGTATATAAATATATATATATATATATATATATATATATATATATATATATATATATATGCACACAAACTATTATTGTGTGGTTGTAACCCAACTGGTTACAATATATATACATTGAAATTTAATTTGTTGATTTAAACTGAAATATCAAAAAAAGAATTCAACTAAGAGTTAATTTAGGATAAGTATAGGATAAATTTAGGGAGATGGAAATTTACATCATCATCATCATTCTCACTGAATACCTAATTAAATGAAATATTCGAGGAATGCAGTGAATATGAATTGAATAAAGTAGAGTCTACATAAAAAAGCCATAAGGTGCTTCTCTAGTACTTTAAAAAAATAATAATCATTAATTGTTAACAATCAATAAAAAATAATCAAAAATCCAGTTCTTTGTGATTGGATTTAAAATGGTTCCCTATGGACAAGCTATTTATTTAGTCACTGCAAAATTAGGACAGAAATGCAACACAATTATCTGGATAAATACACTTATGCCCTAATCTATCAGATTATTAAAAAAAATCAATTCATGCTGAGATATTAAAACATATACCATTATGTTACAGCCCAATTTATAAATTTATATTTCTAAATTAAATAAAATATATAGTGTGGACTTTAAAGATGATATCTTTGCACCATCCAGAGTTATCATCTGAATACCAACATATTTTTTTTACATTTATATAACTAGCAGTTATGCTTTCAACTAGTTTAGGAAGCAAGTATTATATAAACTGTTACTGTACACAAAAAATAAATAAATGTAACAACTTATTCTAAATAATTTTAAAATAATTTCATTGGGATAATTTAAAAACAATTCCTCAAACTATAGCTTTGTTGTCATAAAGTCATGTGCACAGCCATTTCATGTAACAAATTGCTGGAGAAATTAAGACATGAAAACTACAATATTCTTAAACAATTATTCAAAAACTAAATGAATAATAATAAGTATTTTAAAAATGACATCATTTTTATGATTCTCAATTTTATACTTTTTATCAAAGAAATGTTTGATATACCCAGTTGATTTTTATTCATTAAATTAATAACTTTGCTTTCACATACCAAATGTAAAAAAAGCTTTTCAGTCAGAGATCATTAATTGAATATGCTTAATTCCTGGCACATAATTTGAGGATAAAATTAGTCAATGAAGAGAAAAAGATGTGCCAAAATAAAATATTATATTTAATATAATTATTTTTTAATCTTTTATAATTTTAAACACTAAAATTAAATAGATTAAAATAACATTCATGAGAAATTATTAAATTAATAAAATTATTTAAAATTATTAATTACTTTTATAAAATTATTACTCTTTTAAACAAATATCTTTTAACTATAAATCAAAATACAATATGGAGATGGAAAAGGTATCTTTAATTATGGTTTTATTTTTTAATGGAAGCCTTCTTTGCAGTTATAATTTCCAATTTTTGAAAGTATTTTTCTTTTTGAAGTCTTCTATTCAATATGTATGACAAATGTGTCTCTCATGCAGAAAAAATTTTCTTCATTTTCTTTTCTGCATGTCAGGCTAATACATAAAGACATTCAGAATTTTGACTGAAGACAAGGTATGAGATTACTTCAGTGGCATTTTCTGCTTTACATTTTATTTCTGTCTAGCTAATTACATGAAGGAGGATGATGTTTAGGTTTCAGCTAAAATTAGCACTTGATTTCTTCATTTTAAAAAAACATTTTTATAACTAAAGTCATAATGTGCTAATATGGTTAAAACTTTTTCAGATTGAATAACATTTCTGCTTTTTTCTTCTTTAGCATCAGTGTCAAAAACTTTTATTCTTCCATCTTCTTTAGCAGCTGGATTAAGACTAACTGCTTCTGACAAAACACTTGGATCTTCTAACCAATCCAAACCCTTAATTTTAAAACAACCCTGCTTTAAACAAATCACAATCCTGTGTCAAACATGACAAAATTAAATAAAAACCAATTACATCAATTTTGACAAAAACAATTATTCATCTATTTTTTACAGCAACATTATCATTGGAAAACAAGTCAAAAACTTAAATTAGAATCACAAAATTTTTAACATTGTTTTTTTTAATTAAAATTTTTGTTTACAAAATAAGAAGAAGAATATAATCAGTTAATTACACTGATTTGATAATACTGCATTTTTGGATAGATATAAAAAGACAAAAAATTATCTCAGATTAATTAAAATCAAATTTTAAAAAATGTTAAAATCATATATTCAATTTTTTTAAAATTTACTACATATAAAAATTTATCTGCCTTATGTATTTTTATGTTAAAATTATAAAATATTGAATAATTTACTAAATAAAAAAGATTTTCTTTTAGTATTTTTAAAACCAAAATTACATTAATATTGCTAAATAGATAATATTATTGAAGAGAGAAAATAGAAAAAACAATTTGACTGATTTTTTATAATTCTTCTTCTTCTTCTTCTTCTTCTTCTTCTTCTTCTTCTTCTTCTTCTTCTTCTTCTTCTTCTTCTTCTTCTTCTTCTTCTTCTTCTTCTTCTTCTTCTTCTTCTTCTTCTTCTTCTTCTTCTTCTTCTTCTTCTTCTTCTTCTTCTTCTTCTTCTTCTTCTTCTTCTTCTTCTTCTTCTTCTCCTTCTCCTTCTTCTTCTTCTCCTTCTTCTCCTTCTTCTCCTTCTCCTTCTTCTCCTTCTCCTTCGCCTTTTGCTTCTTCTTCTTCTTCTTCTTATTATTATTATTATTATTATTATTATTATTATTGTTTTTATTATTATTATTATTATTATTAACATATATTTGAAAAAATTAAATATTATTTTTCCATGAATTAAATAATTTTAAATTAAAAGAGCAGGTTTTCAATTATCAATTTATTTTTAATACAGTAATATAGCCAAGTGGCTACAATATATATATATATATATATATATATATGTAGATTTATATATATATATGACTGTTATATATATATATATATATATATATATATTATAACAGTCAGGGTATAGGTGAAATCTCATCGTATCTGCCAAATAGGACACCTCCAGGCTATTGGAACCTGGAAAATTTATATAGTGGCAGATACACAACATAAAAAGTCCAACTTTTATTATATTGACCATTAGCCCTTGCCATTAGCTCATAGAGTAGCACAGGTGTAAAACATATTTATTAAAATATATTTTTAATAAAAAATAAAAAAATAAACTAGATCACTGCCAGTACAAATAACACAAAAGATTTTATTTGCCTATATACAGGTGATAACAAACTTGAAAAATAATTACTATAAAAAAAATATGCTTTATGTTTCATTATCATTAGTATTTTCTTTTAAACTTTAATTTTTAATCTTACAATGTTAAGCATAGATAGGCCACCTAGACAACACACTTAAAATGATTTTCAAAACATTGGACTCCAAGATAAAAGTCCGCAGCCACAACAATGCTTGCTTCCTGATATATATCCTGCAAACAATGCAATGTGAACATGTTTGCATAAAACCACACTGACAGGAATGTGCATCTGATAGGGTGAAATTATTTGAAGAACATGACCTTGATAGGGTGATATTATTTGAATCTAGCACAGGAATCTGCATCTGTCTGGGGAAGGAATCATGCATATAAAATAATAAAAAGAAAATGCTATGTATGGATGGAGAGTGATCTATCTTGCCAACTTATAGTCCCTATCCATACACGAGAAAGTGGTCAATATTGTGGGAAGTACACACATCCATTTCAATCCCATGACTACCTTTTTGGGTCATGCATTCAGTTGGGTATGTTGCCCTGTATTCTAACACAATTCACATTACATTGATATAAACATCCATATATTTCTCCACCAGCATTGACACAACTATGAAACAAATAGTCTGAAATCAAAACCTTTTTAAACTAACATATACTTAAATGAGTCTAAGCAGCTGTCTACTCTCAACTTGAATTTAAGTCAATTTATTAATTTAATTTTTAAAAATAAATCATTAGTTTAAGGTTTTTAACTTATTTTAAAATCACACATTGTATTCAACTTATTTTCACCACAAATAATGTATTTGACTTAGTTTTAAAATCTAATAATGCATAAATAATGACACGTGTTTGATTTTATCTTTAAGTTTATGTTTACAATCACAAACTCCTGCCCTATTACAAACAGATCTTATACTAAGCATAAATAAAAAAAATATAGTACATATTTTAAAATGATTATATTTAAACTTTAGGTAAGACTTTTAAAATTGCCATGTTTTTAAAAAAATATAGTTCAAGTTTGATCAGGTGAGAATGTCTATAGTTCATATTTAAAGGAAAATAAAGTTCAAAGATTTTAAATTAAAGAAAGTTTATATTTCATTTTTAACATTTATAATTTATACATTCCTTTCTCTGGGCTCGTTCCTTCACAATGAAGATCTGAGTTTATGCTAAGGCCATTTCTTGCAGATGATAATTTATGAAGATTTATGATGATTTCTGAAGATGGTATGAGTGGTTCGATCCTGGGATCTGTAGAGATAAAAGCTGCCTTCAGTCAGGCAAACCAAAGAAAATGCAATGAAACAGATTACATTTATGGTAAGAGCAACAATAACTTTTTATTCTTTTTTACTTTTCAGCAATGACAAACGAATTCAAAATTCTAATTTACTAATTAATTATTCTTTTGAATTTTTTCTTTTACAATCCTGAAGCATCTTATGTAGGAATGCTCAGATCCATCTCACATATTTCATATATGTATTTCATTCGTTCATTGGGTTTGATGCTAAGTAAATTTTTCCACTGTGGTCTGTGTATGTCTCTTGGGTGGGAAAAGCAAGTCTTTTGTTTTTATCTCTCAACTCTTATCTACTTTGTAGTAATCTTTTTAATGGTCATTTGCCCTAAGGCCCTGTTTGTAATTTTATTTTTAAGATTAAAAGGTTTTTTATTATATTTATTTAAGATTAGAATCTTTGCTTCGATTCTAAAAATTTTTTAAACTTATTTTATTTCAATATTTAAATGAAACTTATTAATAAATTAATAATTCATTACTTATGGATTTTGAACATCTGTGCTTTTAATTCAGTATTAGATATTTACAGAAAAAATGTAAGTACTAAAATTTAAATGTAACATATATATATATATATATGTGTGTGTGTGCGTGTGTGTGTGTGTGTCTGACTGTCTGTCTGTGAGTATAAAAAGCAATTTTTTTAAAAGAATAAATAAATATTAAATATATTTTGTGAAAACAATAAGAAAAAAAAATTTAATTTAAGATATAACTAATTTCTGACTTGCCTTAAGAAACAGTGGGCTGCAGTAAGAATCCATCCTTCATTTATAATAGCACCTCCACAAATATGTCTACCATTATCTGTTTGCAGTGATACCTAATATATATATATATATATATATATATATATATATATATAGGTATCACTGCATTGTTTTTATTATAATATATATATATATATATATATATATATTATAATAAAAACAATCAGTTTAATGGTAATAAGCTATTATCACCAATCCTTAACCCACAAAAGTACTTTCAGTTAATTTAATGATAGTTGAGGCAGGTTTAGAAAATTAACCAAAAGTACTTCTGTGGATTTAAGGATTGTTTATAATAGTTTATTACTGTTAAATTGATTATTTTTATTATAATTAATTTTTGTTTTAATTAATAAACATTTTACATATTGTAACGGTCAGAATCATCTATCTCGCTAACACACTGCAGAATTCAAACACCAAACATGAAACTGAACACTCTAAAAGGGGTTGCCTTCTAGATAACTAAGTTTAAATCTAAAGTCTAAATTCCACAATGCCACCTATGTGGTGATGCATCTGACGCTCCTAATATATAATATTTTAACCAGTGCCTGAGGTCAGGGAGAAACAAAAAGACTCTATACATGAGATAAGTTTGGGTTGCTAATTAATGTCTATGGATGGTACAAAAGAAATGTATAAAATAGATATATATATAGTCTGACACAGTGATAGAGATCAATAGAATAAAAACAAAATTAGTTTTATAAGATTTTAAAGATTTATCAAAATAGCAAGAAATATATATAATGCCCACTGTCTGTTTATATTAGACAGGGATGCTTACTAATGGTGGTTAAAATAACATTCCATACAAATTACATTAAAAGGTTGTTAATTACATAGTCTATACCTCAGGCTAATATAGTATTATGATAATGTGCTTAAAAGAGATGGGAAAATGTGTGATGTGCTTTGAGTAAATTATAAAAGTTTAATAAAACATCTGCACATTAAAATCTAATATAATATTTTTTTGATTTCGAGAACAGCATGAACTAATGCTTGTTAATCTATATGGTGGGGACATGTTCAAGGCATTTATATTTATATACTTCTAGTTAAGTTAGATTGGAAGGTCGGTGTTGTTAATAAGGAATTTATTAAAGGATGGAGGATGTGATACATTTAAATCATGGATGCTTTGCAAAATATAAATAAGTAAGATTATAGTGAATATGTGAAACGACTACAGAGGGTGTCTCACCATGGATCCATATGAATGTGTTGTCATGGACAGCCAAAGTCTGAACTCATCCAAAACTTAGTGACTGGGTGACAGCTGCATCTAATTCCCAGGTGTGAATTCGAGTACACACTCTGCCTGGGAATCACAGAAAGTGAAATGATAAATGGTCTTGGCTGTTTAAAGCCCTAGAGGAGAAAGAAAGTGGTCTCGATAACTAATTCACTTACTAGCAATACTTGACTAATGTATATAAAGCATACAAAAGGGATTTACTTAGATTGAGAAAATGCCTACTCAATTCCACGATACTTATTTAAAGAGAGTCTGTCCATTCTTGACCTCAATTACAGACTTTGAAATTAAAGCAAAATATATTTTAAAATAATAAAATGCATGCTTGCAGGTTTCAAAAGAAAGCATAGATTTATTTACACAATCATGCATTTGTGACACATTTAATCATTGATTTCCCACATACTCTCATATTAGGATAAAATCGATAAAAGTGGATTTTAAACTATAAATTTATTATACATATTGACTAAGATTAGAATAGCCCTCGAACAAGTGATTCATGAGATAATAAAATGGGAACTATTTATAATTTTAAAATGCCTTAATATCAGCATCTTGTCTTCACAAAGGGAATAATTCACTCGGCCAAAGACTATTCTGGCACACTATCATAACAAAATAAAAGAAAGATTAATAAATAGGAAATATTAACCCAAGGATAGAAAGCAAAATTACTGATTACAAAAGAGCACTTTAAAAAAAACAATGGTAAAATAAAATAAAATGGAAACAATTTAAATAGCTGTAGCATATTAATTATAGGAGAAAATCACAAGAGCTTTTGGGTTAATTTTGGGGTTACCCCTGGAGAAGCATTGGCAGGTAGTTTCAGGTAGATTGATTGTCAGCAGGTTCCATATGACTCAGCAGCAAACTCTGGGTATTGTTCATATTTTGGCAGCAGCAGCAGTTTCAGGGTTTCCTATGTGACAACATTGGATGGTATGAAGCAGCGGTCGGCCATTTCCAAGGGAAAAATAGCCTTCTTGCCAACTCTACTCCATCATTTCAAAGCTATCAATTTTAAAGGTTGGGTGATTCATAGAGATTTCAAGTGAGAGCATGTAGCTATTAGAATTTGGAAATCTCAGATAGTTCAGTAACAATTATTTTAGAAAGCTCAGCAATGTGCTTAGAAATCTTGCAAGAATTTTTGCTAGCATAACACTGGAAAAACACTGGAATGCTAGAAATCACTGGAATAAAGAACAAAAAAACCCTCATATATATATATATATATATATATATATATATATATATATATATATATATATATATATATATATATATATATATATATATATATGTGAAATTACACAATAAAACTGCCCTGCAGCATTACCAAAAATATTCCAAAATTTGCCCACTTATCAGCTGTAATCAAATCCAACCAAATGTCTAAATGAATTCAACAAAATTTTAATTAATTTCTATTGTTAATTTCCCTGTCGACATTCGGATTACAACTTTGATTTAATTAAAACAAACTTTTGCCAATTGAAAAAAACGACCTTACGTGGACATCTGCTGTATTTTTAGATAAGCTCCTATAACATTAAATAATTAAAGCTATTGTTCTTACCAGCCCTCATTTATTTTAAACAGAAAATATGTGGCATGATTTTTAAATCTAAAAGAAAATTATTTTACTTTTAATTTTTAATATTTGAATCTATTTACAAAACGAATATAAATTTTAATTTAAATCAAAAACAAATATTACGACTGTAATATATTTTGTAAACAGATTCAAACAAAATAATTTTAAATAACAATTTATTATTTTAACATAAGTTTTAAAGTAAATATATCACAGTATGTGCACAAATACGACCCATATAACCTACTTTTTAAACAAATCTTTTTTATGTGTAATACACATAATTTATAACATTTTATTTATTGGGCATGAGTTATACAATTATATATAACATGAGCGTTGTACTCATGGTTTAAAATTGGACAGGATTTTCGGCATATAAGTGCATTGCAGACACACTATGATACATTGAGGTTTAAACTAAGGTATGAGGGTAGGAAAGAGGTGAGTAAAAGTGAAACAAAGATTTGCAAAGCAGATCTTACTGTTTCCGTATATTATATATATATATATGTAATATTTACTGAGGCTATAACCTCATCTATATGTTTCCGTATATTATATATATATATATGTAATATTTACTGAGGCTATAACCTCAATAATATGCGTATAAAATGCGATAGTAGGGATCTCTACAGGTGTTTTAACCACAAGCTTACGCTATGGAAGAAATATATATATATATTTGTTACTATCTTTACTTTTTTTACAATTATCTTCCTTTATATGTATTCAAATTGATTTTCAGTAAGTAAATCAGTCATTTTTATGATTATAAAAGATATTAATACAAATTATTGTATTAATGCCACAATAATACTAATATTTTGTTGAACTATTAATATAAATTTTTATAACAAATAATAACAAAATACTCCCTTATCTTTCAAAATTGAAAAATCAATGTTTTTTATAAACTACATATATTGCATAATTGTGTGAACAAATGAATGTATTTGCTTGAAAGAAGTGTGCACATGTTTTAAATACAAATGGTTAGTAAGCTCAGTAAGTTTTCCAAAATATCTTGTACATTGTACCAGTCAAAACATGTTTAACCATCTAACACAAGCTGGAACTCAAAAAATGTACTTCAAACCAAGCCATGACCGAGATTTAGGTCAGGGATCAACCTGGATTCAAACACACTTTCTAAGCCCCAGATCAAACACCTAATGGATAACATAATAATGATGGCACACAAGAATTATTTATTAAGTCTGTCCCACTAGCAGAGTGGAGAAAACAATGAGACTCTAGGACATAAACATATATATTAACAAATTTAATATTAGAGATGTTCCCATGATAAAATCTAATATATTTAATTAAAGGGGCTTTACTAATAAATAGCTATGGTCAATTAGTGAATTGGATTGATTTAATAATGAGACAGAAACTGATATATGATGAATTAGTAATATATTTACTGATAATTACATATATATTTTGATATAACCTATTATTTAGCATTGGATAATGCACACTGGCCTTTTTATTTGTTGACTAAGCAGCATTAATGTAGGCAATTCTACAACAATAATCAATATGTTGACAAAATAAGTTTGTTGCTATTATTTAATGGAGCCAAATATTATGCTATATAATAAATCACTACATTCCACTTATTAGTTATTCCATTCATAATCAATTCGAGTGGCTATTATACATGTAATCAAAACACTCTGGAGTGAAATTTAATAATACTTCCAATTATGACAAATTTATATATTTAATGTGGGCATATAAAGCATCCTAGATAGCTTTAGATCCAATGGGTTTTCAAGAATGCCATGGCTCAATGCCAAAGACTGCATACTAGATGGGGTAGAGTTGGCTATAAAGACTTAATTAATATACTAAACACAAGTAAAATGTAATAGTAAAGTTGTTCTGTAAATGGATGAATAGATTTTAGTGTTTTTGTCGCCAACACTGGTTTATCCAATGACCAATCGCCATGCTGCTGAACGAGAACCTTGATTTGGTTCATAAGAGGCAGGGGGCTTATGTGCTAATCTAGCTCTTATCTCAGGCTTAGCTACTTCACTACCCTAAGAGAGTAAGATCAGCTGGACACATCATGGTTCCATTTTATGATATATCAAAAACAGCAAAATGATAAAAGATTGATAAATTTTACATCCAATCAGCCGAAGAATATTATAAATTTAAATACCATACATTACATGAACACTAGTTTATTACACTCCAGGCTAGTTTAATGTTTAGTAACATAATAACTAAAAGCTGAAAATCTGGATATATAAGCCTCAATTTATATTTATATTAATGAAGTAATAATGAAAAAATAATAAGCACAAAAGGATCACTATTATTTATAAAATAGGGCTTCAAAACCGTGTGCAGAATGACACTATAATAAATAAGAACACAAAAATTTTAGATAATATCTTTAAAAAAACATATTTTGTAAATAAATGCCACTTCAAAACAGAGGCATAATTAACAATAATTAAAATAAGCAAATGAAAAGTAAATGTAACTGCAGTGACTAAGTTATATAGCAAAACATTACATTAATAAAGAAATTTAGTAAAACTAGGTCATTTACAGAATTCAAATATTATTTATAATACAATTTAGGCAAAAGTTTACATTAATATAGTTATCTAAGCTGTATTTTAAAGAAATAATAATCATTTCAGATTTTACACAGAGCTCTGCAATTTTAATAGATATTAAAATGTTCCTCATATAGCTGGACTGTAGATACTTGAGCTGGAATGAAGGTGCGTTCTTTTAATGGCTTATGGTGTCGTTTATTTAGTTGGGAGATGATTTAAGATGGTATTCCTATAGCTGGACTGGGTTACTTGAACTGGAATGAAGTTGAGTTCTTTTTAGCAGCTTATGGCATCTTCTATTTTTTATAATAAGCTTTTTAGGGCAATGTTGGTTGTTGCTTTAGCCTTGAGTGGATCAAACTTCAACATTCCATCATGGAAAAGGCAGCAAATTGTTGCCTTTTTAGCAGGACATAGCAAAATTAACAATTTTTAGCTTCTGGTAGTAACAACTCTTCCAAGAAAAATGGAGTCCTTTTCCCACTTAAAATATAACCTATTTATACATTTCCACCTACCAAGCCTTAACACCTTTTTGAATTTCGTTTGTCTTAGGCCCAATTGACTATTAATTAAATAAAATCATATAATCTGATTTTCTTCCACTGATGAGGTCTCTGATGTGCTATATTTCATTTACTTAAAAAAAATTTAATTAAATGTATAAATTACATAATTTTCATTCCGATTTCATTAATTAAATCTCTTTTTAAGGTGTTATAAATTTTTAAGTCCTAGCAGGATAGTAACGGTATTCTGATTTAATAATAAAGTCTTTTGTTGCAAACAAATTTAATCAGTAAACTAGTTTTTACTTTTACCCAACCCAGATGCAGTCGCTAATTGATTTTTTATTTACAACAAAATTCTCATTATTAATTATAACCAATAACTTTTATTTTAAACTTGACATAAACAATCTTTTTAATCATATTTTCTTTCCCTATATTGTTACTTTCAAAAACTATTTATTTTCATTTAGGTCTAATTCTAGGTACATAAACAACTACAATTGAAATCAACTACAACTTATGAGTTTTGTACAAGCGAAAAGTGACAAATAGGCTATCGATTAAACAATTCATAAAGTTAGGATTCAGTAGAGCTGAATCCTTTGAGTATAGTTTAATCAAGATTTGATCTGGGGTAGAATAAATGAAGCACATGGATTTGAGACTATCTGTAGGATACAGATGGTTGAGATTGGTATAATGGTGTGACTAGAGTCTAAACTGTCCCCATGTCTGGTTTACCAACCAGGGTTGACATATGCATTTGTCATCCTCTTTAATTTTATGCAGGGTATTGAAGAACAGATAATCAATGAGATGGTCACAATCTTTATTGAATGTGACTCTACATCTGACTGACCAAATTGAAAAGTTTATAAATATGGCAAGACGTATCAATGCAATGTTTCTTTTTTCAAATGCAGGCTTGAGCATATGTAGGCAGGGTCTGAATTGTTGGTTCTATTCAGTGCAAGATTACGTAGGTATGTCCATGATCTGCAATGATCAAGAATGTGGACCATGGACTCTGCCTGTCTCATGCATAAAGGGCAGATGGAAATGGGGTTGATATTATATCCCCTTTCATAACAAAGGAAGGATGCAGTAGGAAGAGCCCCAAGGTTGACCTCCAGGAGAAAGTGAACAAACTTGGGACTGAGTTTACTGTTTGTTTTAAAAAAAGCAAATTTGACATATCTAAAAAAAAAATTTTAGTTCCAGATATACCTATAAAACATTAAATCAGAAAAACGTAAAAATATTTTAAAGAAAATATTTTACATTATGTCTTTTTATTTAATATTATATATGTATATTCTAACCCTCGTCCTCGCGTGCAGCTCCACTACACCTCAGGCCAACCATGTTGAGGGCCACAATCTGCCCTTATAAACGAATCAGGCCAATCTAACTGCCCCGTTCCCGCATCTCCACTTCCCCCACATAAATACAATATAGTGAAAATCACCTGACCGGGTTCTAGCTCTAATAATTAATGAAATATTCAATTAAATGCTTTACTAGCTCAAGTTTCTTAAAATTAACTTAGGTTCTGTTTTAAAGTAAATCAAATAAATATTCAGGAATACATGAGACTAGAAGTGGAAATACGGGTGACAAGGTAGATTACATTGAGACAATATCCCACAGGATACCACCTCAATGGCATAAGAACACTATCCCCCTTATACTACTATTACATATAATAACTACATAGTATTCTTATGACTTCCGCAACTTCTAATCACTAAGACTCATTTAACAATTAAAGTATTAATCTTTTATCTCTAATAACAATAATAGTAATCATCTAGCTCAAATGAAATAATCTCAGGTTCTTAAATTTATTCATATGTTAATAACATATAGTAGCAAAATATGATAAGGGATTTTATGTCATAATCTACTACTCTGAAATTAGATTAATAATAAAACAATAATAATCACAATCTTTATTGCCTAATCCAACTAGTACAGCTTTTCATTTATCGCACATTTATAACCATAATAAATTAGTTAATAATCTAATATTCCCTTTTTTATCTTTTAGCAATAAAATAAATTAATAAGTGGCAGTGTTTAGATAATCTGATAAATAAAGCAAGTGGCAACTAATCGCATATAATTTAGCAAAATCTTATGATAATGAATTGATGACCAGTAACACAATGCAATTTATAATTATTTAATTACAAGAACATCAATAAATATTTAAGATTAAACATACTTCGCTATTTATCTTTTGTGCAAACAATCATATACTTAGTTTAATTGTTGTGAACATACTCTGTGAATTCATGCAATGATGTAGAGAAAACAAAACTCAGACACAAGTTTTAATAAACAAATTTTAAAATTTTATTAACATCAATAAAAATAAATAAAACAAACAATTCTATTTACATCTATTTACAAGGGATATCCTCATTTTTCTTTACACTACAATAACTGAATTATACCCATTTATATTTCTTTTATCGTTAATTAAACTTATTATTATGCCTTTTAAAAGTTATTTATTTATTTCTCATTAGGTTTATCATATCACTTATTTTAACTATTTTATGGGTAACACCATTCTTTACCTTTTAATATTAAAGTTACTGTATTATAAATTATCTATGTGGATAAACATCATTTATAACATCATAATTTTACAATCAATATAGTTTTTTAAAAGAAAATTACATTTTCTTGTAACTTTATATAAGTCACTCTGCATATTATTCAAATATTATTATTACTTTTAACATTTGTTCTCCAATGCTCATAAACTATAATACGTTTATTTCATAAGCCATACTCATGTATAATACTATAACATGGGTTTAATTATCACCTGTTACAGTTTCACATATACTATAATTATCGAATGTTATTGTATTTTTTCAAATATGCAATACTTATATTTTTTAAAATATAATTAACAATAAGAAAACGTGAAATTATATTTAATATTTTTGTATATTTCTATTTGGATATACTTTTATAAAATTATAGTTCATTTCTTAAAAAAAAGAATTAAAATAATTCTCTAACTCCTTCCCTTCTTAGGATATTTGCATCTTTCTTTCAATAATCATAATCTACTCTTCGTTAATACTTAACTATTCTTATTCCAAATAATAGCATGACATACATTCTAAAATATCTATTGTTTCCCTTTTAATAGACTTATCATATAACGATGTAGTTGCAAGAAATACAGATAAAGATAGCAAAAGATGTATAGGATATCGGAAAGATAGATAGATAACTTATCCGCAATATACTTCAAAAATGTATGGAACAGTGTGAATAGGTCCGACATTCATTGTCTAATAACCTTGGCAATAAGCATGATGTGGCAGCTATTTACTCAGCTTTACCAAACATCTAGTACGATTCACAAGAAAAATATAAAATACCACTGTCCAAGACAACATGTGTACCAGTCGTAGGGCTTTGTTAACTACGCTGATTAACATCTAAAACTACCTATTATTTCATTCCCTGTAGCATCCTAGTTTTTAATACATCCTCTTGGTTTCCGAATCACCACGTACTACCAAGTCACTACCCAAACTATCTCTTGAGATTTTTACTGTATCCAACATCGATAAAATACTAACTACTTTTTAAAACAATAAACAAAATTTGCTAATATAAAATATTTCCCTATTCCATAAGAACAATTTGTCTTGCTTTATTACACTGTAGGTTCAACATCTACATTTTGTTAAAATAACATTTAAATATCCCAATCGGAAAATTAACAGAAAATATCACATAACCATCGGTTATATTGAACTATATTAATAACACATAAAATGATGATTGTATGCATATTTTTAAAAATCTAATCACATCTCAAAGTGTTTTAGAGTGTTGTTTTCAAAATGCATTTTACAACAATAATAACAATAAAACTTTTGCGCTACATTCATTCGATTCTCAGCTGATCTAAATAAATAAAACATACATTATATATCATTAATAATTATAAATGTTACCAAAACAATCTTTATCTTCCTATCAGAGTTCGTAGTAGGCTTCTTTCTCTTCGAGCATCGCAAATATACAAATTTCCGCATACATACAATTTTATTTTAAAATTCAAAATCAAAACATATTATTTCATATAATGTTATATTACGAATTAATGTATTTTGTTTTCCCTATCGCTATCTAAAACTTAATGTTTAACTTAGATTAGTAAAGAAAATAATTCAAACCATAATCACATATTTTTCTGATGGTAAATCTTGGTTAGTCCCATAATCTTTATTATTTCTTCTTTTGTACGAATGTTCTCCTTTATGCTTATTAAAGTTTTAAATAAATTAGTTCATTTAATAAACTGTTTAGACGATCTTTAGTTTTAGTGTTTAATTCAAAATTATTAGAAAACATTTTATTTAGTTATCCCACGAAGCTTTTTAATGTTCTGGCGAATATTACCTCGGCGCGTTGATGCATCTTTATTTCTAGTTAAACTACAATTATTTAATAATTACGGTACCAATTGCATTTTCCATGGATCCAATATTTTATATTTCTCTTCTGTAAAATATAAACTTCATTTTCATTCATTATTATTTTATAGACACTACTTCCGATCTTTAACTATTTTCTAGAGTATTGTCTCCAGTCATCTTAAAGAAAGCAATTCAAACTATTTCAATATTAAAATTCCTTTTGTCCATTTATTCTTATATGAATAATACTTATTTTTATTTTCCATTATCTTCATTAACTCTGCGCACAATGTCCTTTCATTGATTTTATACGCACGAAAGCAGCTTTCATAGTGATACGCTATATAAACTATATCAATGAATAACATTAACATATTTGGAATATTATAAAATTTACAACTTGGTTTTAAGAATCTATCCATTTTCTATTGAAAACTCCGATTATATTTCGATAGAATCCACTGGCAGGTTACTGTAAAGTTAGTGAGACATTACTATGAAAAACTTTTTTTTTTAAATTTTATTTAAGATTCTTTTCGGATGATTTTTAAATTGTCAGTTGGTTTCTTTCAAAGATATTATTAAAATTATAATAAAATTGACTAATAAATTGAAGAAAGAAAAAAATTTTAGAGAGCTTAAAATTTTACCTCTGCTCTGGAATCAACACATTTTTGTTCTCCCCGTTTATACAATTAGTTGGCGCGATTTTTTGTTGTCTGCCAAGATCTATTTTTTTATTGGTCAATTCCTACTTGGATTGATAAACAATTTCTAAAGTTTTAAAATCATGACGTAATACACTTAAATATTAACTCATTATTATTTTTAAATCAATTATTATCTATTACGATTTAACTATCTTTAAAATAATTTTGAAACAATAATGAATAAAAACGCATACTACTTATTTTTATTATGATGTGTGACAATTCCATCCAATTCTATAATATACTATTTTAATATTTTAATTATTAGTATTAATTTAAACCAGTACTTAGACATAGAATATTTCAGACAGTTACATGGTCATTTCCGGTGTTTAGTCTGATTTTATCTGTCTGAATAAATTTGTTACTTATATTATATAAAATAATTATATAAAATTTTGAAAAACAATTTAGAAAAATATAGAATTAGATACAATTCTCACCATCACAACATTTATTATTAAATATATCATATCAATCTTTTACTGTTTAATATATTCTATAATTTTAAATACTATATAATATTAATTTTAAAATTTTTTTAGTAATTGACCGCTTATAACCATTACTGACCTACAGAAAAGGGCACAATATATATCATCATCATCATCATCATCAACCATTATCAATTCACTGCAGGACGAAGGTCTCTCCAAGTTTAATCCATCTTCTCTGATCTTTAGCTTCTCTTCTCCACAACACCCCTGCACATTTTCTTATTTCATCCATCCATCTCACATGTGGTCTCTTTCTGGGTCTTTTACAACTCTTGAAATCCAGTTTAAAATGTCAATTGTCCATCTATTATCATCTCTTCTAGCAATATGTCCAGCCCAACTCCATTTCAATCTTTTAATTTTTTCAATTAGGTCAGTAACACCTGTTTGCTGTCTTACCCATACATTGCATTTTCGATCTCTTCTTGTTACTCCCAACATACATCTCTCCATACTCCTTTGAGTGGTCTGAAATCTCTGTATTGCTCTTCTATTAAGTGTCCAAGTCTCAGATCCATAAGTAAGAACTGGTAAAACACATTTGTTAAAAACCATCCTTTTCAAACACATAGGCATATTTCCTTTTAGTATCAAGTTATTTCTACCAAAAGCACTCCAACCAAGTTCAATTCTATGATTAATTTCCTCCATTATGTTTCCATCTGTATTAATAGTCTGACCAAGGTATTTGTAACTGTTAACTTCTTCTAATTCTTCATAATCAATCTTTATTTTCATATTTTGAGCAAATCGATTAAACATTACTTTAGTATTTTTAACATTTATCTTTAGTCCTACATTTCTACTTTCATCTGCTAACTCCTGAAACATTTCCTGCAGCTCTGAAGCATTATTTGCAAAAACAACTACATCATCTGTGAAATCTAAATGACTTAAATACTCTCCATTTACTTTCACTCCTTTAGTTTCCCATTTTAATCCACAAAATACTTGTTGCAGCACTGCTGTAAAGAGTTTTGGAGATATGGAGTCACCTTATCTTACACCTTTCTCAATGTTGATTTTTACAATATCATTATGTAATCTAATTGTTGCTGTTTCATTTTTATAAATATTCTTTAAAATATGACAATATCCTGGATCTATACCTTGATGATCCAATGCTTTAATCACTGAAGAAATGTGTATAGAAACGAATACCTTTTCATAATCTACAAATCCAAAACATAATGACAACTCATATTTGTTTGTCCTTTCTATGACTTCTCTCAATACCTGGATATGATCTATTGTACTAAAACCACTTTTAAATCCAGCTTGTTCTCTTTGTTGGTGGAAATCCAAAGTTCTCTGTAGACGAGTTGTAATTATCTTGGTAAAAATTTTATATATAACTAATAAAAGGCTGATAGGTCTGTAATTTCTAATATATTATTTATCACCTTTTTTAAATATTAATATTATTACTGCATTCTTCCAATCTTCCAGTACATCTTTATCATTTAGACATTTGGTATATAACTTTGCTAAAATTGTTTCTATTCCTTCACCTGCTTCTTTTAATATATCAATTATAATTCCATCATTTCCTGGAGCCTTTCCTTTCTTCATACATTTAATTGCATGTCTCACTTCTTCATTTAAAATTCTGGGCAATTTGGAAGATGTAATAGATATAGGAGATACTTGTTCTTCATTACTATATAATTCTTGATAAAAATCGTTTACCAATTTCATCATGTCATCTCTCTTTTTAGTAATAATTCCATCTTTTTTTCTTATTGCAGATATAAATTTCCTACCAATACCAAAATGTTGTTCAACATTTTTGAGACTTTTATTTTCTTCTACAGCTTTCCTTGCTATTTCACAGTTATACTTTCTTATATCATTTTCAACTCTTTTCCATACCATTTTACAAAATTCGAGATATTCAATTCTTTTTAATACATCATTTTTTGTATATCTTCATATTCCTTCTTTTCTTCATAAATTCTCTAGTCTCAGTAGAAATTTTATTAGTCAATTGCTGCTTTTTTCTACCAGCTATGTTTGTTGCAGTTTTTAAAAGTGTATCAGTTATTTTCATATTAATTTCATTCAAATTTGTATCATGTTCAAAATCTCCTAACACTTGAAACCTATTTGTAAGTTCTAATTTAAATTCATTAGAATGTTTCTGAAGATTAGGAATATCAACTGTAAATATTGTTTTTCTTAATAATTTTTGTCTTTCTAGTTTTACATTAACACGTAACTTACACCTTACTACTCGATGATCACTTCCTGTGTTAAATTTATTAAGAATATTACAATCTTGAAATATATATTTTCTGCTAGTCAAAATATAATCCAATTCTGCTGTACCTTCATTTAGATGCTTCCATGTCCAATTCATAATATAAAGTTTTTCTTTTTCTGCAAACTCCACAAGTCTATGTCCTCTCTCATTTCTATTACCATAACCGAAATTACCTACAGCAATTTTATCTTTCATTTGTCTAGCAATTCTAGCATTAAAGTCTCCCATAACAATTTAAAAATGTTGTTTACTCTGATCAAAAGCCTTTTGTACATCCATATAGAAATCTTCTACTACTTCATCACTATGAGAACTTGTTGGGGCATAAACCTGAATTATCTGCATTTGGTATCTGCTATTAATTTGTATAACTAATCTTGCCACTCTGTCTGATACACCATCAACCTCCACAATATTGTTTTTCCACTTTTTATTTATAAGGAATCCTACTCCACTTGCATTTCCAATATGTGTGCCTTTATAATAGAGTATATGTCCACTTTTTAAATCAATTGTTTCTTCTCCTTTTCTTCTAACTTCACAAAGTCCAATAATGTCCCATTTAATATAAGACAGTTCTTCTTCTAATTCTTGCAATCTTCCTTCACTTGAAAGTGATCTGCAGTTGAAAGTACCTAAATAAAAAGTCGTCATCAAATGGCAGCCTGGGTCCGCAATCACGGGATTCTTAGCACCCTCCGCCTTCGGCCACCAACCGCTGCCTTGGTTGGTGACTTTACAGCCTCCTGGGAATAAGTGCCATGCTTTATTTTTGTCTGTCATAATTGTATATATGTATTGGAAAAATATTTATCATTTACACAAACATTCATTCTGCCTTATCAGGCACTGAGAAGAAAGACCATGGTGTTTCTTGATCTTAAACTCAGAGGTAAAAAGCCAATAAACTCACCACGCTGGCTAGTGCGTGTTGGTGAGCAGGCACATCCATGTTCGTATACTATATGAATAATCACATAGTAATAACAGCTGCAACGACAAGAACGTATGGAGTGGACATTAGGAATTTGCCTTGCTCGCTTCCTTCAAGGCCTTCAAGAGGAATCAAAGGGTCTTCTTTCAGTTAATAGCAAACTCATATATATATATATATATATATATATATATATATATATATACACACACACGAATCATTATACCATCAATCCATGGTTTAAATTATCGGAGTATAAAATTCAGAATTGACTTATAAATTAATAAAACAATTTAAAACAAATTACGAGTGTTTCTACACTATAATTTTATCAATCCTATCTAATTATAGCGTACTTTCGTATGTAAATGAATGATGCCATTCAGGCGGCCATGATAGCAAATTTTACCACTCGACTTATATATAACACTTTGACATTTAAAATAGGTTTAAAACTAGTTCAGATGAGTAGGTTATTATGTTAATGTTGCAATGGAAAGTAGGCTGGGAGGTTTCTATTTCAACATCAAACATCCCACATAAAAACTCATTGTTATGAATTTTTCTAAAAAAAACAAAAAAATTATCTTAATCTCAAAATAAATAAAAGCCAGATTAATAAATAAAGCTTCATAAATTTAAAGTTCTGCATTAGTTGTTATTACTATTATAGGATTCAGTATATTTTATGTTAATAATGTCTTTCATATAATTAATTAATGTAGTGTGTGTTATTATTTATAATAATTTTTTTTAATGGTTATTGCCAATAAGTTTTTAGAGAGTAAAGTTATTAATCAATTTTCTGTTCCTTAAAAACAATTTGTTGCATCCATTGTTGATTTTTTGTGCAATATTGGAAAAGATAAATTGTAGAATTTTTTGATGTATGGAATGCATTTTGATTGTAATAATATATTTACTTTGAAAAGAAGAACTTTAGATTTTGTGAATTCAAAATTTCTTGATTTAAATGTTCCAAAGTCGATAATTTTCCTTATTTTATAGCCATTTAAAAAAATAATAAAATGTTAATATATAGGGTATATGACCACAGACTTTCACATGACCCACCACTCTATCTCATAATACTGATACACCACTAAACATCACATGACCATCATCTCTATACTGGCACATAATTGTTCTAAACAAAGGCAAAACTGTCTATACAGTAGTGCCACCCTGTGCCAAACAGAGTAATCAATGGATGCCAGAAGGCTTGTGCATAAAATCCCTATCTAGTGCCTACTCATCCAATATCCCCAGACTAGTTTCTGGCTTGTGGCCATCATCAGTGAGGAGCCTTGGATCTGAGAGCACTGCACCTAGATCTTAGGCACAAGGTGGCACTACTGTATGGAGAGTTTTGCTTTTGTTTACAACAATTATGTGCTAGTATAGAGATGGTGGTCATGTGATGTTTAGTGGTTTAACAACAATCCTGCCTAATAGGATAGTGGTGGCTATGGTTGTTTAAGAGCCAAAGACACCAAAATATATGGGTGCTGAATTGAGTTCAGACCCATATGACTATATAAGCTATTGAGCTTAGATTGAAGATGTTAACAATGTTTTCAATTTCATTCTCATAGTTTTGTAGTAAAGTAGAGTTAAAACGTGACTGCTGGAGGGTTGCATTAGATCCTAAGATCTAGGTGCAGTGCTCTGAGATCCAAGGTTCCTCACTGATGATGGTCACAAGTTAGAAACTAGTCTGGAGATATTGGATGGCACTAGATAGAGATTTTATGCACAAGCCTTCTGGCATCCATTGATTACTCTGTTTGGCACAGGATGGCACTACTGTATGGAGAGTTTTGCCTTTGTTAACACTGATACACTTGAACACATATATGTTGAAAAGATAAATAATCATCAATACATGTATTTCATGCTAAACCAGCAATCATCAGTTGGTCCAGAGTACTATCTCTACACATATATGCTATAAGTGCTCAAATATATATTAAGCTAGCCAATCTTCATAATTTAATGGACAGGCTTCAAACGTCCATCCAATTGAAAATCTGATGATGGTCAGTGGAAGAGTTGTAGTATGAAGTAGAATGAGACCTGTCCATTAAAGTATGAAGATTGTATATCTTAATATATATATATATATATATATATATATATATATATATATATATATATGAGCACTTCTTGCATATGTGTGTAGAGATAGTAATCTGGGCCATTGGATGATTGCTGGTTTAGCATGAAATCTGTATACTGGTGATTATTTATCTTTTTGACATATATGTGTTCAGGTGCATCAGTATTATGAGATAGAATGGAGAGTGGTGGGTCATGTGAAAATCTGTGCTCATATATCCTATATATTACATATATCCCCCCCCCCCCCCCCCCCCCCCCCCCCCCCCCCCCCCCCCCCCCCCCCCCCCCCCCCCCCCCCCCCCCCCCCCCTCCCCCACCTTCCCACCCCCCCCACCCCCCCCCCCCAAGACACAGGTATATAATAAGCCTGTGTTTCAATTAATAAAATTTTAAGAAAATTAAGGTCAGAGAGTTATCGGTTTTGTACATAAAAAAATATTTTATTTTTTATAGGATTTAACAGTTTAATTATTTTTAACAATTAGCTTTTATACAAAGAAATCAATTTATATCTGCTCATAGTAAAGTGTGTTATAAACATGAATTTATTAAGAATACTACTTTCTTAAAACTCAATTTAGATAGATCCAATGCATTAGTCAGTGTCTGAAGACAGAAGACACTAAAAATCACATGATCTTGGACCAAAGCTGTCATTTGATGAAGGTATATTATTTAAATGCTTATAAGTGCAGATCATCTTTAAGTGAAGAAAATTGTATCAATTGATAGAAGAACTGTTTCATATTAAAAAAATACCATTGGTCTTTGTGAAGTTTAAAAAAAGGTGAAGCAACAACAGATTTAAAATGCGGATATGTACTGTAATACACAAGTAGAGACATTTGAAATACAATTAAAGTAGGATTCATTATAAACAGTAGAAAAACCACATTGTGGAGATTGATAATCTATTAAACAGAATGGCAACTTAATAGAAAAGACTAAAGACGGAAAATTTAAATTTATTCCTCAACATTCGCCTGAATGTTTGTGATAATGGTATATTATTACATGTGAAATGTTGGACTATTTCCATCATTTACAAGTGAATGATGAATACATAAAAAATGTTAAACTTTATTTAAACTTTCAAAACAAACAAATTGTTAATAATAACATACAATAAACAACACAAGTTTGCAATTACACAATGTTTTGAGTAGAATTATTTTCCTCTTCTTCAGGTGTCACTGGCCTATGTTCACAGTGACAATATTCACTTAGCAGTTGAACTTCCACCTTTAGATTCTTGAATATCAAATTTAAGGCAAATGCTCTAACCAACTGATTCAAGACAAAAATCTCAATTGGTTAGGGTGTTCGTCTTAAATTCAATATTTATGAATCTAAAGATGCAAGTTCAACTTCTATGCAAATACTTTCACTGTGCATATTAGGCCAGCAGCATGTGAAGAAAAGTGGAGATTACTACTACTCAAAATGTTGTGTAATTACTAACATGTTGTTTATTTGTAAATTATTGCTAACAAGTTGTTTGTATTTGAAAAGTTTAAATATAAAGTTTAAAATTTTCTGTACATTCAACATTCACTCATAGATAATGGAAATCATCCAACATATTACATCTAATAATGCCTCAACAGGTTCTCAGACTTATGAAGTAATAAACAATTTTTATATTAATGTACAAAAGGCTTATCAGATAAAACGTTTTAAAATTGTTATGAAAAAAATAGATATCCAGAATTGGTAAATATTTGAAAGATGAAATGGATGATAGCAAATTTGCTTATGGAAATGAAAACGAAAGAGGGCATAGACTTGTTGTATTTGCAGAAAAACAAGACTTTATATTATAAATTTATTTTGAGAAAAATGTTAAATAGAAAAAAAACAAAAAAAACATTCAAATAAACATATAGCAAAATTGAATCATATTTTGACTAACACAAAATACATATCTCAATATTGATGTTCACAACCAATTCAACACAAAAAGTAATAATCAATGAGTGAGATATAAGATCAATGTTAATGCAAAACAAGAGACAAACGTTAAGTAGTAAAACAATATTTACAGTTGATATTATTATTTATGAGAAACATTTTAAAGAAATTAAATTAGATCTTGCAAATGATTTTTAAATATTATCAGACTTTGAACCTGATTCAGATTTGAATAAGATAGATATGAAAATAGCTGATACACATTTATTGACAGAAGCAAAGGTACAAGAAAGCAGCAACTGACGAATAAAATTTGTACTGAGACTACAGAAATTATAAAGAAAAGAAAGAATATGAAAATATATACAGATGATGCATTATGAATGATTGAATATCTTGAATATATGTAAATAATTAAAGATAATGCATTAAGGTTTGTATATCTTGAATTTTGCAAAATGTAGAAAAAGAAATTGATAATGATATAAGAAAATATAATTATGAACTACAACAGAAGTCTATAGAAAGAAGTAAAAGGTTAAAGCATGTAAAACAACAATTTAATATTGGTAAAGAAATATTTCTGCAATAAAAAAAGTTGGAACTATTACTTAAAAAAATAACATCATAAAATATATAGCAAAGTTTTAACTAGAATTATATTGTAATAAAGAATAGGGAATTGTATCTTCTACAACAACCATATCTTTTGAATTGTTCAAAATATTAAATGAAGATGTGATATGTGCAATTATATTTATAAAGAAAGGCAAATTCCAGGCAATTGTGAAGTTATAATAAATACTTTAAAAGACAAATGAATAGACATAGAATTTTTATCAATATTATATACCAAATATCAAAATGGTAAAAGATGTACCAGATAATGGAAA
The DNA here is from genome assembly GCA_028023455.1 of Epiperipatus broadwayi. NCBI lineage: Eukaryota > Metazoa > Onychophora > Udeonychophora > Euonychophora > Peripatidae > Epiperipatus > Epiperipatus broadwayi. Next base: position 197,929 of record JAQFVV010006412.1, read on the forward strand.
CAATGCAGTATTAATATTAGTATTTAATGAAGGTAATAAGGAAGACATTACAAATTGCACAGCTATCAGTTTATTATCAATTTTATATAAATTATTTTATCAAGATTATTACAACTCATCCACAGAAAACTTGGGATTTTATCAAATCAAAAGAACAAGCTGGATTTAAAAGTTGTTTTACTATAGTGGACAATACCCAAGTACTGAGAGAAGGTATATAAACAGAAAAATGAATATGAGTGGACATTATGCTGTAGATTTATAAATTATGAAAAGGCATTTGATTCTATAAGCAATTTTTCAGTTGATAATGGATTGGATCGAGGTATTGGTACAGGATATTGTCATATTCTGTAGAATATTTCTCAAAATGTGATAACATCAATTAGATTTCATAATGATACTAAAAAGTTAACATTGAGAAAAGTGTATAATAGAGTGACTTCTTACCTCCAAAACTTTTTACAGCAATATTTCAAGAAGTATTTTGTGGATTAAAATGAAAGTACAAACAAAATAAAAGTAAGTAGAGATCATTTAAGTCATTTAGATTTTACAGATGATGTAGATTTTTGGCAATAATCCCTCAGAGATACAAGAAATATTCAAGAGTTATTAGATGAAAGTAAAGAAGTATAAGTAAAGGCAAACATAAAAAAGAATAAAGTATTGTTCAATTATGTTTTTAAAAATAAAAATATAAAGATTGATAATGACGAGTTAGAAAAAAGTTATCAACTATAGTCATCTTGATCAAATTATTACTACAGACAAAACCAATATAGTGACTTTAAGCATACAATTAAACTTTAGAGTACTTTTAATAAAAATAATTTAATATTAAAAGGAAATATGCCTATGGGACTGAAGAGGAATATTTTTAATAAACATGTTTTATAAATCCTTATTTGTGAATCAGAGCCTTGGGCACCTAACAGAAATTCAATACACATACTTCAGACTACTCAAAAAATATGAACAGATAGATGCATGTTAGGAATAATGAGATCAAAAATGAAATACATAGGTAAAAGGACAAACAAATGTTACTGATCTTGTTGAGAGAACTTTAAGAGGGGGCTGGACATATTGCTAGAAGAAATGATTAACAATTGAAATCTCAAGTGGATATTCCAAAAATTGTAAAAGACAGTGTGAAATCACATGTAGGGTGGATAAATAGAATAAGAAGGAGAGTAATAGTGATTTGGAGAAAAAAGCTCAATTTTGCAGAAGGATTGAACTTGGTAAGAATTTTATTCTGTAGTGGACTGATAATGAATGATGATGAGTATAAAAAATAACAAACATCTCTCTTTAAACTTATATTCACATTATAACACTTAGAAAACATTTAATCATCAGCAACAAAATATATTTCTAAAACAGAAACAAATAAATGAACACTTTTCATTTTATCAACTGACTGAATAATGTATTCAATATCTATCTAATCTACCCAGTATCCAATTATTTTCTTAGTCAAAACCATTTAGATTATTAAATTTCTCAAAAAAAAAAAACAAACAAAGTCACTAAATTGACTAAAAGTAATATAATATTTTACAATATAAGAAATTAATAGATGGCGTTTTTACCAAAACCACCGAACAAGTGTATATTTGTTTACATAATCATCAAAAGAGTCAGAATTCACTATATCTTTCATTTCCAACCCTCAGATCAGCTGATTTCAAGCTAATTTGCTATCATCAGTGAATGATAGAGCTAGAAACTAGATCCAAACACTGACTCCTGCATTTATGCAAAAAGTTTCTATCAGTGTGCAAGCATGAATTTTTCAGACTTGTAAAGTCTTCAAACCCAGCCTAACAAGCCAGATAGCTACATGGGTATGATCTCAGTTCAGTTTCACCACATAGTCAAAGCATCTGCAATATATATATCATTGCAAAAACTTTTAAGGTACACATGAAAAACAAAAATAAGTTATAATCACTTAACTTGCTATCACTTGTATTTATGATCAATAGATGGCGTTTTACCAAAACCACCGAACAAGTATATATTTGTTTACATAAATGTCAAAAGAGTCAGAATTCACAATCTCTTTCATTTTCCCACCCTCAGATCAGCTGATTTCAAGCTAATTTGCTTTCATCAGTGAAGGATAGAGCTAGAAACTGGATCTAAACACTGACTCCAAGCGTTTATGCAAAAAGTTTTTATCAGTCTGCAAGCATGAATTTTTCAGACTTGTAAAGTCTTCAAATGCAGCCTAACAAGCCAGATAGCTACATGGGTCTGATCTCAGTTCAGTTTCACCACATAGTTTTTGTTTTTCATAAATGTACCTTTAAAGGTTTTTGCAATGATATATATTGCAGAGGCTTTGATTATGTGGTGAAACTGAACTGAGATCAGACTCATGCAGATATCTGGCTTGTTAGGCTGGTTTGAAGACTTTACAAGTCTGAAATATTCATGCTTTCAAACTGATAGAAACTTTTTGCATAAACGCTTGGAGTCAGTGTTTAGTACTAGTTTCTAGCTCTATTCTTCACTGACGATAGCAAATTAGCTTGAAATCAGCTGATCTGAGGATGGGCAAATGAAAGAGATGGTGAATTCTGACTCTTTTGATATTTATGTAAACAAATATACACTTGTTCAGTGGTTTTGGTAAAATGCCATCTTATTGATCATAAATACAAGTGATAGCAAGATACGTGATTATAACTTGTTTTTGTTTTTTTAATGTAAGAAATTGTAACAATATGGCCTCTAAAAGCAAATTCATTTTAAAGAAAAAATATTTTTATGAATTTAGAATTCCTAAAAACTGTTAGTTGTAAAATCACTAAGATTCTCACTTATATAATAGCTTTATATTTTTTTGTTTCGATACTTATCATAATAATAATCACTTAGATACTTTTTACCAGAATCGTAATTTAAAATGGAATATTTCTTCTGATCTCTGTTAATCCATAATGCAAATGAGCTACTTTTTTTTTTCTTTTTAATAAGATAACATCATTAATTTTTTAACTAAACCTATTGGAAAAAAATAAATTTTTATCTTTCGAGGAATTTTCCAAATAAAATACATATTAAAACAAACTGATATCCAATGATATTTATGCATTAATAGACAACAAATATATCTTATTTGTATTGTTTGAATAATAATAATTTCAAAAATAAAAACACTCTTACTGAATTATATAAAGTATTGTATTTGAAATCATAATCTTAATTTACATATGACATCTAAAGTAACTCATATTATGAACTTTTATGACAATATTTTTTTATTTTATAGGGCTACTTATTTATGCTGTTATGTTAATTATTTTGTGTCTCTAAGTTTTCTTCAATTTCAAATCTCATAAAAAAATTTATTTAAGATGAGTTTTTTTATTTTCCAGAGAAATTGATGATAGAATTTAAATATTATATTAATTTTGTTTAACTATATGATTGTAACTTTTGAGGCTTTTAAAATAATATATGGTATTGTTTTAAGCATCAATTGTATATTTGATACTTTACATATTATATATATATATATATTATAACATTTTCCGTCTTGCTAGGACTCTACACGCATTATAAAATTCATGAGTTGATCAAGTTATGCAAAAAAAGGAAGAAAGTTTCATTTCTATTTCTAAAATACATAACTATCTTTTCTGATCAACTCTACCTAGTAATAGTTACGATTTACGTTATCGACGAAATCAGTTTTTAAATTATTTGAAAGGCACCAGGGTCCTATAAGAACCCACTAAAACATCATATAATGTCTTGCAAATTAAAAAAAAAAATGCTTTTAAAGAATCGGTATTATATTTTGCCCTTACAAAAATTATTTTTTCAAAATATTATTATTCCTGGAATTTATTAAACATATTGGCAAAGGTAAATTATATATTTAAACATCACCAAAATAATATTAATAAATTTAATAATAATTAATAACTATTATTAATAACACACAATGAAAAAGGTTGATAAAAGTAAAATCTCTTTTATTCCAACAAACTAAAAATATGTGTAAGTTAAATTACGAATTAACTAAACTGGAGAGAACATGAATCAATTTATAAAAAACAATTGGATAAAGTAATTTAATAATGTTCACTTATTACAATTCATTTCCAAGATCTTGTATAAAATTATTTAAACGAAAGTCTCTTTAATAAGAAAATTAATCTCTCTATCGGAATTATTTTAAGTCTTGTTTGCAAATGCTTAATTGTGGTCACAATCAGGAATAAGTAGTCTTAACTTACCGGTAAGTTTAGTGATTTCACGATGGTTGTAGATAACTATGCATAGTTTTTTGGGTAGAATGAGCTCGACCTTTTGGTTATTATTTGATCTTGTGGTCCATTCACCTAGTCATCACGAAGGCTTTACTGGTGTATATCTTCAGGCACGATGTCTGCAGAAGCTCCGGTTCACTCCGACATGCTGAATTATTTCAGTGAAGTGATCCTGGACATATTATTGTTATCCAGGACTAACAAGAAAAACAAACAAAACAAAATGTTGACTAAACTGAACCTCTCCTTTTTATACTAGAGGTCCAGTTTTTAGACTTCTGCGCATATCTTTTGTTTGTCAAAATATACATTAATAATCTTGTATATTCTTTATAAAATTTATGTTGCAAAGTCTTTATTTTTTTCAACATAATTCTGCCATCTTTAATTAATTAAAATATATTTATTTTCTCTTATCTAGATTGGTAATTTGTGTCGTTTGTTCTCTCCAATTCTAACTTTTATTTCTAATTACGTCAAAAAAATACGAAAGAACAATTTAACTTTCATTGTACTTTTTTTTTTAAAAAAAAAAAAAAATTATACTCAAAAAAAAATCTAAATCTACTTTTATTTTTTTGTTTTTACCAAATGACAATATATTTGCACCGTATATAAATAAACGGTACAATATATATATATATATATATATATATATATATATATTGTAATTATAATAAAAATAATAAAGTTAATGGTAACAAACTATTATAAACAATCCTTAAATCAGCAGAAGTACTTTTGGTTAATTTCTTAAACCTGCCTCATCTGCTAATAAATTCAAACAAAACAAAGTGGAAGCAAACATCATCAATTCGAATCCCACGAATCTGTTATTTTAATGTTAGCAGCTTGTCTATTTATTAAATGCATGAATAAATAGACAAGTTGCTAACATTAAAATATGAGATTTGTGGAATTTGAATTGATGATGTTTGCTTCCACTTTGTTTGTTTTTTTTTTAATTTAATGGCAGTTAAAACAGGTTTAAGAAATTAACTGAAAATATATCTGTGGATTTAAGGATTATTTATAATAGTTTGTTACCATTAACTTTATAATTTTTACTATAATTACAATTTTGTTTTAATTAATGGACATTATATATATATATATATATATATTGTAACAGTCAGAAAACATGTGACTCGTAAACATAATGAAGAATTCGACCACCATACAGAACAGAAGCACCATCGAGGTAGCGAAGACACCCGTGGTACTGAGTTTGAACAGAGTTTATCGGTTCCACAATACAATCCATGAAACAACGCATCTGATGCGACATTAGTAAATATTTCTTTAGGCACAGTGGTCAGGGATATGCAAGAGACTCATGATTTTATTTTCGAGTTAGCCAATAATCAAATTAATATTAGTTAACATTTGTATTTATATAATCGAGGAAATATTATATAGAATGGGTATCGAATAAATGAAACGTAACTGCAGACGTATAGTTTAAAATTATTTATTAGCACATTTTAATAAGATCATTTACTAACAATATTTTATGGATTAAAAGCTTCAGTAGTGGGATTTGTGACATGATTATATTTTAAATACATTTATTTATTTGTTTACAAAAAGAATTCATTTATTTGAAGGTGTAATCTAGCTACCTAAAATTCTCGAGTAAGTATTTCTAATGCATGCCTGGAGGGATTTATACCTTTGCAATGCAAGAGTCTAAAGTAAGATTTAAGAGTAGCAGCAGACATATATTTATTTAATTAAAATATTTATTTTATGACTAAGGGCAAACATTTATTTGAGAGTGAATTATGAAGATAATGCAGAGGCAGAGTGATATATAGAATAATAAAATTAAGTAATGGAACATGGGGTATGCTTTAAAAAGGCGATATGAAATGGCAGTATATCGAAACTGCAATGCCGTGAATGAGTTTATAAGAATGTCGGGCTGGTCTCTGCCATCGGACCAACGAAGTAAGGTGTCACATAAGCATAACCAGGGACAAGCAGTCTGTGTTGCAGTTTGCAGATTGGCTGCATGATGTCATCAAGTCCTATGGGCTTTATGTCCACTTGTGTAGGACGACTGGGGTTCATTTCAACCCTGAAGAATCTGGAAACTTCACGGTGGAATGGGCCATCACATCTCTAAAACATAACACATGTATAATGTATAAACGATTATGATGAGATTTAAATAGATTTCTAACTCGGCCCTACATTATCAACATTTACTAAAGAACATTGGCGACTCTCAAAAAGATGTAATTTTCTAGAATTATTCATTAAGATTTAATAAATACAAAACATATATAAACTCGGAGTTATTACAACTAATATGCCAGCCATTTGTGAAGTAGTAGACCCTGTATTACAATAAATGATGCACTGAATGCGTGTCGATTTATATGAAAGTTAAGTTATTTATGAAAGTAAATATTAATGAAAATGTGACATGCATTCACTGTTTCAAACGATCATAGATTTAAACTTTGAAAATAGAGACAATTGTGAGCATGCAATAATTAAATAATAAATATAGATAAAATGTAGATTTTAGAAATATGCACCCAAGAAAGATAGAATGAGGAAAGCTAGATTATCAGAGAAATTTACACATTAAGTTAATTATTCAATTTTAGTTATACAAATGGTAGTTTTTACATTTTAAAATTTAGATAAGTGATATGAAGAATAGCTATAGCATGTTATTAGAGTACTCTAGAGTGTGAACACAGACAGGGACCTGTTTTATAAGAAGTTTTCTGATTCCATTAGTTTAGCAGCAAAAAGTTCACGAGTGGCAATTCTTTTTTGTATTTAGATATTTCATTTTCTTTCACAGCAGCAGCAGCTTTCTCATTTATTTGAGGCAGCAGATCTTCATGGTGAATTTATAACGGGCAATGGAAAGTTCGGCATGTGATAGGCCATCTCCCGATGGAGAATAATCTAGGTGCTTTGATTCAGTCATACCTTGGCAGGAACAATTTATTTTTATATTTTGGAGACTCTCAGTGATCGAGAGCAATGCTAAAGTTTAAGTGAATGTCTCCAGCAAGTCTAAGATGGCCTCTTTTTTTATCTTGATCTTTCACATTTTTGTTAAGGTATTTTTAAGTTCTACTTAATCTGCCCTGAGGATAATCAATGCATTTTGTTGGTTTTAATTAAAAAAAAGCTGCTGTTCTATTGTTTACATTTTACATTTACTAATTACATTTTGGGAAATTTTTCTTTAATTAATCTATTATCTATCACTGACCGATGTTTTTAAATTTCAAAGACAAAAAGGGAACATAAGATTATTTTAACTTTTAATTAAATATTACATCTGATTTTTTTAGAATTATTATTAAACGAAATTTAAACAAAGCAATAAATACGAACTTTAGAATGCAAAATAAATGATTAAAATTATACAAAATTATATAACTAAAAGAAATCTAAATTATATTATTTTATCCCTATTTATTGCGTTTAATTTGAGATCGAAATGTGTGCGTGTTTATGCTGAATTCTACATATATTTATACATTTTTAATATTGCTACACACACAATTTGATACCAAAAAGTTTAAATATGGGCGGGATAGACCGTTCAGTGAGAGACAACAGGAAAAGGTGAAACTTAAGATTCGAATACGAATCTTACTGTTTCATTTCCCCATACTTTCCGTGAACAGTTAAGGAAGAACAAAGGAGGCAAGAAAGAGAAAAAAAAATTATATTACATAATTTAAATACGAAAAAATTATTATTATTTTTTTTACAGATATATTGAAATATAGAAAGCAGAGATTACATGAAGCAACAAACAATTTATATTCCCGGATCTAGAATTTATAGTTTAATTAAAATGGCCTAATTTGGCCATGTCTGGTAGATATCATAGTAATGTTAGTTAAACTGTTTACATTTATATAAAAAATTCTTAGAGTAAGGTTATTTAATATAATATTAAAAAAATTTTTTTAAAGAGTATTAGTAAGTAAAACAATAATATATATAACAAAATTTTTATCTAAAACCCTATTTGACTAAAGTACATTCCGTTCAACCAAGGTCATTATATCAAGTTCGTTTTAATATTCTCATATATGTTTAATCTGTCCAAAAAGTCTAATATGTTTACAACCCCGGGTCGGGTGGATAATACCGATCGCTCATCATCGATGGCTGTGGCCTTGGGTTTTCTAATTTTTGTCCTCTGTCAGGTGGCTCTTTGGCCCAATGATTCAAATCCACAGTAGTAGGAAATTCAAACATTTCTCCTATATCTTTTATTTGAATGCCTGTCATTAATGGTTGGATGGTTAGCGGCATGCTATGCTGGATCGTTCTAAATTTCCACTTCCCCATGTTCCACCAGTTTTTGGCAGATCCCTGCTGATGGTAACTATCTATAGCTATCTGCACATCTGGCCCTTTCTTATGAAATTTTAAAAACTTCTGTAAGTTCTCTAGGTAGGTTTGAGGTTTTTTCCCTTATTTCCACTCTAAATATTTTAACGTGGACCATCTTTGTTAAGTGGCTTTGGTATCCACTGTCTATTTTTATGTTTTCTTTCATGCCTTTTGGTCCTATTCTTTTGTCCCCATCCATGCTTGTCTCCTTTTTACTGCTTTCACTCAACGGTTCATGTGGGCTTTCATCTATTGGAATAAGGTCTATTTGCTCATCTATTATCATAAGTTTGTCAAGTATTTATAATTCCCTTTCCTTTTCCATATCTTTAATTTCTTCTTCCTTTTTACTAACTGGGGATATTCCATAATGTTCTTTGATCATTTCAAGATATATCAACATATCTTTATCAATTTTCTGATGCTCCCTAACTCTTATCTCCTCCTCTTCCTGTCTTGTTTTTGGTTCTTCATATCTTCTTCTCGCTTCCTCATGTATTTTCCTCCATTCTTCTTAACTCTGTCTAAATATTTCAAGTAACCTTAGACTGAAGTTTATTGATGCTATACTGTCATTTTCTGCTTCCATTTTTCTTAATATTATTTATTTTATACCACTAGCATTTGACTACTACCAACCGGTATATTGGCCCTATAACACTCTTTCACTGCCCTCACCTACACTACATTGCCCTATCTCCATATTGCTGTGTTTAACATATTTAACATATATATTATAGCGAACTACTGGTAATGTGTATAATAAGCCACTGCTGTCTATGATATATATAGATATATATTTGTACTTTAATAAAATATTTACTATTAACATATATAACAAGATTCTGCTGTCTATGCTACATATATACAACGGTGTTTTAATAAATTATTCAATGCTACCTGCTTTCTCATTTAGTGACTGATTACTTTTTTTTGACATATATATATATATATATATATATATATATATATATATATATATATATAATATTTCATTAGATCTGAGTATTTTCATTCCTTATTAAACTACACACACATCCCTGCTTTCCTTAAATTTTTATTATGCCTGCTGTCCTTTCATTCACTTGACCCACATTATTTCACTCGATTTTTTTTTCATTATATTTATCAAAACAAAATCATATATATATATAATAATTAGCTAAATCGAGTAACGAACGCTAAAAAAAATTTATATTCATTATATTTTGCTCAGGGTATATATGGGTTTTTTGTATCGAAAGCTCCATGTTGGAAAGCACCAAATGCTAAAAAAAATTTACTATGTAAAAGTCAGAAAACGTGTGACTCGTAAACATAATGCAGAATTCGACCACCATACAGAACAGCAGCACCATCGAGGTAGCAAAGCCACCTGTGGTACTGAGTTCGAACATAGTTTATCGGTTCCACAATACAATCCATAAAACAACGCATCTGATGCGACATAAGTAAATATTTCTTTAGGCACAGTGGTCAGGAATATGCAAGAGATTTATGATTTTATTTTCGAGTTTGCCAATAATCAAACTAATATTAGTTAACATTCGTATTTATATAATCGAGGAAATATTATATAGAATGGGTATCGAATAAATGAAATGTAACTGCAGATGTATCGTTTAAAATTATTTATTAACACATTTTAATAAGATCATTTACTAACAATATTTTATGGATTAAAAGCTTCAGTAGGGGGATTTGTTACATGATTATATTTTAAAGAATACATTTATTTATTTGTTTACAAAAGGAATTCAATTATTTGAAGGCGTAATCTAGCTACCTAAAATTCTCAAGTAAGTCTTTCTAATGCATGCCTGGAGGGATTTATACCTTTGCAATGCAAGAGTCTAAAGTAAGATTTAAGAGTAGCGGCAGACTTATATTTATTTAATTAAAATATTTATTTTATGACTAAGGGCAAACATTTATTTGAGAGTGAATTATGAAGATAATGCAGAGGTGAAGTGATATATAGAATAATAAAATTAAGTAAAGGAACATGTGGTACGCTTTAGAAAGGCGATATGGAATGGCAGTATATCAAAACTGCAATGCCATGAATGAGTTTATAAGAATGTCGGGCTGGTCTCTGCCATCGGCCCGATGAAGTAAAGTATCACATAAGCATAGCCAGGGACAAGCGGTCTGTGCTGCAGTTTGCTGGCTGGCTGCATGACATCATCAAGTCCTATGGGAGCACCGATTATGTCTGCTTGTGTATGAGGACTGGGGTTAATTTCAACCCTGAAGAATCCGGAAATTTTATGGCAGAATGGGCCATCGTGTCTTTAAAATGTAACACATGTATAATGTATAAAGGATTATGATGAGATTTAAATAGATTTCTAACTCGGCCCTACATTATTAACATTTACTAAAGAATGTTGGCGACTCTCAAAGAAATGTAATTTTCTAGAATTATTCATTAAGATTTAATAAATACAAAACATATATAAACTCGGAGTTATTACAACTGATATGCCAGCCATTTGTCAAGTAGTAGACCCTGCATTACAATAAATGATGCACTGAATGCGTGTCGATTTATATGAAAGTTAAGTTATTTATGAAAGTAAATATTAATGAAAATGTGACATGCATTCACTGTTTCAAACGATCATAGATTTAAACATTGAAAATAGAGACAATTGTGAGCATGCAATAATTAAATAATAAATATAGATAAAATGTAGATTTTAAAAATATGCACCCAAGAAAGATAGAATGAGGTAAGCTAGATTATTAGAGAAATTTACACATTAAGTTAATTATTCAATTTTAGTTATACAAATGGTAGTTTTTACATTTTACAATTTAGATAAGTAATATGAAGAATAGCTATAGCATGTTATTAGAGTACTCTAGAGTTTGAACACAGACAGGTACCTGTTTTATAAAAAGTTTTCTGATACCATTAGTTTAGCAGCAAAAAGTTCACGAGTGGCAATTCTTTCTTCTATTTAGATATTTCATTTACTTTCACAGCAGCAGCAGCTTTCTCATTTATTTCAGACAGCAGATCTTCATGGTGAATTTATGACAGGCAATGGAAAGTTCAGCATCTGATAGCCATCTCCCGATGGAGAATAATCTAGGTGCTTTTACTTGGTCATACCTTGGCAGGAACAATTTATTTTTATATTTTGGAGACTCAGTGATTGAGAGCAAAGCTAAAGTTTAAGTGAATGTCTCCAGCAAGTCTAAGATGGCCTCTTTTTTTATCTTGATCTTTCACATTTTTGTTAAGGTATTTTTAAATTCTACTTAATCTGCCCTGAGGATAATCAATGCATTTTGTTGGTTTTAATTAAAAAAAGCTACCATTCTATTGTCTACATTTTACATTTACTAATTACATTTTGGGGAATTTTTCTTTAATTAATCTATTATCTATCACCGACTGATGCTTTTAAATTTCAAAGACAAAAAGGGAACATAAGATTATTTTAACTTTTAATTAAATATTACATCAGATTTTTTTAGAATTATTATTAAACGACATTTAAACAAAGCAATAAATATGAATTTTATAATCCAAAATAAATGATTAAAATTATACAAAATCATATAACTAAAAGAAATCTAAATTATATTATTTTATCCCTATTTATGGCCTTTATTTGAGATCAAAATGTGTGTGTGTTTATGCTGAATTCTACATATATTTATACATTTTTAATATTGCTACACACACAATTCGATACCAAAAAGTTTAAATTTGGGTGGGATAGACCGGTCAGTGAGAGACGACAGGAAAAGGTGAAACTTAACATTCAAATACGAATCTTACTGTTTCAATATATATATATATATACATATGTAATATACAAATCAATACATATATATCAAAATACAGTACAATTTATATAAATTATATTCTTTTAGAAGTACTTTTGACTATACACTTTGTAGTCTTTATCAACTATATAACGTTGAATAATCAAAACAAGACAACCCTTAACAATACCCATAGTTCAATTCAGATTTCCCACAATTCTGTTATCTTAACATTTGATGACTGGCAATTCATTAACATTTGACGATTTCTTGAAATCAACATAGCCTCTTTTATTTTACGTTTATTATGACAACGTTCAATTTGAATAATTTTCATATTTTTATAATCAAATTTAAATCCATAGTGACAAGATTTATTATGATCAAATATAACGGATGATGAAGGTTTATTTACATCTGTTCCATATTGATTCTCTTTTTGAATTCTTTTATATAAAAGCATATGTTCTTTTATTCTATTCTCAAATGTACACTTAGATTCACGAATGTATTGTACGCCGCATCCACATATCAATCTATATATAATAGAATTTTGATTAAACTTTGAATTTTGAATTTTAGAATTATTAAGCAATCTATTTATGTTATTTGTAAATCAACACTATAATAAAATTAAAAATAAAAATATCAAAATGAAATGGATTTCAATGCCATTTATATCAGATGAGCAGGTCAAGTTTATTAGGAAAATTTATAATGGTTTGTGTCATATTGCTTTTTTCTCTACAAATAACATAAATAGATTGCTTAATAATTCTAAAATTCAAAATTCAAAGTTTAATCAAAATTCTATTATATATAGATTGATATGTGGATGCGGCGTACAATACATTCGTGAATCTAAGTGTACATTTGAGAAGAGAATAAAAGAACATATGCTTTTATATAAAAGAATTCAAAAAGAGAATCAATATGGAACAGATGTAAATAAACCTTCATCATCAGTTATATTTGATCATAATAAATCTTGTCACTATGGATTTAAATTTGATTATAAAAATATGAAAATTATTCAAATTGAACGTTGTCATAATAAACGTAAAATAAAAGAGGCTATGTTGATTTCAAGAAATCGTCAAATGTTAATGAATCGCCATGTTAAGATAACAGAATTGTGGGAAATCTAAATTGAACTATGGGTATTGTTAAGGGTTGTCTCATTTTGATTATTCAACGTTATATAGTTGATAAAGACTACAAAGTGTATAGTCGAAAGTACTTCTAAAAGAATATAATTTATATAAATTGTACTGTATTTTGATATATATATATTGATTTGTATATTACATATATTGTGAAACGAATACAGATATCAAACTTTATATATATATATATATGTGTGTGTGTGTGTGTGTGGGTGGGTGTAATTATATAATTCAATATTTGTCAATACAGTAACTAAATAATTTTAAAAATTTTATCTGCTTAGGAGTGTTTTTGATCATCCCAGTAATCTTTGTCAACTAAAGCTTTGATGGCTAACTTTCCCACACTTCTGTGATCATGGAATAGTGTAAAAGTTAGCCTTCAAAACTTTAGTTGACAAAGATTACTGAGATAATTGAAAGTGCTTCTAAGTGGATAAAATTTTTTTAATTATTTAGTTACTGTATTTACAAATATTCAATTATATAATTACATATATTTCTTTAAAAATACAGACATCAAATAATATATATATATATATATATATATATATATATATATATATATATATATATATATATATATATATATATATAGTAATAGAATTGTGTTTTTTGAGATAAGTGTTCTTAAATTCAAATCATCTACTTTCTGTTACTGCAAGCAAAGGGAACATATAGACATAAACGAATTTATATCCACACCTGATCAAAACTGTGACAATACAGATATTGCCACAAGGTTATCTTTACTGATCAGCTGTCTCTCGACTGCTGTAATTATTACAGAATTACAGTGCTTGGTTAAATTATAAATTTAATGAAATTAGTAATACTGCACAACTATCCTCACATATTACTTAGTACTCAAATGGATTAATAATTATAACCAAACCTCCAGGTATATTAAACTATTGTAATAGTGAAGAAATGAGATGGTACAAATAAAATAATTAATGAAACATTTACTATAATAATAAAACAACAAAAAAAATTACATAAAATATTTATATTACAGTAAATTCATTTAGATGTAATACTACAATTAGGTATATGTGTTAAATCCTACAAATGTTTTTAATCTATTGAAATAAAGCATCTATTTATAGTTGTTCATTCCAAGTATTATTAAAGTGTCAAATTAATGTCTAATTCATTAAATATTTGGAATTGCAATTGCTTTTAATGTAAAGAGTATGTGCATGCATGTTGTATATTGAACTTTTATTTACTTTACATAGGTTTTTCTTTTTCGACATGAACTATTGTCAGGCTGACCATCATGTGGAATTCTTCCACTTCTTTAGTAGAGATGGCTATTATTTGGCTTTGGTTTTTTGTTTAAGGGATCTCTTTTTATACATGTAGTAAACTTCACAATCCTAGAGTGTTAATGGCATGGCAGGCAGATCATCAGGCAGGAGCTACACCAGCAGTTGTTTCATGGCAAAGTGACCATATGAGCTTGGTGGGTTTGGATTGACCAGCGACCATGATGGCCATTAACCACACATCCTTGAGTATTCACTTGCATTATAGATTAGTTTCATATTCATTCAGTTTGTCAGTAGTTTCTAAAAATGTCCTGTACTCAGCTTTCCTTTATTTCTTTAATATCTGCTTCCCACTAAGTTTTAATTTCTCCTTCTTCTCAAAACCAGTGCTCTAACCGAAGACCCTATGTGAACTTACTTTAATTTTTTTTTTTCAAATTTCTTTATCTTGATCTCTGTTTGTAGGTTTTCTTTCTCACCTCTAACCTTAAAATGTTTCTATAACTTATACAAAATTTCTTTTAAATTCATACTATTTTATAACATAGTGTTTTACCTTCATTTATATTAAAATTATTCTCATTTTAACATGCAGTAAGCCTTTTCCCTCTTTATACACACATTCACATATGTATTTCATTTCATCAAAATGTGTACTTTAAAGATCTTTATCTTTTATTGTATCCTAATTTTACTTATAATTTTATTTAAAACTCCCCCATTGTCACGTTTTTAAATCACTTGAGTTCCCATTTTATTTACATTTCCTTTCTTCATTTTTAATCTTAAACTAAACGTCTGAATCTCATATTTTCTAACTTAAATGTTTTTATTTTTCCTCAAAATTGAACTTTGGAGGGTAAAAGATAAAAATCTTGTTTGATTCTGTTCCCTCTCTTTATCTAATTACAGTAATTAAGACTTTCTTTCCCTCATTGGTTTTAATTCTTTTACTTATTTGTATATTTCAAAAAAAACTATAATAATTAATATTAGTTAATATTAAATATATGTATGTGTAATCGCAATATGTGCGATCATCACAATATATATATATATTGTGCCCTTTTGTATGGGTCTCCATAAATTGTTATATCAATTTATTAAAAAAAATTTAAATTTAAGATATATTACAGCTATATAATGTTGATTTTATTTATAATAATCTTTCAAAAGTTTAATTAAAGTAAACTATGAATATTTGATATGTGAAGTTGTGCTAATATTTGAGAGAGACGTTTCAATAAAAAAAAAATGATAATATTATATGGTTGGGAAAACTGGCCATGATCAATACTGCATTAATAAGTTTTGTAAATAAATGTTTAAAGCTAAAAGTTTAAAAAAAGACAAGTTAAAATTAAATGCATATATATTTATTGTTGATAAAGATTAATATTTAGTAAGTGAATATAAATATTTTTTGTTATTAATAGTATATAATAGAAGATTAATATTTGATTTTATAATATCGAATTATTATTTTAAAGTTGTTATAGTATATTATTTTTTTTAAAAAATATTTATTTTATAAAATTGAATTGTTAGTTTATTTTTAGATAATTACAAGCGTTTATATCTGTGTTGTAAGTCAGGTGACAGATAGACATATGTACACATATGCTTGTAAGTTTTTTAGTAAAGTTGCAAAACTGTTTTAAAATTCTATTATAAAATTTATAAATATTATATTGGCTATCACGAGATAAAAATAAAAATAATTAGTGTGAAATATTAAATCTGATTTTTAAAATACTGTTTAAAAAATATAATGAATAAAAATAGACTTAGTTTGTTTAGAAAAATAGTCTTATAAAAGTTAAAAGTGAAATAAAGTAAAACATATATTTTTAAAAAATGTTTAATGGATTTAAATAAATGATAAAAATTAATTTAAGAATTAAATAATGTAATAAATAATAAATATTAAATAAGTCATTATTTATTTTTAATTTCGTATTGTTGGTAAGATATGTAAATAGGCTAGCAAGGTGATTGTTTAATTTACCAATCAAGTGGGTAATTTATTCCGGTATAAAAACGGAGGTTCAATTGTTCAGGGGTGATTGTAATTTCTTTTAAGTGAAGTGAGCTATTAAATATAGCTAAGTAAAAAATTATAGACGCTCTCGTAATAGTTCTTAATTTATAAGAGAGTAGTTTAAATAATTTTATAAAAGTTTACCGTTAAATATGCAGTGCTAATTTATTTATAATTCCCTATTGATCGTCTCTATCAAGGCTCAATTTTACTATCAAATAATCATGAAAATATAGTATAATGATAAAATGTGTTGGAAACCTTATATTAAAAATATAGTGAACGCTGGATTAACTAGGAGAATTACTAGTTGGATAAAAATAATATATTGGACATTATATGAATTTAAAAGGTGATTATAATTAATTTTTATAAACAAATATTTTAAAGAAAGATAAATACTTCTTTATGAAGAAAGTATTTTTAAATTATATATTTTAATATATCTTTTGGTAAAGATATGGAAGTTAATAATAATTGCAGAAATACTTGCCTTATTAAGTCTTTGTTATTTAAAAGACTAGAGGTCGATAGATTTTTAAAAAAACTGATAATTCGGAGATTTAATTGATAAATAAATACTTATAAAAAAAACGTTATAATATTTAAATTCTATATGCTGGTTATATAGAAAAATTTAAAAAATGTTTTGCTGAATATTTTAAGAAATGCGCATAGAAGTATACGTGGATATCCAAGTCAATTTTTATAAAAACTTAAATTAAACATTTAACTATTGATTAATCCTAGGAAGATAATAACTTTTAAATAAATCCGGATCCTATAAACTGTTTTAATTATTATTTTGTTTCTTTATGGTGGAACTTATTTTATCTTATTTTTTTAAAAAAAAAAACGTTTTCCATTTATTTCATAAAAACTGTTTAAACACGTGATGTACCGGAAAAAGGAAGTGATGTTGGTAAAATGTTGTGCCTAGGAAAAAAAGAACAATTGTGGGTGGAAAGAAGACACCGTTGGATTTTATGTAACATATTTTGTTTTCTTAACTAACATAGATATTTAATTATTTATTGATCTATTAGAGATAAGAGAGGTACATTTTAAAAGTAACTACATAATAATATAACACTTAATTTCCTAAAGTTTATTTTTTTTATATAATTTTACAACACGTAATATTTTAAGAATAATTGTTGAGTATAAATGTGATATTATTTTGTAAAACTATAATCCTGGAGGACATCGTTTGGCTGATTATAAATTGGAGTATCATTTATGGTAATAATTATATAATATTAATAATTTAATGTATTTTGCTTTGTTTTCTTTAGATAAACCAAATATTATTTGATTGTTGAGTGAATGTATAAATATTTAAAGAATATACACGCATAATATTATCAATAATAGTTTTATTTTAATATGCATACTTTATTTTACAATATAAATTTATTACAACGTAATAAGAGTTATCCAGAAATAATTATATGATTCTTTTATGAATACACTTTAATGTTTTCTGTTACAATATTAGGAATTTGATTTATTATATTAGTATGAGTCATTTATATTTATTTTCAAGTTAGTAAGAAGTAAAAAAATATATCTATATTTTTTTTTTTTTTTATTAGACAAGTTAAATTAATTTTATATAGAAATTTATATTTTGTTTGAAGGGTTTATCATATATAGATGATGAGATATAAGAGAGTTTGGATAGTCATTTTTTTTTAAAAAATTGGTAAGCTGATACTGAAGTTAAATAAGATTAGAATGATACTTGAAGATAAGATTTTATTAAGAGGGAATAGGAATAACAAGTAGAGAAGAATAGTAGTTTAAATGGAAAAGAATCATAGAATTTTATTTTAATATAATAACTTTATAAAAATTGGTAATTTATAAATAAAAATTTCGTCTTCACAAAATTGTTGAATAATTTTAAAATATTATTTTAAGAAAAGAACATATATGTATTGCATATTTTGGTAAGACATATATTATGAAATTACATCAGAATGAAGTAAATAATTATGTAATCAATAAAAGTCACATAATATTACAAAGTTATATCAATCTATACATTAGTTGATATTTAGTTAATGCTAATAATAAATGTAATACATAATAGTTACATTATAATAGAAATAGCTATAATACTTAAATGGAGTAGCATTTTAATTATTAAAGTTTGTTTATTTTACATGTGCTACCTAAGTGATATTTCACATAAAAGCCTTTTATTGTACTAAGTGATTATAAATGATATCTAGTAAAATATAAGTTCATAAACTCAATTAAATGTTACTGATAAAACATTTAAGAAATGTATGGATTATTTATTTTGGATTATGGAAATAATAACAATGTAAGAATCTTGTATTATTATTATTTTTCTTATTTTTATTTTTCTTGATTTCCACTTGTAATGTAAATAATGTATATAAGTTGTTTATTAAAGTTGATGTAAATAAATTTGTTTAAGTTGTTTTAAAAGTGTGTCGAATTCATTATTTTGCACCACAGCATTTGACAACAGATAATTTGAATAAAACATAATATTTGCACAATATGAATTAAATTATTATTATTTTTTAAAAAAGAAATACAGTATTTTCTTAATATAATTTATAGAAATTCATTGACATTAACATATTATGTTATAATGGTCACAAAATAATTATAATGCACAATATAAGAGTATAATATTATTTATTGCCACATATTATTAAATTATAAGATTTTATTATATTCTCAATTAAGATACTATATGAAGATAAAAGACATGTAGATGATTTACTTGTTTTCTTAATGATTAGTAGTATAATAAAATAGATAAGGTTAACTTATACACTGGAGATTGTTATTATTAGTTATTTATTATTATTATAAGTTAGGTGTAGTTAGGTTTGATATTAAATCCCTTATCATGCCTATCTGCAAGAAGTATTATTACTTTAAGATAATTAAAAGAACCTGAGATTATTTAGTTATATTTCTTTGATAAAAAGATTGAGATTTATTTATTATTATT
Organism: Epiperipatus broadwayi; assembly: GCA_028023455.1. Classification (NCBI taxonomy): domain Eukaryota; kingdom Metazoa; phylum Onychophora; class Udeonychophora; order Euonychophora; family Peripatidae; genus Epiperipatus; species Epiperipatus broadwayi. The sequence goes on from JAQFVV010006412.1 coordinate 217,866, forward strand.
ATTGAAGTTAGTTAATTTTTATAAAAGACATAGGAGTGCTATAGATGTATTAGTGAGATAATAAAGAGGTAATAGTATTCTTATGCCATTGAGATAATATCTTAGAAGATATGGCCTCAATGTAAATTCAATTACCACTTGTAACTTCACTTCATAGTCTCATGATTTAATAAATACTTATTTAATTAGTGCATGATATTGAACCATATTAATTTTCTGTTAGTTGTACTAAATCTGATAAGATATAGTATTATAAAAATATATTAATAATAGTTATACATATTTTAGCTGAGCATAACGATTTAATTGAGCTAGTCATATTTTAAGTTATATTATATATTTCTGGAAGTGAGGGTACAAACGGTAGTTAGGATTTTGGCGCCCAAACGTGATAGGCCTAGATATTTAGTTAAGGATTTTGGTGCACAACTTTTAGGGCTTGATATATGTTAGGGGAATAGAGTGATAGTTATAGATTTGTTAGTAAAAAATAGTGTATAGGTTAAAATGTATAATTTAGGAATTAATGATTAGTATATTTTATTAAATATAAATAGTTTAGTATTTCTATAATAGTAGTTATAATTGGTTAGATGTTAATTATAATATTAAAATAAAAAAATCTTATTATTAAAGTTATTATAGTTTCATGTGGTATCTATAATATGATTATTTAAAAATTAAATACTAGGTTATTTTAAAATTAATAAGTAAATAAATATGTAAAGTATGAAAATGTGGCAAATAATTATTTTGTAATATGACCATGTCAATTCTTAAGATATTTTAAATGTATATTGAATATAATATATTATGTGCAAATTGTCTGTGGATCATAGGTGTGAAAATTAATGACATGACACAATTTTGTTAGTTGTAGTTATATAATTGGTTAATAATAAATAGTGTAGAGTTTTAAAAGATGATATTTTATGATTAATTGTAGAAGTGAATTGAGTGGAGATGGAAAGGTTGGTAGGGAATTATTTTTTGAAAATATTGATAATAAGTACTGCATACTACTAGAACTGAATTTTAAAAAAATATAGAAATGAATAACTGGGATAAAAATTTAGAAGTTGAGATGTCTAATTTTATTGTTGAGGATAATAGTTGTGAGGAGAGAAAAGAAGTGGAGAAATTAGTAGATTTTGAGACAATAGTAGAAAATACTCAAAATATGGATAGTGAAATAGAGGAGGAGGAAGAGATAATTTTTAAAACAGTAGAGAAAGAAGTAAAAACTGAGAAAAATATAGAGAACTTCTCAATGTTTGATTTCATGAAGCGTTTTGAATTAATGAGTCAAGGTATTGTTGATTCTTTTAGAGAAGATATGAAAGCTTTTAAAGAAGATATGAAAGAGGAGAGTAGCAAAATGAATATGAAGTTAGATTCTCTTAAAGAGGATATAAGTAAAAATAATATAAAAGTAGAATCTCTTGAGGAAAATATTAAAGAAGTTAAAGAAGACTTAAATAAAGACAGAGAAGAAATCAGATTTTGTATAGATAATATAAATAAAAAGATTGATGATAATTCTGAAATTGTAAAGAATTTTAAAAAAGAAGTGGAAGATAAATTTGATAATCTTGATTTAAAGTTTAGTAAGAATGAGGAAGTAATTGAATCTTTAAAGATAGAAGTTATACAGATTGATGATAAGAATCAGGAATTATTGGAAAGAAGATTTTGTGAATTTTCGGAAAACACTATTAAGAATTTGAAAGGTCAAATAGAAGAATCTATTAATCAGTGTAGAATAAATAATAGTGATTTAGCTTTAAAAATTGATAGTTATAAATTGAAGGTTGACAATGAGATTTGTGGAGTTAAAAGCCATATTGATAATGTTAGTGAGGACATTAGAAGTGTTAGAAGTACAATAGTTCAGACTAAAATAGATATAAAGGATGAGATAGAAAAGGAACTAATAGAAAAATTTAAGGATCTAGATATTAAAAGAATCGATGAACATAAATATCGATCAAAGGTAGGTGAGAATTTGAAACGTATGAAAAATGACATAAAAGAGCAAGCGGGTATATTAGAACAAAATAGTGATAAGTACAAGGAAATATTAGATAAAAATTTAGACGAATTTAGAAAGGAGCAGAAAGTGTATGTCAAACAAGTGCTTGAACCGATTGATTTTGAGGGAAAATTTCAACAGATGTGTAACCAGATAGAGATGAAAAATGTAAATGATACAAGGACAGAATTAGTAAAAGAGAAAGTAGTTGATAAGACATATGAAGATTATATTAATTTATCACTAATAAACAAAGTAGAATCTGTAAAGAAAGGTGATAGTAATCAATCAGAACACACTGTTGTTAAAGAAATTGATAGTAGACCGGTTAGAGAAATAGTTAATTATGAGGGAAGTGCAAATAATTCGATGGCCTTACGGTTTATGAAAATTAAGCCATTCAAGGGAGAGTATATAGAAAATCCCTCAGAGTTCTTGAATAATTTAGATGAATTATTTTCCATATATTCATTATCAGAGAAAGAAAAAGTTGCAGTTTGTAGTAACCATTTATATGGAATTGCCAAAGATTGGTGGCAATCACTTTTTGAAAAACCAGTAACTTACGGCGATTTTAAATGTCTTATTATAGGAAGTTTTTGGAACTCTGATAAGCAAGATAGTATTAGATACCAAATTACCCAGGAAAAATGCCATATCAGCAAAGGTAGTTATACAAGTTTTTTAGAAATCAGGCTGTTAGGTTGAAAACATTAACTGCTTGTCCATTATCAGAAGGACAGATTGTGAGAATAGTAAGACATAATTTGCCTAAAAATGTCGAACAGTTACTGATAGCTGCTGATCGTTATTCAATAGCAGAGGTTTCAGAGGTGTTAGATACTCTTGAGGTAGCTGAGATATCTATAGACAATAGATTTAAGTTAAATAAAGAGAGAAATAATTATCCTTTATCCAATGTTAATGTCAATACTGGTATGAGATCTTCTGCAGGGTTTAAAAGGAGATATGAATACAGAGATGGAGATAAGAGGTCTACATACTTAAGAAAATTTGTTAGATTCGATACAGTTAGGAATAGAAATGATAATCAAAGTAATCAGCCTTCCACTAGTGGTGTGACCACAATATTAAAAAGACCAACTAATAAAGCTAGTAATAAGAAATTAAACTAAAAAGGTCTTTGTATGTCAGTTCCTCCATATAAAATATCTTACAAAGTAGGTGAAAATGCATTTATGTTAGCCACACCAGATGGTGAGAAAGGAACTTATAATGCAAGAAGTTTGATTCCATATCCTTCTGAAGTGTGAATGATAATTTTTAAAAAAATGTATCATGGGTGGAGATTTTCAGTGTGATGTTCAGATACTTTATATTTTTTTTTATATCATGAAATAGTTTATTATTATATGTAGTAAGTTAGCAGAAGAAAATAAAGATTTTATTGAATTAGTTTATAAAAATATGTATGATGAGGTATCATTTGTTAAGTCAGTAAATAATAATTTAGGAAGAAATGAATTTTTTTTGTCAGAATAACTAAAAAAGAAATCGAGTTAGCTGTTGAAGTAAATATTTTAAATAATAAATTAGTTAATAAAAGATAGAAGAGTATAAAAAACTCATTATAATGACTAAGGGAGGAATAAATGAAAATAGAGAGTATGTTAAAATAAGTGATAAAAGGAATGAAAACTCATTATAATGACTAAGGGAGGAATAAATGAAAATAGAGAGTATGTTAAAATAAGTGATAAAAGGAATGAATTATATAGAAGAATATTGAGAGAACCTAGAGAATATTTTAGATTGATGAATAATATGATAAGAGTGAATAGATCTTATGAAAGGTCGGTTTGTGAAAAGAGTTATGGATGAATTTAAGAATTTTCATGAATATTGTAGTAATGATCATAAAATTAATAAATCTTCAGGGATAAAGTTAATCTCTTTAGATGAAAAGTATATAGATTTATTAGATAATGATTTATTAAAAACTGCTAATGAAACTAGCAACAAGTTTAAAAGTAAAATGCAAGATGTGATTCAAAAAGGTAGTGTTAATTATAGAAATATGTGTTCACAGTTTAGTTTGTGTAAAAAGGAGTTATTTAGAGGAATTAAAAACTTGATATTTCATGGTAAGATTAAAAAAAATTTTAATCTAATTAAAGATATAAATAAAGGAAAAGTGAGACTTAATTTTATAAAGTAAAAGAAAGTTATGATGATTTTATTTAAAAGTGTTTTCTGGTTGAGATTGTAATGTGATGTTCCAATGCTTTATAAAATTTCATGTTAAAGTGATTTATTATGATATTCAATGATAAAAAAAATTTTTAACTATAAAAAAAAAATGGAGATGATAATTATAGATTAAAGAAGGTAGATGGTTAATTTAAAATATTTATCCGAAGGAGGAGGATATGAGCCCTTTTGTATGGGTCTCCATAAATTGTTATATCGATTTATTAAAAAAAAATTAAATTTAAGATATATTACAGCTATATAATGTTGATTTTATTTATAATAATCTTTCAAAAGTTTAATTAAAGTAAACTATGAATATTTGATATGTGAAGTTGTGCTAATATTTGAGAGAGACGTTTCAATAAAAAAAAATGATAATATTATATGGTTGGAAAAACTGGCCATGATCAATACTGCATTAATAAGTTTTGTAAATAAATGTTTAAAGCTAAAAGTTTAAAAAAATACAAGTTAAAATTAAATGCATATATATTTATTGTTGATAAAGATTAATATTTAGTAAGTGAATATAAATATTTTTTGTTATTAATAGTATTTAATAGAAGATTAATATTTGATTTTATAATATCGAATTATTATTTTAAAGTTGTTATAGTATATTATTTTTTTTAAAAATATTTATTTTATAAAATTGAATTGTTAGTTTATTTTTAGATAATTACAAGCATTTATATCTGTGTTGTAAGTCAGGTGACAGATAGACATATGTACACATATGCTTGTAAGTTTTTTAGTAAAGTTGCAAAACTGTTTTAAAATTCTATTGTAAAATTTATAAATATTATATTGGCTATCATGAGATAAAAATAAAATTAATTAGTGTGAAATATTAAATCTGATTTTTAAAATACTGTTTAAAAAATATAATGAATAAAATAGACTTAGTTTGTTTAGAAAAATAGTCTTATAAAAGTTAAAAGTGAAATAAAGTAAAACATATATTTTTTAAAAATGTTTAATGGATTTAAATAAATGATAAAAATTAATTTAAGAATTAAATAATGTAATAAATAATAAATAATAAATAAGTCATTATTTATTTTTAATTTCGTATTGTTGGTAAGATATGTAAATAGGCTAGCAAGGTGAGTGTTTAATTTACCAATCAAGTGGGTAATTTATTCCGGTATAAAAACGGAGGTTCAATTGTTCAGGGGTGATTGTAATTTCTTTTAAGTGAAGTGAGCTATTAAATATAGCTAAGTAAAAAATTATAGACGCTCTCATAATAGTTCTTAATTTATAAGAGAGTAGTTTAAATAATTTTATAAAAGTTTACCGTTAAATATGCAGTGCTAATTTATTTATAATTCCCTATTGATCGTCTCTATCAAGGCTCAATTTTACTATCAAATAATCATGAAAATATAGTATAATGATAAAATGTGTTGGAAACCTTATATTAAAAATATAGTGAACGCTGGATTAACTAGGAGAATTACTAGTTGGATAAAAATAATATATTGGACATTATATGAATTTAAAAGGTGATTATAATTAATTTTTATAAACAAATATTTTAAAGAAAGATAAATACTTCTTTATGAAGAAAGTATTTTTAAATTCTATATTTTAATATATCTTTTGGTAAAGATATGGAAGTTAATAATAATTGCAGAAATACTTGCCTTATTAAGTCTTTGTTATTTAAAAGACTAGAGGTCGATAGATTTTTAAAAAAACTGATAATTCGGAGATTTAATTGATAAATAAATACTTATAAAAAAAACGTTATAATATTTAAATTCTATATGCTGGTTATATAGAAAAATTTAAAAAATGTTTTGCTGAATATTTTAAGAAATGCACATAGAAGTATACGTGGATATCCAAGTCAATTTTATAAAAACTTAAATTAAACATTTAACTATTGATTAATCCTAGGAAGATAATAACTTTTAAATAAATCCGGATCATTTAAACTGTTTTAATTATTATTTTGTTTCTTTATGGTGGAACTTATTTTATCTTATTTTTTTTTAAAAAAAAACGTTTTCCATTTATTTTATAAAAACTGTTTAAACACGTGATGTACCGGAAAAAGGAAGTGATGTTGGTAAAATGTTGTGCCTAGGAAAAAAAGAACAATTGTGGGTAGAAAGAAGACACTGTTGGATTTTATGTAACCTATTTTGTTTTCTTAACTAACATAGATATTTAATTATTTATTGATCTATTAGAGATAAGAGAGGTACATTTTAAAAGTAACTACATAATAATATAACACTCAATTTCCTAAAGTTTATTTTTTTTATATAATTTTACAACACGTAATATTTTAAGAATAATTGTTGAGTATAAATGTGATATTATTTTGTAAAACTATAATCCTGGAGGACATCGTTTGGCTGATTATAAATTGGAGTATCATTTATGGTAATAATTATATAATATTAATAATTTAATGTATTTTGCTTTGTTTTCTTTAGATAAACCAAATATTATTTGATTGTTGAGTGAATGTATAAATATTTAAAGAACATACACGCATAATATTATCAATAATAGTTTTATTTTAATATGCATACTTTATTTTACAATATAAATTTATTACAATGTAATAAGAGTTATCCAGAAATAATTATATGATTCTTTTACGAATACACTTTAATGTTTTTCTGTTACAATATTAGGAATTTGATTTATTATATTAGTATGAGTCATTTATATTTATTTTCAAGTTAGTAAGAGGTAAAAAATATATCTATATTTTTATTTTTTTTATTAGACAAGTTAAATTAATTTTATATAGAAATTTATATTTTGTTTGAAGGGTTTATCATATATAGATGATGAGATTAAGAGAGTTTGGATAGTCATTTTTGGTAAGCTGATACTGAAGTTAAATAAGATTAGAATGATTCTTGAAGATAAGATTTTATTAAGAGGGAATAGGAATAACAAGTAGAGAAGAATAGTAGTTTAAATGGAAAAGAATCATAGAATTTTATTTTAATATAATAACTTTATAAAAATTGGTAATTTATAAATAAAAAATTTCGTCTTTACAAAATTGTTGAATAATTTTAAATATTATTTTAAGAAAAGAACATGTATGTATTGCATATTTTGGTAAGACATATATTATGAAATTACATCAGAATGAAGTAAATAATTATATAATCAATAAATGTCATATAATATTACAAAGTTATATCAATCTATACATTAATTGATATTTAGTTAATGCTAATAATAAATGTAATACATAATAGTTACATTATAATAGAAATAGCTATAATACTTAAATGGAGTAGCATTTGAATTAATAAAGTTTGTTTATTACACATGTGCTACCTAAGTGATATTTCACATAAAAGCCTTTTATTGTACTAAGTGATTATAAATGATATCTAGTAAAATATAAGTTCATAAACTCAATTAAATATTACTGATAAAACATTTAAGAAATGTATGGATTATTTATTTTGGATTATGGAAAGAATAACAATGTAAGAATCTTGTATTATTATTTTTCTTATTTTTATTTTCTTGATTTCCACTTGTAATGTAAATAATGTATATAAGTTGTTTATTAAAGTTGATGTAAATAAATTTGTTTAAGTTGTTTTAAAAGTGTGTCGAATTCATTATTTTGCACCACAGCATTTGACAACAGATAATTTGAATAAAACATAATATTTGCACAATATGAATTAAATTATTATTATTTTTTAAAAAAGAAATACAGTATTTTCTTAATATAATTTATAGAAATTCATTGACATTAACATATTATGTTATAATGGTTACAAAGTAATTATAATGCACAATATAAGAGTATAATATTATTTATTGCCACATATTATTAAATTATAAGATTTATTATATTCTTAATTAAGATACTATATGAAGATAAAAGACATGTAGATGATTTACTTGTTTTCTTAATGATTAGTAGTATAATAAAATAGATAAGGTTAACTTATACACTGGAGATTGTTATTATTAGATATTTATTATTATTATAAGTTAGGTGTAGTTAGGTTTGATATTAAATCCCTTATCATGCCTATCTGCAAGAAGTATTATTACTTTAAGATAATTAAAAGAACCTGAGATTATTTAGTTATATTTCTTTGATAAAAAGATTGAGATTTATTTATTATTATTATTATTGAAGTTAGTTAATTTTTATAAAAGACATAGGAGTGCTATAGATGTATTAGTGAGATAATGAAGAGGTAATAGTATTCCTATGCCATTGAGATAATATCTTAGAAGATATGGCCTCAATGTAAATTCAATTACCACTTGTAACTTCACTTCATAGTCTCATGATTTAATAAATACTTATTTAATTAGTGCATGATATTGAACCATATTAATTTTCTGTTAGTTGTACTAAATCTGATAAGATATAATATTATAAAAATATATTAATAATAGTTATACATATTTTAGCCGAGCATAACGACTTAATTGAGCTAGTCATATTTTAAGTTATATTATATATTTCTGGAAGTGAGGGTACAATATATATATATATATATATATATATATATATATATATGTGTGTGTAATAATTTTATGATTCAATGGCTGTATTTTTAAAGCAATATACATAATTATATAACTGAATATTGGTAAATACAGTAACTAAATAATTAAAAATATTTTTATCCACTTAGGAGTGCTTTCGATTATCCCAGTAATCTGCATCAACTAAAGCTTTGAAATGCTAACTTTCCCATAATTCCATGATCTTAACGTTTGCTGCTTGCCTGTTAATTAAGTCATGTTTATATTTGTATATTAGCATAGCCTCTTTTATTATTTTTTTTATTGTTATTTTTCTCAATTTGCAATATTGTTACACTTCAAAATTGAAGTCAAAACCATAAATACATGATTTATTATGGTCATAAAAAACAGATGCTGAAATATTATTATCTACTATGCAATTTTGTTTTGATTTCTGAACATGTTTTAATAATATTAAAAACTACTAATGCAGTTTATTCTGTTTTATAAGGAAATGTGTATTTTTTCTTCTGGTAAAATATAGATTATTCAATATTGACTTTTGTTATTACAAGAAGAATGATTATTAGTTATTTTCTTTCTTCTTTAACTAACACTATCTGTATTCATTTTTAGACAGTAGGACTATTAATAGTTTTTTTTTCATTAAAATTATTTGTTTCTTGATGGTCAATTATTTCTTCGTATATTTATATAGCTTTCTTATAATAACCCCTTCATATAGACTTTAATGGAAAACTTTTTTAATATAATTTCTTTATTTTCCTGACACCTTTGACTGTCCTGCGGTTTTTTTCCGAGCTACAATAGTGAATAATATAAACATATATTCATTACTTCATATATATATATATATATATATATATATATATATATATATATATATATATATATATATATATATATATATATATATATATATATATATATATATATATACATAACTACATATGCATATCAAATCATCATTATCATCATCATTATCAACCATTATCAATCCACTGCAGGATGAAGGTCTCTCCAAGTTTAATCCATCTTCTCCAATCTTCAGCTTCTCTTCTCCACATCACCCCTGCACACTTTCTTATTCCATCCATCCATCTCACAAGTGGTCTCTTTCTGGATCTTTTACAATCTCTTGGAATCCAGTTTAAAATTTCAATTGTCCATCTATTATCATCTATTCTAGCAATATGTCCAGCCCAACTCCACTTCAATCTTTTAATTTTTTCAATCAGGTCAGTAACCCCCGTTTGTTCTCTCACCCATACATTGCGTTTTCGATCTCTTCTTGTTACTCCCAACATACATCTGTCCATACTTCTTTGGGTGGTCTGAAGTCTCTGTATTGCTCTTCTATTAAGTGTCCAAGTCTTAGATCCATAAGTAAGAACTGGTAAAACACATTTGTTAAAAACCTTCCTTTTCAAACACATAGGCATATTTTCTTTTAGTATCAAGTTATTTCTACCAAAAGCACTCCAACCAAGTTTAATTCTATGATTAATTTCTTCCATTATGTTTCCATCTGTATTAATAATCTGACCATGCTATTTGTAACTGTTAACTTCTTCTAATTCATCATAATCAATCTTTATTTTTATATTTTGAGCAAATTGATTAAACATTACTTTAGTCTTTTTAACATTTATCTTTAGTCCTACTTTCCTACTTTCAACTGATAATTCCTGCAACATATTCTGCAGCTCTGAAGCATTATTTGCAAAAACAACTACATCATCTGTGAAATCTAAATGACTTAAATAATCTCCATTTACTTTTACTCCTTTAGTTTCCCATTTTAATCCACAAAATACTTCTTGCAGCACTGCTGTAAAAAGTTTTGGAGATATGGAGTCACCTCGTCTTACACATTTCTCAATGTTGACTTTCCCAGTATCATTATGTAATCTAATTGTTGTTGTTGCATTTTTATAAATATTCTTCAAAATATGACAATATCCTGGATCTATACCTTGATGATCCAATGCTTTAATCACTGAAGAAATATTTATAGAATCAAATACATATACATATCAAATACATATACATATATCCTTTAAACATACATATAAATAGACGGATACATATAGATACATATATACAATTTCCATATACAAACAAATATATATGTACGTACACACATATAACTTACATGTATATTGTAACGATATATAAATATGTCGTTACATTAATTTAAAATAAAAACTTAAAACTTCGCAAATAAAAGTAAAAAACTAAATGCTAAAATTAAAATGTTTGTTAAACGTATATACATTCGCACAGATGCCAAACATTAAAAAAATTTTTTTTTTAAAAAAAAACAAATAAATAAGTATTTGAACGTACTTTTTTATATAAAAAAAAAAGTACAAAATTTAAAAATAAAAACAGGTATTAATTAATGTAATCTGTAAATGGAAATGATTGTTTATGAATTATCGAAAACCAAACTGGCCCTTGGGCTCTATTGTAATTAAAATGATCTGATGAAAGATAGATAAGAAAATAAAGAGAAATTAGCTTGACCAATGGAAGCACTAGACTTTGGCTTGGACCCTAACAAAAGTGATGGATTAGTGATGTTTTGTTGATTGAATCCGTGTGGATAATATAAAAAGGGAAATACAGTTTTTTCTGATAGTTCCAGCGTTGTGTGTTTGAGAGGTGGTAGGATGCACATACCACACTCTCTATTTAAAAAGGAAAAATGAAAAGACTGTGATACCTTGAACCAACTATTGCTATCTCCAGAACATTATCTTCCAATGGAGACGTCGTGGGAATTAAAAAAAGCAGAAACCTGGACTCTTCTACCATAAGCTATATTGACATGAACTCTAAATTTAAAAATAATTAAGAACTTTCATTCAAGCTTATGAACTTCCATATGACTCTTTTTAAGTTAAAATCAAATTAATAATGTTTAATTTTATATGTTTTCCGATTGATAAAAATCATTTCCATTTTTTTTCTTATTGTATAAATTATTTATTGTTTAAATTTTAAATGAGGAAATTTAAGATTGGGTATGGACGTTGCATAGATTCTTTAGCAGTTGATTATGTTGTGGTTTTCACATTCGATTAGAATATATGGGTCAACGATATCACTGCAGCATCTTACGATGAATGCTAATGGGTGTATATTCCCTATGCAAGTGATGTTTATCGATGGCTTTGTATTTTGATTGGTTGTGTATAATTTGGAATGTTTTTGACCGTGGAATCTGTGCAGCTGATCTATACTCAACATTTTAAAACAAATTTTATAAAATTCATTTGTGCAAACGTATCTAAATGTTAAATTTATGTCAGGCGTGAGTGGCTATATAGTTTTGTAAAGTTATATTAAGGGAGGGTAATCTTAAGTTATTCATTTTGTAGTTGAATTGGTTCAATGCATTGGATATATTTGTGTAATTGTAGATGTAGTATGAGATCTGCTATGGTCAGGATTATAGATATACACCACACACCCTCTGTTTGCCTATGGATGGATTTGTAAGATGGCAAAGGACCGCAGTCCATTCCTATGGAGTTTTATGTTTATTGTTCTACTCGCCAACAGATGTTACATTCCTGTTGGTGGAGAGACAATGTCTTCTCTAATCTACTTACTGATCAGATGTACATTCCTGACAGTATAGTATCTTGTGTTGTCGTATCATGCTACATTGAATACATGAATGTATCAGATGGATTGGCGCCAGTTTGATTGCGAAATTTGTTGCCTAGGGTTAAATCAGGGAAGATTTTTTTTTTCAAATGCAGATCTATGTAGTCTATTCATACTTGACTATCTAAATAAAATATTAAACTCATTGAAACTTAGTTAATTGTAAAATTAAAAGATTAATAGAAAAATCTAAAATGTTGAATTTATTCCTCAAAATTTAAATGTTATTATATATGTGCATAAATAAATGTTTGTATGTTAATTACTGGCAGTGGCTTATTTTATTTATGTTTTTAATATTGAAATATAATTAGATAAGATATTATATTATTTAATCTCTGCTATTCCACTGAGCTAGTGACATGGGCTAACGACCGGAATCAAAATTTAAAAAAAAAAAAAAAAAACTTTTTTTTTGACTTACGTATTTGCCTACTTTATAAATTTTTGTAGGTTCAAATGCCTAGATGGCGCCCTGTAGTGCAGATTACGTAAGTCTACCTACTCCAGATCATTACAACTGGTGCCCAATGTGGGGCCTTACCTCAGAGATTGACCCTGAGAAGGGGAATTGATGATGAAATTTTCTATCTTTAATAAATCACGAGTGCCCTGAGAATTTTAAAAGTGAATCATGCAAATAACATTTGTTGTTATTTCTGAAATAAGTACATTTTTGTCCTAACGGAAAGTTATAGCCAGATGTTTAATAAACCTCTAATACTTTTGAAAATAAATCATGCCCATAATATTTTTTCTGAAATTAGTATAAATATATTTGTTGTATTGACGTGGAGTTACAGTTTGAATTTTTGGTCTTAAAGGTACTGCCAGTAAAAAAAAATTGCGCATATGTAAATATAAATGCGAGGAATAAAACGTAATAATAAATATAAATCATAATTTTTTTTTTAAAAAAGTCTTGTTAAATTAAAATCTAATCGTTCAACTTGCCTAAGTAATAGTTAAAGGTAGGAGAAATGAAACTTGGAAGGGAGGGGGCAGAAATTTAGCTGGAAATAAGGAATCAACAGTCAACATTCTTTTTAATCATTATATTTGTGTGTAATTACGGTTTTGTCTTGTAAAAAAAAAAGTTTTGTCTTTTTGAAATTTTCATATATAATCAATTTGTGTAACGTAATTACTAACAGTAAGTAAAGTCTTTTTTTTTTAATGTTTTTTTGTTTTTTGAGGAAGATTACTGATATGTAACAATATATAAATATGTCGTTACATTAATTTAAAATAAAAACTTAAAAGTTCGCAAATAAAAGTAAAAAACTAAATGCTAAAATTAAAATGTTTGTTAAACATATATATATTCACACAGATGCCAAACTTTAAAAATATTTTTTTTAAAAAACAAATAAATAAGTATTTGAACGTACTTTTTTATATTAAAAAAAAGTACAAGATTTAAAAATAAAAACAGGTATTAATTAATGTAATCTGTAAATGGAAATGATTGTTTATGAATTATCGAAAGCCAAACTGGCCCTTGGGCTCTATTATAATTAAAATGATCTGATGAAAGATAGATAAGAAAATAAAGAGAAATTAGCTTGACCAATGGAAGCACTAAGCCTTGGCTCGGACCCTAACGAAAGTGATGGATTAGTGATGTTTTGTCGATTGAATCCGTATGGATAATATAAAAAGGGAAATACAGTTTTTCTGACAGTTCCAGCGTTGTGTGTTTGAGAGGTGGTAGAACGCACATACCACACTCTCTATTTAAAAAGAAAAAATGAAAAGACTGTGATACCTTGAACCAGCTATTGCTACCTTCATAACATTATCTTCCAATGGAGCCGTCGAGGAAATTAAAAAAAGCAGAAACCTGGACTCTTCTACCGTAAGCTATATTGACATGAACTCTAAATTTAAAAATAATTAAGAACTTTCGTTCAAGCTTATGAACTTCCATATGACTCTTTTTAAGTTAAAATCAAATTAATAATGTTTAATTTTATATGTTTTTTTTTTATAAAAATCATTTCCATTTTTTTTTCTTATTGTATAAATTATTTATTGTTTAAATTTTAAATGAAGAAATTTAAGGTTGGGTATGGACGTTGCATAGATTCTTTAGTGGTTGATTATGTTGTGGTTTTCACATTTCATTAGAATATATGGGTCAACGATATCACTGCAGCATCTTACGATGAATGCTAATGGGGTGTATATTCCCTATGCAAGTGACGTTTATCGATGACTTTGTATTTTGATTGGTTGTGTTTAATTTGGAATGTTTTTGACCGTGGAATCTGTGCAGCTGATCTATACTCAAAATTTTAAAACAAATTTTATAAAATTCATTTGTGCGAACGTATCTAAGTGTTAAATTTAAGTCGGGCGTGAATGGCTATATAGTTTTGTAAAGTTATATTAAGGGAGGGTAATCTTAGGTTATTCATTTCGTAGTTGAATTGGTTCAATGGATTGGATATATTTGTGTAATTGTAGATGTTGTATGAGATCTGCTATGGGCAGGATTATAGATATACACCACACACCCTCTGTTTGCCTATGGATGGATTTGTAAGATGGCAAAGTACCGCAGTCCATTCCTATGAAGTTTTATGTTTATTGTTCTACTCGCCAACAGATGTCACATTCCTGTTGGTGGAGAGACAATGTCTTCTCTAATATACTTACTGATCAGATGTACATTCCTGACAGTATAGTATCTTGTGTTGTCGTATCATGCTACATTGAATACATGAATGTATCAGATGGATTGGCGCCAGTTTGATTGTGAAATTTGTTGCCTAGGGTTAAATCAGGGAAGAATATTTTCTTTTCAAATGCAGATCTATGTAGTCTATTCATACTTGACTATCTAAATAAAATATTAAACTCATTGAAACTTAGTTAAATGTAAAATTAAAAGATTAATAGAAAAATCTAAAATGTTGAATTTTTTCCTCAAAATTTAAATGTTATTATATATGTGCATAAATAAATGTTTGTATGTTAATTACTGGCAGTGGCTTATTTTATTTATTTTTTTAATATTGAAATATAATTAGATAAGATATTATATTATTTAATCTCTGCTATTCCACTGAGCTAGTGACATGGGCTAATGACCGGAATCAAAATTTAAAAAAAAAAAAAAAAAATTTTTTTTTGACTTACATATCTGCCTACTTTATAAATTTTTCTAGGTTCAAATTCCTAAATGGCGCCCTGTAGTGTAGATTACGTAAATCTACCTACTCCGGATCGTTACAATATATATATATATATATATACAAGAAACGTTAATTTTATTGTTATAAAAGTTGTCTTATTATATAAGTTTTATTCAATTATTATTTTTAATATAATACACAATTTTTATAATATTATATTTTTAAAAAAAAACTATTTTGTTTTTAATATTAATTTTTTATTTTTTTAAAAAGTTAAATACTACTTTTTATTACTTCTTTATTAATTTTACTTTATTTTGTACTTTTTATCTTTCATCTTTTTTCTCTAGCTATCATTTTACATTTTTATCTAATATATAATATATTTTATCATCTTTTATATTTATTTTATTCTTTATAAATTTAACATTGTCTTTTTATTATTTCTCATTTTATTCTTTATTAATAATTTATATATTAATCTCTTTAACAATTCCCCTATTCATTTAACTTATCTTCCTTATCGTCCTCTACCTTTTAAATAACTGACTTTTTTTTAATTTTATCTTCTTCTTGTGTAGACTTCTTTAGTACAATTACCTCTATTATCAATTTTCTTAACTTTTAATTCTATTTGAAAACTAAATCTTATAAATGTTTATATGTATAAAAAAATATAGTTACAAGTCTTTATTTATATACACATAATTAATCTTTTATATACTTGGTTGTTTATTATTATTATTATTATTATTATTATTATTATTATTATTATTATTATTATTATTATTATTATTATTATTAGTAGTAGTATTAGTAGTAGTAGTAGTATTATTATTATTATTATTATTATTATTATTATTATTATTATTATTATTATTATTATTATTATTATTATTATTATTATTATTATTATTATTAGTAGTAGTAGTAGTAGTAGTAGTAGTAGTAGTAGTAGTAGTAGTAGTAGTAGTAGTAGTTAGTAGTAGTAGTAGTAGTAGTAGTAGTAGTAGTAGTAGTATGTTTCAATGATCAGTTTTATTTGTCTTAAAGGGTTACAAGAATTTACATAGGTTGGATTGCTGTGTTTACATGGGCAACCCTTAATTGTAGGTTTACATATATAAAAGTAGATTTATTGTATTACACAGGATTACAGAATTTTTTACATGCAGAGAATTAGTTACATAGTTTTTCATAACATGCATTGCTGTGGTCACGATATAGGTGTACATATATAAAAGTTGATTTATTGATATATATGAGATTACAAAATAATTGCCATTCTGTGGATTAGTTACAAGGGTTTTTACTTGGCTTGGATTGCCATGGTTTCATCAGCAATCCATAGGTGTATGTTAGTTTATTTATGCTGTGGATTAGTTAGAAGGGTTTTACACAGCTTAAATTGCTATGGTTACATGGGTAGTCTGTAGTTGTAGTTTTACATATGTAAAAGTTGTTTTATTGGTTTACACAAGATCTACATAGATTGTCCATTATTTATAACTTTGCTGTTTGTCTGAGCAGGGACCAAGTAGCTGCATAAATATCTGGGCTGGTGATCTGTTTGTCTCTAACTTGAATTTTAATTAGCTTATTCTCAACTGTGGCTGGATGCCTTCTGTGGTTATTTCCCAATACAAATGCAGACCTAGTGCACCAAAGTGCATATAAGTCAAATGTTGAGACCCTTATGGATCGTACAGATCTACCTTTGTACGTTGATATAATTTGTATCATTGTAGTGTTTTGTTTTCTATATTTCCCCTGCAGAATGCATTTATTTTGCTCCATGGCCTTGCAACTGAAAATTATATGCTGTAAAGTCTCCTCAGCCATATGGCAAAGGCCACAGAATGGATCAACTGACCTGTACATTCTTCTGTGATGTAAAAAATATTTAGTATGTAAAGCATTCAAATTCATTTTGATTATAAAATCTAGGAACTTGCCATCTTTTGTATTGCTTGATCAGATATTTGTTTCCTATTTCTAGTATTGATGGGATCTCCTCATTGAGATTATTTTCATGTATAAACTTATATATTTCCCAATACTTATACTTTTGTTCAAATTGATCTGGGATTTTTCTTTCTCTCCTGCATTGGTAGATGGTGATGACTATTATTATTATTATTATTATTATTATTATTATTATTATTATTATTATTATTATTATTATTATTATTATTATTATTACTATCATCATCATCATCATTATTATTATTATTAATCCTATAAGATAATACTATTGTAAACACTTATTTTTATTTATTATTTTTATTAAAACCTCTATTCATATTTTTAAATATTCTATACATATATACACCTATCTTATAGTACTTATAATAATCCTATAAAAACAATGTTCTCACCAATCTCTATTTATATTTTGTTTTTTCTTGTTAATCAATTATCTTCTTAATTAATTAATTAAGAGGATAAAACAAAATTTGAATAGAAATGGGGGTGGGTAAAAACATTGTTTTTTATAGGATTTTTATTAGTGCTAAAAGTATATATAATTGTGTACATATGTATAGGAATATATAGGAATATGAGTAGAGATTTCAATAGAAATAAAAATAAATGGTGCTGATTTAGTATGCGCTCACAGCCGCCATTTTGAATTACAAGAACCACCCAAACCATGCTGAAACATCCAACCAATAAATGACATTGCTCAAAATGGCCATTTTCGTAGGAAAAAAAAACAAAAATCGGAATTTTCATATTAGTCAATCATGTAACTAAAATGATAAAACATAAAAATCTTAATTTTCATATAAAAAAATCACGTGATTAAAATATTAAAACACAAAAATCACAATTTTCATAAGAAATCACGTGATTAAAATATTAAAACACAAAAATAGCAATTTTAATAAAAAAAAATCACGTGATTAAAATATTAAAACACAAAATCATATATGCCAAAAGATTATAACTTATAAAATCTGAATGCTAAAAATGGTAAAAAATAATGATGAAAAGATTTTAAGCAATAATTATATTTTCATTCACTTATAGAAATGGAATCACGAGACCAAAAAGGCGGTAAAGATCTTGAATACACATTATCTACATCAATCTTTTTAAAAAAATCATATTTCAGTTTATTAAACCATTTACTTCTAATCCAAATCTGAATGCTAGAAATGTTAAAAAATAATGATGTAAAAAAGATCAGTGGTTGCTAGTTTCAATTTTAGTTTGCGAGCTTATCAAACATATAACTTATAAAATCTGAATGCTAAAAATGGTAAAAAATAATGATGTAAGAAAGATCAGTGGTTGCTAGTTTGAATTTTAGTTGGTGA
This sequence comes from Epiperipatus broadwayi, assembly GCA_028023455.1. NCBI lineage: Eukaryota > Metazoa > Onychophora > Udeonychophora > Euonychophora > Peripatidae > Epiperipatus > Epiperipatus broadwayi. The sequence goes on from JAQFVV010006412.1 coordinate 236,759, forward strand.
GTTTATCAAATATATATGAACTAAAGCATATGAATTTTTAAACAAAAAAAGTGAAGGAAAAATTGATAAAAAATAAAAAAGTAAAACGCCTGAGGCTCTATAATTAAAAAAGGTGTTGGGAAGGGACTACACCTAAAAAAAAGGCGGGAAAACGTCGCATTAAATAGCATAAGGTGCTACTATCAAAAAAAAGGGCGGGAAAAGAAAAAGAAGTGAAAATTAAAAAATACTTTAAAATAAACCAAAAACACTAATTTATATATATAGTCATAATCAAACATTGCAAAAAAAGTGCGGGGGGGGGGGGAAGAAAAAGAGGTGAAAATTAAAAAATACTTTAAAATAAACCAAAAACACAATCAAAAAAAAAAAAATAAAGAACGCTATAAATCCAAGCATTATAATAGTAAATCTCAAAAAATTAAAAAATCAAAAACACTATAAATCCAAGCATTGTAATAGCAAATCTCAAAAAATTAAAAACGCTATAAATCTAAGCATTGTAATAGCAAATCTCAAAAAATTAAAAACGCTATAAATCTAAGCATTGTAATAGCAAATCTCAAAAAATCATGCTATAAATTCAAGCATTGTAATAGTAAATCTCAAAAAATCAAAAACACTATAAATCCAAGCATTGTAATAGTAAATCTCAAAAAATCAAAAACACTATAAATCCAAGCATTGTAATAGTAAATCTCAAAAAATCAAAAACACTATAAATCCAAGCATTGTAATAGCAAATCTCAAAAAATTCAAAAACACTATAAATCCAAGCATTGTAATAGTAAATCTCAAAATATTAACGTATCTTACGGCATTTAAAAATAAATCATAAATGCTATTTTCAAAAAGAAAGCTTATTCCTGTCTTCAACAGTATATACTAAATCAGTATTTTAAAAAACAATATTTAAAAACTATAATGCTATAAATCAAACATTGGGTTGTAATGTCACATTAAATAGCCAAAGGTTATACTATGGAAAAAAAGTGCGGGAAAAGAAGAGGAGGTGAACATTGAAAATTAAAAAATACTTTAAGATAAACCAAAAATGCTAATGTATATAGTGATGAAAATCAAATATTGCAATCGTAAATCTCAAAAAATTAACGTGTGTTAAGGCATTTTTTAAAAAAAGTCGTAAAACCTAAATATATATACATAGTGATAATTAGAAAAAATGATAAATGCTTCTATCAAGATTACTCCGGTCTTTCAACAGTATATACTAAATCTCAAAAATCAGTATTATAATTTTTAAAAATTAAATTGGTAAATGTGAAATGGCGGGAACACCCATCACTTTCAACACTATCAACAAATAAAAAACCTAATTAACTTATTTTTAAAAATATAATATTTTACATTTGGCTTTGGGATTATCCCTCTAACTAAGAGTTATAATAATGAATCACAAATCTGAATAATAGACAGTTAGCATTTATTTAAGTAATTTTTTACCAATATTTTAAGAAGTTTAAAAAAATTACCAACATTCTCAATCGGATGGATAGTCGTCGCTCAGGCTAAATTTGGTTCTTCCTAGATCTCTTCATTACTGTAACAGCACAAGCCATCAACAAATTATACTTTTAAGATTTAGGTTTATTACTGTAAAAAAGATGCCAGTAAAATTAATTTATTCAGGAAATATCGCAGCTTGATATGGTCTCTTTCAAATTAATTTTTAAAACTGTGTATTTGGGTCTCACACAAATAAGAGCAGGTATATATGACGTAAGATAATTTCCAAGAATTAGAGTTTGGGATGGGCCTTTCTCTTACTAAGATAAAAGTGTTAAGTTAAACTTTCAAATTTAAAAAAAAGCAACTGTAAACCACCTAATGGACTTTTATGCCTCAAGCCTAACTAGTCATCAAATGCAAAAGATGGGTAAAAATTTATAATAAATTAATGATTTAAAAATATAATCGCACTGTAACATATTACAAGTCACAACTTCTACTCATATATATTTATTCCGAAAATATTGCAAAAACAAAAAAGAGACCTTTTCATTAATATTAAAAAAAAAAAAAGAAATATAAAGGGTATGTGTTCATGTGATCATATGATTTGAAAATGGGTATATGAATGACTAATAAAATATATTCTTTATATTCACTTATTGTTGCTAATTCTGTCTATCATTCCATTTCACCTTTTTCAGTATCATAGTAGGCCTGTTTGTCAAATTCAAACCCATCCCAGGCCACGTGTATAATCCTATAATAATGAACTTTGATGTATAATAACGTATGTTTACGTGTACGTGCGCACATCTAATATATAAATAAATATATTTATATATTAGACGTGTGCACATAAACATTTGTTATTATACATCAAAATACATTATTATAAGATTACATACGTAATGATGTTAGGCTTGAAGCATAAAAGTCCATTAGCTGGTTTACAGTTGTTGTTTTTTTTAAATTTGAAAGTTTAACTTAACACTTTTATCTTAGTAAGACAAAAGCCCATCCTAAACTCTAATTCTTGGAAATTATCTTACGTCATACATACCTGCTGTTATTTGTGTGAGACTTAAATACACAGTTTTAAAAATAAATTTGAAAGAGACCATATCAAGCTGCGATATTTCCTGAATAAATTAATTTTACTGGCATCTTCTTTAAAGTAATAAACCTAAATCTTAAAAGTATAATTTGTTGATGGCTTGTGCTGTTGCAGTAATGAAGAGATCTAGGAAGAACCAAATTTAGCCTGACCGATGACTATCCATCTGATTGAGAATGTTGGTAATTTTTTTAAAATTCTTAAAATATTGGTAAAAAATTACTTAAATAAATGCTAACTGTCTATTATTCAGATTTGTGATTTATTATTATAACTCTTAGTTAGAGGGATAATCCCAAAGCCAAATGTAAAATATTATATTTTTAAAAATAAATTAATTAGGTTTTTTATTTGTTGATAGTGTTGAAAGTGATGGGTGTTCCCGCCATTTCACATTTACCAATTTAATTTTTTAAAATTATAATACTGATTTTTGAGATTTAGTATATACTGTTGAAAGACCGGAGTAATCTTGATAGAAGTATTTATCATTTTTTCTAATTATCACTATGTATATATATTTAGGTTTTACGACTTTTTTTAAAAAATGCCTTAACACACGTTAATTTTTTGAGATTTACGATTGCAATATTTGATTTTCATCACTATATACATTAGCATTTTTGGTTTATCTTAAAGTATTTTTTAATTTTCAATGTTCACCTCCTCTTCTTTTCCCACACTTTTTTTCCATAGTATAACCTTTGGCTATTTAATGTGACATTACAACCCAATGTTTGATTTATAGCATTATAGTTTTTAAATATTGTTTTTTAAAATTATAATACTGATTTAGTATATAGCGTTACTAGACCGGACTGAGCTTTTTAAAATAGCATTTATTATTTTTCTAGTGATCGCTATATTTTAAAGGGTTTTTGTAAATATCATTTACGATTTTTTTTAAAAAAATGCCTTAACATAAGTTAATTTTTTTGAGATTTACAATTACAATGTTTGATTATCACTCTATAAATTACCGTTTTTGATTTATTTTAAAGGATTGTGTAATTTTTTTTAATTTTCAATATTAGCTTCTTCTTTTGCTTTTTTTTTCTTTTCCCGCACTTTTTTCCATTGTAGCATTTTAGGCTGTTTAATGTTACGTTACAATGTCTGATTTATAGCATTATAGTTTTTAAATATTGTTTTTTAAAATACTGATTGAGTATATACTGTTGAAGACAGGAATAAGCTTTCTTTTTGAAAATAGCATTTATGATTTATTTTTAAATGCCGTAAGATACGTTAATTTTTTGAGATTTACTATTACAATGCTTGGATTTATAGTGTTTTTGATTTTTTGAGATTTGCTATTACAATGCTTGGATTTATAGTGTTTTTGATTTTTTGAGATTTACTATTACAATGCTTAGATTTATAGCATTTTTAATTTTTTGAGATTTGCTATCAATGCTTGGAATGCTTAGATTTATAGTGTTTTTAATTTTTTGAGATTTGCTATCAATGCTTGGATTTATAGCATTTTTGATTTTTTGAGATTTGCTATTACAATGCTTAGATTTATAGCGTTTTTAATTTTTTGAGATTTACTATCAATGCTTGGAATGCTTAGATTTATAGCGTTTTTAATTTTTTGAGATTTGCTATCAATGCTTGGATTTATAGCATTTTTGATTTTTTGAGATTTGCTATTACAATGCTTAGATTTATAGCGTTTTTAATTTTTTGAGATTTGCTATTACAATGCTTAGATTTATAGCATTTTTAATTTTTTGAGATTTGCTATTACAATGCTTACATTTATAGCGTTTGAGATTTGCTATCAATGCTTGGATTTATAGCATTTATGATTTTTTTTTAAAAAGATTGATGTAGAGAACGTATATTCAAGATCTTTACCGCCTTTTTGGTCTCGTGATTCCATTTCTATAAGTGAATGAAAATATAATTATTGCTTAAAATCTTTTCATCATTATTTTTTACCATTTTTAGCATTCAGATTTTATAAGTTATAATCTTTTGGCATATACGATTTTGTGTTTTAATATTTTAATCACGTGATTTTTTTTTAATTAAAATTGCTATTTTTGTGTTTTAATATTTTAATCACGTGATTTTTTTATGAAAATTGTGATTTTTGTGTTTTAATATTTTAATCACGTGATTTTTTTATATGAAAATTAAGATTTTTATGTTTTACCATTTTTGTCACGTGATTGACTAATATGAAAATTTGGATTTTTGTTTTTTTTTCCTACGAAATTGGCCATTTTGAGCGATGTCATTTATTGGTTGGATGTTTCAGCATGGTTTGGGTGGTTCTTGTAATTCAAAATGGCGGCCGTGAGCGCATACTAAATCGACACCAAATAAATGTTCCAAGTAGTTTTAGTTTATAAGATTATTATTATTAACAGTAAAATAAATATATAAAAAGTTTAATATGTGTGTATAGATAAAGACTTGTAAATATATTTATTTATATATATAAATGTTCATAAGATTTAATTTTAGGATAAAATTAAAAGTTAAGAAAATTGATAGTAGAGGGAGGTATATTAAAGGAGTCTATATAAGAAGATTAAAAAAAATTGAAAAAAGTCAGCTATTTAAAAGCTAGAGGTGGGTTAAGTAAAAATTAATAGGGAAATTGTTAAAGAGAATAAAATATAAACTGTTAGTAAAGAATATGATTAGATGTGATAAAAAGGCAAAAGTTGAATTTATAAATATTAAAATAAAAAATTAAAGATGATAAAATATACTATATATTAAATAATAATGTAAAATGATAGATAGGAAAAAAGGTGAAAGCTAAAAACTATAAAATAAAGTAAAATTAATAAAGAAGCAATATAAGGTAATATTTAAATATTTAAAAAATTAAAAATTAATATTAAAAATAAAATAGGGTTTTTAAAATATTTGATATAAAAATTGTGTTTTAAATGTTTATTGGATAGATTATATATATATATATATATATATATATGTGTAGGTTATATGTGCATATATATATATATATATATGTGTGTGTATTTATGGAATTTGTATATGTTCTATAAGTGTATATATATATATGTTTAAGGGATGTATATATGTTTTTGATATACATATGTAAGTATGTATATATGAAATAATGGTTATATGTTTATGTCATTAAATATTGTAGCCCTCATGAAGACTGCAGGACAGTCGAAACGGTCAGTAAAATAACGAAATTATTTTAAAATTTTTTGCATTAAAGTATATATGAAGGAGTTATTATACAATATAATTTTTAGAGAGATTGAATATTTTCATTCTAATATTAAATTTAAAATTGAGAGATATTTTTTAATTTGTTAAGTAAATTTTTTTAAATTTCAGTGTTCATAAAGTCATTTTATTAAACATATTTTTTCCCAAATATAAGGCCTGACAGTTATTAATTTTTTATTCATATAAAAATTTCTTTGTTGATTTTTAATTATAGTAATGTTTATATTTAAAGAGGTCTATGCGCTTGTAATTATATTGAATTAGATTATAATCATGAATTTATTTACAAAAATAGTAAATAGAAATATTCAAATGAGATATATTAATAAAAATTTATTTGTTAGTGAGAAAAAATGGTCATTTTTTTTTATCATTTATAAATGGGTTTATAAAAAAAGTCATTTAATGAATATGAAAAATTGCTTCCCCAAAAGGCATTAATTTAAATTCATTATTAAATGGTTGGAAACAGTTGATCAATAATAAATCTATTCATCACATGGTCACTATCTCATACTAACACATAATTGTTTTTAAAAAAGGCAAAACTCTCTCCATACAGTAATACCACCCTGTGCCAATCAGAGTAATCAATGGATACCAGAAAGCTTGGGCATAAAATCTCTATCTAATGCCTACTAATCCAATATCCTCAGACTCACTGATGATGGCCACAAGCCAGAAACTAGTCTGGGGATATTGGATGAGAAGGCATTAGGTAGAGATTTTATGCACAAGCCTTCTGGCATCCATTGATTACTATTGATTGGCACAGGGTGGCACTACTGTATGGAGAGAGATTTGCCTTGTTAATAAATCTATTCCTGATCTAGTTTATCATTTTTTGAAGTTGACATAAAATATTAATAATTCAATGTCAATTAAGTCTTTATGAAAGAGTTAAAGTTAATCCAGGTTTGTATTATCATAAATTGAATAAAGTTTAAAACATCACATGATCACTATCTTCCATGCTTGCTCATAACTGCTGTTATAATAGGCAACATTTTCTCCATACAGTAGTGCCACTCTAAGCAAGACAGTGTAATCACTGGATGCCAGAATGCTTGTGCATAAAATCCCTATCTAGTGCCTACCCATCCAATATCCCCAAACTAGTTTCTGGCTTATGACCTTCGTCAGTGAAAAGCCTTGGATCTGAGGGCACTGTATCTAGATCTTAGGATCTAATGCAACCTTCCAGAAATCACCATTTACCTCTACATGACTACTAAACTATGAGAACAGAATTGAAAACACACAGATATTTTCAATTTAAGCTCAATAGCTCAAATAGTCATATGGGTCTGAACTCAGTTCAGCACCCATACATTTTGGTATCTTTGGCTCTTTTACAACCATAGCCACCACCTTCCTATAAGGCAGGATTGGTATTAAACCTTAAAACATCACATGATCACTATCTTCATGCTTTCTCATAACTGCTGTTATAATAGGCAAAACTCTCTCCATACAGTAGTGCCATTCTAAGCAAGACAGACTAATCAATGGATGCTTAGAGTGGTACTATTGTATGGAGAGAGTTTTGCCTATTATAAATTGAATAAATATTATAAAATATATCAATGCATAGGTATTTTTTTATAAAAATAATATATATATATATATATATATATATTTTTATAAAAATATATCTATGCATTGATATATATATATATATATATATATATATATATATATATATAAAGAAGAGATTAAAAATCTTTTGTAAGAAATCAGTTTGAATTTGAGGTCATTATTCAAACAAAACTTTTTTTTAGTTTCAAAAACAAGTTATTTGCAATTCCATTTAGGTCTAATTTTAGGAATATAATCAGCTACAATTTGTACAAGTAAATAGTCAATGAAATCATCTATCATTAAACAATTCATAAAATTAAGATTCAGTAGCATTAAATCCTTTGATTAAAGTTCAATCAAGATTTAATCTGGGGTAGGGTCAATGGAACCCATGCATTTGAGACTATCTGTAGGGCACAGATGATGGAGATCCATACAATGTTTGACTAAAGTCTAAACTGGCCCCATGTCTGGTCCAATCACCAGAGTTGACAGGTACATTTATTATCCTCTTTATTTTTACAAAGGGTATTAAAATATAGTTCATCAATGGGATGTACATAAACTTTATTGAATGTGATTCTATATCTGACTGACCAGATTGAGAAGTTTATAAATGTGGTGAGACATATCAATGCAATGTTTTTTTTTAAATGCAGGCTTGAGCATGATATAGGCAGGGTCTGAATTGTTGGTTCTATTCAGTGCAAGTTTACGTAGGTATGTCCATGATTGACAATTATCAAGAATGTGGACCATGGACTCCTCCTGTCTTATGCATAAAGAGTAGAGGGGGTTGATATTATATCCCCTTTGATAACAAAAATGGCCACAGTAGGAAGAACCCCAAGGTTGTCCTTCAGGAGAAAGTTAACAAACTTGGGACTGAGCTTGAGTAATTTTGTCAGAATTGCAGTATTCCAATTGGGAGTACATTACCAGTTTTGGTTTCACCCTCTGAAACCAATTGGTAGTCTTTCTAGTAGGATAGTTTATTCTTGAATAGTAAACTTGATGTTTTAAAGTTTTGAACTAGGATAGTTTATTCTGGAATAGTAAACTTGATGATTTAAAGTTTTAAACAATGGTAGACACTTGGTGTTGTATTCAAAATTTACGCTGTTTAAAAGAGGGCTGACTGTAAAATCCACCTTCTCTATTGAGAAAAAGTACTCCATCTCTTATTATCTTTAAAGATTTTACACAGAATATTATGCATTCTTCGAAAGTAGAAGACTTTGAGCAAATCGAGTCTGAGGCCATTGAGGAGTTTTGGTTTTTGAAGCAGGTTCAGACTGATGATAGGGGCTTTGCTTTCTCAGCACAATGTCCTGTATAGAGTTTCAATTCATTTGGTAAATCTAATTGTTGGGGAGAAGCCAGCCAAGTATTATAAAATTTTGGGTAAAACCACCGAATTTAGAAGAGCTACCTTCCCAAACAATAAAAGATAAACATTGAATAATGAAGTAATTAAGCCTTCAATCTTGTTGAGTAGAAAACTTTCCAGGTCTCTTCTAATGATGGAAGAGGGTGAAGCCAGATGGCAAGAAATTTTTTGGGGAGGCCTCAAACCAGCCAGAGATCTTTTTGCCAGTCAGGATCGTTCAGATATCTGACTTCTCTCTGTTAACACTGAGACTGAATTCACTTGTGAATTGATTTCAAGAGTTTTTTGAGCACCACCAACTCTATCTGGGATGAAATGAACACCACCACATCATCCATATAGGAGATGTGGTATATGTTCTACTTCAGCATAGGTATTACTATCCCAGGGAATGTTGCCACTATGTGTGAAAGCAGTGGGTTGATGTAGGCTGCAAAGAGGAGAGAACTCAGTAGTTAACCCTGTGTGATGGAAATACAGAGCCGAACTGGAGCAAATCTGCCATTCAAAGAGAAAAATACCTCACAATTATGTAGGAGGTTCTTTATCATTTAAAGGTATCCCACAAGCACATCGTGCCTTTCCAGTACACTGAGTAACACATCAATCTTGACACAGTCAAAGCCTCTAGCAATGTTGAGTTGAATTGTGACTGGTTGGGAGTTTCTTTTTCTGCAAACATGGTCAACCAGAAGGTGAAATCATCTGATGGCATTGTCAGTTGAGCTCCCCCTTTTAGTAAACTGATAAGATGATAGATGACTAATGATGTTATCTTGTATATCCTCTTTGATGAGGCTTTTTATCATCTTGGTCAAGAAAAAAATGATGATCAAGATCAGAGATTTTCCAAATCATGTGGTGCCTCATATTTTTTAATAAGGAGGACAATGGCAATTGGACAAATTTCATAAATACCTCTGCCGTCATCTTCCAGAAGGTCCACCATTCTCTTGATTATTAAGATGGTGAAAGATCAAAGATAAAGCAGTAAAAACTTAGGAATGCCATGCAGGCCAGGATGCATTCTGTCCAGCATGGACTAGAATTTTAAAAGAATTTTGGCCTCAATGATTTTGTGAGGGCAGAAATTTTTGTGATAATTTTTTCTACACAAAATTTGACTTACCAAAGGGTTGGAATTTTCTGCAGTAATGTATGATCATGCAAAGCTGTTGCCCTGTATCTCAATCGATCTCAGGGCCTCGGATTTTTGCCTTATCCTAAGAGCCTATCTGAGATAACTCCTGGTTCAGCAATGTTGATGGCGAATGTACTAACCAGTCCTTTTGACTGAGAGATATTTGGAAACTTCCCTCTGTAGAAATCTGTATTTAGCATTTAATATATTCTGAGCTTCATAGGGGAGTTGTTTTTGGTATTAAATTTTAAAGTAATTCATAGAAAGCTGATTCTGTGTATATATGTATGGTTTGTGAACAAATGTTCAAGAAGACAATAAATCCACATATTTTTGGAGCTATGATACTTCTAAGCATGCCTTTGTCAATATAGTTTGTAATAGAGAATAAAAATAATTTATCAGCCAGATGGAATATAGAATTTAAGGATTATTAAACCACAAATCAATTATATAAGATTGCAGTTATCACCTTCCTTTTATCTTTTTGTTTGTAATAATTAATAAGATTTAATATGTAAATATTAAATTAAACATAGATCAATGTCTCCAGCCTTTTGTAATTAATTATGGATTTAATAACTCTTGTGTCATATTCCAATTGGCTAACAAATTAATTTTACTCTGAATTGTATACAATATTGACAAATGTATACTTACAAGTACCAGAGCTATCACAAAGATGTGGATTCATTCTACAGTTGAACCTATGATCAACATTTAAAATGCTTATAATTTAAATATTGTGCAAAGTGATTGACATTATTTATTATTTGTTTACATACACAATGAGCTTTGTTTAACTTAAAGTTTATATATATATTGTAACAATCCGGAGAAGGTGACTTAACGTAAACTGCACTACAGGGCGTAGGCAGATACGTAAGGAAAAAAAAAAAAAAATTTTTTTTTTTTTTAAATATTTTGGTTCTGGTCATTAGCCCATGTCACTAGCTCAGGGAGTAGCAGAGATTTAATAATATCATATTTTATCTAATTATATTTCAACATTAAAAAATAAATAAAATAAGCCACTGCCAGTAATTAGCATACGAACATTTATTTATGCACATATATATAAGATTTAAAATTATTTTAGTATTAGTTTTACATTTTAACATTTAACATTATTTTAACTTTGATTTTTGACTTTAATTTACATTTAATTACTATTATATTCTAATTTTACATTTTAATTAAGTTCACACAGATAAATTTATGAAAGCTTGTTTTAATATGTTGCTATAGATCGGTTACATAGATTACATGGTTAAAAACATTTCAAAGTAAACATAATCGATCAAAATATAAAATCATTGATACTGGCAATTGCAGAGGGAAATTTATAAGTAACCCAGTAGTATTCACCATAAGATACTTGCATTGTCACCAATGAGTTAAAAGACCTCCGAATAAATACATTTTAGATACTCACCGTAAGGTATCATTATTTATCGAATGTCTATATATTTTGATCAAATATGAAAACGCAAATATAGTTAACCGATAAACAATTCATGCAAGCGTCTATAAACAACTTAAATTTAATGCATTTTTATTTAGGGTCGAGCATGAATAGACCACATAAATTTGCTTTTGAAAATAAACATTCTATCCCTATTTAACCTTAGGCTAAAATTCGTAGTCAAACTGGCATCAATTCATCTGATATATCGATGTATTCAATGTAATAAAATACGGCAGCACAAAAGGTTAAGAGAAGAAATTGCCTCTTATGAGATAGGAATATTATATCTATCTGCAAAGAAGAGCAATAAAACAAAAAACTCCATAGAAAGGAACTGTGGTATCCGACTTATCATTCCTTCCATAGGCAAACGGAAGTGTGCGGCGTATGAAGCGATTCTGCCCGTAGCGAATCAATATTACATCTACTAATCACACCAATATATCCAATCCATTGACCCAATTTAACCACGGAACAAATAACCTAAGATTACCCTTCCCTAATATAACTTTACAAATCTATACAGCCATTCACGCCCGACTTAAGTTTAACATTGATATATTTTAATTTATCGGAAAACAGAAATCATAATAAAACTTAAAGAACAAAAAAGTAAATAAATAAATGGAAATGATTTTAAATAAATAAGAAAAAAAATACATCAAATAACGCTATTAATAAAGAATTTAGTTTGGTCAGATAGGATTCTATTTGTAACAATTAACTACTAGGAAAGTTTAAAATTTAAAGTTCTTAGTGTTTTCAAATTAATATTGTTCGTTATATCTTAGAAAGTTCTTACGGTTTTAGAAATGTTCATCTTTTACAATTGCTTGCCGTTTGAAATCCCGCGTTAAATTTCCCGATGATCCTGTGGTCCTCTGAATATAAGAAAAGCGATGTTTCATTTTTCCATTTTATAACAACTGAAGGGATTGAACGTGTGTCCTTCAATCTCTTCTCCCGCACCTCCGCACTAACATCTATCTGTCACATCGTAATAATCATAATAACTCACTAATTAATAATTTCCAAACTTGTCCTTTTTATATTAATGTGAAGGATTGAATTTACATTACATCACCGATGCGATGGTCCTTTCGCTGCGGTCCGATTCCATAGGGATTTCTTCTTATTTGCTAACAGTTTCTATTGTTTTTCTATCTGACTGATGTTTTTACATTTAAATGCCCAAGGCTGGTTTACATTTGACTAATTAAATTTATCATTTCCATTTCTGATTAATTAACCTGTTTTCCAAATCAAAGATATATTTAAAGATAAATTTCAAGATATAATTTTATCTCCAAATCTTTTTAAGTTTTTGTTTTTAAAATACCTTTTCTATTTTTAATACAGTTTTATTTTAATAATTTTTTTATATCTGTGCGATTTAATATATACGAGTTTAAGATGATATTTAATTTCAATTTTTAATTCTAAAAGAAAATTTTTAAATGCGAACTTTTTAATTTACTTTCATGTTTAATAAATAAAAAAAAAATTCAATGTAATGAACGTCTGTGTTCGTTACAATATATATATATTGTAATGGGCTGACATATTTGCTTAGGAGAGAGTGGGAGCACATCTTACTATGGTCGGACTTCGGGTCTTTAGAGTGGATGCAAATCATTATGCACTAAATACACAACCTATAATTATATCTACTTTCAACTGGCTTAGTTCATCCAGTTCTTATCCTTTTCTGATTCTGTTATACAACAGCATTCAAACTCTGGGAGTAATTGTTTTTGTCTCTCTTATTAGGAAACAGAATCATACTGATTAGCAACTGTTATGTCTCTATGTAGACAATGATTGATTATTACAACAATTGACATAAAAAATTTATGTTCATGGTTTTTATAGTAAAAATGATAATATGTGAGATAATAATGATAATAATAATGTTGGTGGTGGATATAAGAATAATGATGAGCTAGAGATCAGAATAAAGTAACAAACTCTTTTTAACAATTATTGATAACAAAAAAAAATAAACATAATTTAATAATACTGAATTATATAATCTGCTATATCAAGAATGAGTTTCTATCACATTCTTATTTAATAATAATAATAATAATAAAATTCTTATCCCTCAGCCCATGGTAGAAATTCATATGCTTGACATTAGCTTTTTACAAAGACATATATAAAATGATAATTTACATAACCACAAATCTAACTGGCTAACCAATTCTATTTACAGTCACCACATAATGATTATTGTTGTCCAGTTGATATAAACAGTGGTAAATCTTTTTGAAAGCCCTTTCCCCTCTATTTATAGATGTCTCTAACATTAATAGAAAAAAGCATCCACGCAAAATTGTTAATTATACAAAAGAAACATATAACAATGGTTAGTTAATGATAACAAACTAACATCAATTCTTCCCTGTTTTAAAGTGTTTGTGCTTAATGTGAGATTATGTTGAAATCTGAACTTTCATTTCACATTATTTTGTCAAGGTCAATTTGTTTGGGAAGGCAAGTTGCTCTAGATTTTATTTAATAACAAAAAATATCTAGTTAAATCCAATAATTTCCCATTTTTTACTCCCATACTAAACTTTTCAAAAAAATGTGAAAAGATTTGCTTCCAAGTGTGGAAACAAAAATAAAAAAAATTGACAATAATAGAAAATTTAAAAAAAATCAACATTTTCAACCATTTATATTAGTTAAAGTTTAATGAGTCTGCTGGAAATGGCCTTCATATTATTCGTCCATAATTTTCAAAATATTTTTCTGGATAAAAATAGAACATTGCTTTTTAAAGAGTGGCAATCTCCTGCTTGGAACAATTATATAGGGATCCTGTCCAGATTATTTTCTCTTAAATTATATGGAGATATCTTATAAAAGACAATGGATGTTCTTCAGGCAACAATGAACAGATGAAGTCACTATACTTTTACAGCTTTGGTGATGGCATTCTGCCCCCTATGATATTTTTGCTTTTAGCCAAAATACATTATATAATGATATAGTCCATTTGATTCCAATTGTGTGTGTGTATATATATATATATATATATATATATATATATATACATATACATATATTATATATATTATATATATATATATATATATAAGAAAACAATTATTTACTTTCTCTTCAATTAACTTTTTTTTTCTCTCTTGTGTGAATAAAATTAAAGTTTCTGTAAAAAAATCTTTTTTTTACTTCTTCGAATTAACTTGGCTACTTATAATTTTTAATTTAATTAGCTGGTTTGGCTTCTGTTAAGTTTAATGCTATAAAAAAAATTAATTTGGAATACATACATACATCTTTGCATTTGAATTTTTAAGCATAAGGAAGTTGGCCTTTATTTAGCAAGAATATTAATTGAAAAAAGAAAAGATGAAGATTCGAATTGCTTTTATATAACATTCAGTTTGAAAGCAAGATTAGCTCATTTCCTTATATACTATTTTATTTTTTTCATTAAGTCTATTAGATTTAAGAACGGATAGCATACTTTTCAAAGCCTTGTTAAGAAAAAATTATCTGTCATTTATTTACATGACATAAGAGTTGGTTGCCTATCTGAACTTTACTAATTCATTTTTTTTCATGGTATTAATTAGACCTAAGAACTGACAAGTTATGTCTGAAGGTCTTGCTAAGTTGTAATTGAACTATAATTTTTTTCAAAAACTATATTTGGTGTAAAATGCTGTATTGATAGCTTTAATAAAATACATAAAATGATGATCTTATGGTAACATTATTAATCATTTTTTTAATTTCTTAAAAACAATCTCTAACCTGCTCACTGCACATATTGGATCTAACAACAGTCAAATATTATTCTTGGAATAAAATTGTCTAAATAATCCTAATAAAAATGTTATGCCCTTATTTAGCACTATATTTTTAGCCAAACCATAGTCCTCTAGTTGTTGTAAAATGGAGTAATAATATTTCACCATATTCAGACACTTGGATTAGGCATCAGCAACTCATAATAAAAGCTTTTCTTTCCATGGGTCAGCAAAATAAATATGACTTTCAGGTTCAGGACAGTTAATACATTTATTCTTTTATATTATGTTTTAATTCACATAATGCCAGCAATAATGGATCTTAAATTTCATATTATAGTCCAAAATAAAACTCCAGATATATCACCTAGCTAATATTATCATTCTTATAATCTATTTGTGCTCATTATATAAAATTTTAAGCATTTGGATTTAGATAACTGGAAAAATCATAACTCTTGCTTTCTGCACGCTTTAATTATTTTCAATTGAAAACTCCAAACTTTAACCCCACTTGGTTGATGTCAGTTCAGTACACTTTTTGTTTGATCAACTGTGATAAATTCACTTCAGTAAGTTTTGAAATTGCAGGTCACAAGTGGTCCATATAGCAAAGTATTTACTATTAATGGGTGCATTTATTTCTAAGACTATCATTGTAATTGATTAATTTTTTTTTGCATTGTTTGCAGATTCTGCGGGCAACGAATTCACAAAAACACATGAATTTTTTTTCAATATATTCCACTTAAATATTATGGCCTGATTAAAAACTGAGTCACCTCTGTATTTGAGAAGCTAATGAATGTAATTATTAGTTGCAAAAGTTCCCAACAGTTGTCTATGATAAGTCTTTTAAAATACAAACGGACTACTATACAAATAGTGATAAAATTTGTTAAGGCAAGCAATTTAATCTAAGATCCATCACACAGAGGATAATTTTATCAATTATTAATAAATACTTTGATGTGAACGTGATAAAAGTTTTGTATTCCATCATTATTTCTATGACAACAACTACCCCCAGTATTCCTGGAAATGCAATATATTTGTATCCAATATCTCCAGATTAAATTTAAGTTTATAAATTCATAGGTGAGAATCAGTGCATAATGAACAATGCATTTGTACATTTGAGATATAATCCATCATATTTCTAGCAGCCTTCATTTATCTTTAATTTTTAATAATCAAGCAATCAGCTTTGACAAGACTATATGCACTAGAAAAAAAGATCTGATGCATTGGATTGGTGGATGTGCAATTTTTCTAAGATTCAAACTTATTTTTCTGATGAAAACCATAAATTTGAAATTTGAGATATCAGATAAAATAGTACTAAATAGGGATTTATGAAGAACTATCAGCTTATATTTATTTGATTCTAAAGCTGGTAATAGATAGTGTAAGGTTGGTGGCCTAGCAGTTAGCATAGCTGCCTTCCAAGCAGCTAGACCATGTTCACTTTTCGGTAAATGCTTTGACATATAAAAAAAATTATAATGTTATAACCCAAATGAGTATCATTCCTGTGATATGGCTTGTGAGATATTTTGTCAGTTTTTTTTCTAGAACAAAAATTAGTATGTATATAAAATTAATATATAAAGCATACTCCTGTAAGATACTCATAAGATTACAGTATTAGGCAGGTTTTGCCTATCCAATTTCATAAGTTTTGTGCATTACATTTTCAATTGAACAGAGGATTAATGATATATTTAGTTTCTTAGATAGGTCATTGAAACTTGTATAATTGGTTGGTATATGACCAAAATGTTTAACATCTTTAGTCATTGTTTTTAACACAACATAATCATTTTCAAACATCATCTAACCACTTAATATAAAGAACCCTTCAAATTCAATCCCTACTCTGCATAAAAAACCAGCATATCATTTTATTTTTTCCATCATATTATTTCTAGATTCATCATACTCTTTTGAAATGCAGTTTATGATTTCAACTGATCATTAATTGTCATTTCTATAGCAATACATTTCAGTTTCTTAATTCTTTCAATGGTGTCAGTAAGACATGTTTCTTCTCTCATCCATGCCTGGCATTTTCTGTTTCTTTGTTTCATTTCTAACATACATCATGCCACATATTGTTGAGAGGTGTTGTGGCCCTAAATTTAGCTTCTCATAAGCATTCAAGTGTCAAATCTATAAATAAGAACTGATAAAACACATTTTTTTTAAAAATCGTTCATTTTTATCCCATAAGCATATTTGTTAATATTCTTATTTCTACTAAAAGCACTCCAACCACATTTAATTTAATGATTAGGTTCAATGTTTATGTTTCCATTTGTAGTAATTATCTGACCTGGGTATTTGTTTCCTGAAAACATTTTCTAACTCATCATTATCAATATTTTCTTTTTTTGAAAAAATCCATTGAACATTACTTCAATCTTTTTAACATTTACCTGCAGTTGTACTTACTTACATTCATCTGATAACTCTTCCAGCATTTCCTGAATTTTTAAAGCATTTTTTGCACAAACAATTATATCATATACAAAATCCAAATGACATTAAAATCTTCATTTTTTTCAATTCCATTTTCTTCCCAATTTAATCCACGAAATACTTGTTGCAAAACTATTGTAAAAACATTTGGATATATTAGGTCACACTGGCAAACATACTTCTTAATGTTAATCTTTCTAGTATCATTATGTAAATTAATTGTCACTGTTGCATGTTTATAAATATTCTTTAGAATATGGCAATATCCTGGATCTATACTTTTATGATCTTTAATCGTTGAAGAAATGCTTATACAATCAAATGCTATTTTGATAAACTACAAATCAAAATTATAGTGGTAACTCATATTCATTGGTTTTTTTATATAGAACCATTCACAATTTGGATATCATCCATCAGTATTAAAATCACTTTCAAGTCCAGGTTGTTATTTGGTTGGTTAAAATTCAATGTTCACTGTACATTAATTGTAATTATCTTGGCATAACATTTCATATAAAACTGATAAAAGATTGATGGAGCTATAATTTCTAATATATTTTTAACAGCTTTTTTTAATATTAATACTGAATTTGTACTATTATCGGACATCATTTGGACATTTGGTGTATAACTTTGCCAAAAGTTTCCCTCTTTCTTCATTTCCTTGTTTAAAGATATAGATAATTCCACTATTACCTCAAGTTTTTCCCATCTTCATAGATTTAATTTAATGTCTCATTTTTTATTTAAAATTTTGGGCAATTGAGAATATATATATATATATTAGTATTAAGAGATAATTGCCTTTATTCTCTATGTCTATATAGTCCTTTATAGAACACTTTTACTCATTTCATGATGTGATCTCTTTTTATAGTAATGGTTCAATAATTTTTTATTGCATAAATGTTTCATGCCATTATAATGATGCTGTTTTTGTAATCCTGACACTTATTCTCTTTTTTCACTTTTCTTGCTAATTCATAGTTATTCCTTCTTATATCATTTATCACCACTTTACAAACTTTTTAGGTAAACAACCTTTCTTAATGCATCATTTATATATATATATACTTTTTTTTCTTTAAAAATTCTTTTGTCTCAGTAAAAATTTTACTTGTCAATTCCTGCTTTGTTGATGCTGTTACATTTGTTCCAGTTTTTAAAATTATATCAATTACTTTCTTCTTGGATTTGTTCAAAATATAAATCATTTCCAAATCTGTTAATATTTTAAAACAATATGTAAGTTCTGACTTAAATTTATTGAAATGCTTCTAAAGACTAAAAATATCATCTAGGAACATAGGTTTTGGTTATAATTTTTATGTCTCTATAGCATGTATTTTACATCTCACAAATTGATGATGACTTCTTGTATTGAATTTATTAAGAACATTACAATCTTAAAATACATACTTCTCTTAGTTAAAATGTAATCCAATTCTGTTGCAACTTTGTTTGGATGTTTTTAGAATTTTTTTCAAAAAAAAAAAAAGGAATTTATTTTTTTTTCCTTTTTCTGCAAATTACACAAGTCTGTAACCCATCTCATTTATATTACCATAACCAAATTTACATACAGCACTATAATTTTTCAGTTATTTACCAATTCTAGCATTAAAGATTTCTGTGAGAGTAAACATGTTGTTGGATCGAATCAAAACCTTTTGTATTTGCATATAAATTCTTTATTTTACCTTATAGTAAGAATTTATTAGAGCCTAAATCTAAATTATTTGCATTTGATAAATACTCTTAATTTGAAAAACTAATCCTGTTGCTCTGTTTAATAAACTATCTATCTCCATAATATTTTTTCTACTTTTTATTTATAATGATACCCAATCCAGTTACACGTCTAGTGTTTGTGCTTTATAGTACAATGCATATTCACTTTTTAAAGGAATTGTCTTTTCAGCTTTACTAAAATATTATTCCATTCTTCCAATTTTTCAATATGCCATTACTTGAAATTGATCTCAAATTTAAGTGTCTAAATAAAAGATTGTCATTAATTGGCATTCAGGAGATTCTTAGTGCCTTTTATTTCACTCTAATGGTAACTCTAACACAAATCCTTGTTAAATAAAAGTTATGATTTAATTTTCTCAGGCATGACTGTAAATATCTATTAGAAAATAAAATGTTTCTCACGCATTTATTCTGACTTCAAAAAAACTCAACTGATATTTCAATTAATAGTTAACCGCCACCTGAGATCAAAAGACCACGGTGTTACTTCATATTAAACCCGAAGGTAGAAAGTCATAATCAGCCAAACCGTTTTCAATACTATATGAATATTCACTGTTATTACTGTAGAAAAATAACATTTGGAGTGAACGTTACTCTTAAAAAAATTACTCAAAATATTACAGATAAAGATGTTAACATATGTTTGTGTGTAGTATTTACAAAACACTCATTTAAATAAACAAAAAGTAATAATTACCATCCAAGGTGCTTCTTCAATGCGAGCTTGTCTTCCTCCAGCTACACGCTTAACTCTTAAATAAGGCCCCTCTTGGCAAAGAAAGTGTGATATACTTGCAATTAGATTAGGATCATCACTATTATATTTTGCATAAGCTGCATCTGGAACAAGTATTTGTCATTGCAACTTAATTGAACATTATAATATATATATATATATATATATATATATATATATATATTGTACATATAGAATATCATCACACATATATATTCTGAAATTTAAAAAAAAAATTATAAATACATATATTTTTGTGTGTATGACTTAGGTATATTAATTGGGCCATATTAATAAACAATAGTTATTAATAGGAAGTAATGAAAAGCAAATATTATAAAGAATATTATTATTTGAAATAGACTTAGATTGAATAAAAGAGATCAGTTATTTATGTTAGTTTTCTTTAAAATAAAACATATAGATTAAAAGGTCACACCAGGGTCAATAAATTAATGGGATAGTAAGACACATGTATGACTGTAAAAACAAGAGGGGGTATAAATGTATTAAATGACACATTTTCAAACTTATAATTGGACATAAATTTTATTCTTTTTACATAAATTGTCCAAGAGAGGAATGTTTGATAAATAGAAACCTATTAATTTTTTTTAATTGCCTTTGACCAGATTATTTTCTGGTTTCTTTCAAGATAGAGTTTATTTTGTGCAAGATTAATTTGGACAAAAGTTTACCCCCCCCCAACAGAAGAGAGCAATACATTGTAGGGGAGAAACAATAGATTTGCCCAATGGTTATTCAGAGAGTCAGCAGTGTATTATTAAGGAGGAATATTTTTAAAGCTCTGAGAAAGGAGTTGATTTTTTTTCTCTCCAACTTTTTTCTATTAGAAAAAGTTAAAACAAGCTCTTGCTTTGAACAGCAAAGATAAATATGTGCTGAGATATAAACACTATGAAAACTAAGTATTAAATCCTTTAAAAGAAGTTGAATAAAATAAAATGGTGTTTGCATTGCTAAACTTGAAATTTTGTTCTCTGAGATCCAACATTATGGGTTGATTCTCTAATTTATCTATGGACCCATATAAACAAGTCGTTAATACCCAAAGAATGGCCAAGCTCAAAGCCAACCACATATGCTGTCTGAGATACTTCTTTTTTGTCTTCTGGCCTATTAAAGTATCAGCATCTTTGATGGGAAGGAGAAGAAGAAAGAAGAGATGAAAGAACATGTATAAAAGCCTCACAACCAACATCGACTAGCCAACAAATCAGTTTTTTTAAAGTTTCTTCCTATTCATCACAAGTGCCTGCAATAACATTTAAAATGGTATGAACAAGCCAAAGCAACCGGTCAAAGCTATAAATAAGAGTGTTCTGATATTTGAACCTGGGGCATTAATAACTGAAAATGGATCGGATAACTTTAAAATTTGGTTTACAATTTTTTTGCTTATTTAAAAGTAATCATTGAAGCTTTTCTATGGTGAAATATTTTTTTTTCTTTAAAACATAAATATTAAAATTGTGTTTACTGATTGTATTATTATCATTATTGCATAATAACACTTGCACATACAATTTAAATTTTATTAAACTTAATTTTCATTATCTTTTGATACTTTCTTTTATATGATAATACTAAAATGTTTTTTTTTTATTATTGTTATTTATTCAGTGCAATAATTGAGCTACCATCAATATATGCTTTATAATGTTTTTTTTTATTTGTCTTTTTACATATTAAATGTGATATGGTTTGTTTTTGCTCAAGATTTCAATAATATTTTTTTATTTATATATGTGATTTATGTATCAATGCACAATATAAAAGAACACATTTTAACATAATATATATGTTGACATATCACAATGTGTGTGCATGGATGACTGCCCATACCAACAAGTCAAAAATAGGTTAATTTGATTAAGTTATTTTAAGGGAGCAAATTAAACAGCAGGCTTTCACACATGTATGAAGTAAAACACACATTGCATGAATGAAATTTACCTTTGTGACATATATAATAAGTAGGGAAAATCTTGAATAAGCATTCAATAGAATTTTTTTTTATCTCATTTTAAGCCAGCTTATTTCAAAATATATAGGAACATGAGCAGATATATAAATTTAGTTGATTATGCATATAGTATTAAAATGTTTTATTTTAATTATGTATTTAATTGAGTCAATTGTATAATTAGTACGTTAATTTATTAATAGGAAGAGTGTTAATAAATATAATTATACCATATTTGGTTTCCGAGTTCTTATTATTAGTAGTATTAATTATAAATTTATTTAAACACACCTTGATTATGTAAATAATATTCATTAAGGCTGTAGCCTCAAGCACATGCGTTCCCCTCTTTTCTTCCAATGAGTAAGCTTGTGGTTTTAAGACCTATAGAGGTCCCTACTATCGCATTTTATACGCATGTGCTTGAGGCTACAGCCTTAATGAATATTATTTACGTATTAGTAGTATTGTTATTTTTTTTTATATTTTATCATTTTACTTATAATCAATCCTCATCACTAATAAAGGTTAAGTGTTGGATAGTAATTTACATATAATGATGTTTTGGGATCATAGTTTACATATAATCAAGTTTTAAGTAATTATAGGTTAATAGCAAAAAGCTAAAATTTATGTTGTGCCAATGGATTTTGACCATCATCATCATCAATGGTGGATATTACTGGTTAACTCACCGTATGAACAAGTAATGTTTCAAATAAATGTTTGTAGATTTAAAAGAATCTAAATTTTATGCTATGAGATTCGTTATCATCGCTAGTAAATATTAATAATTAAATCCCATTTTGAATGTAATTAATATGTTTAGTTAAAGGGATTTATAAAAAGCTAGATATCATGTGGTGACGTTTGTGTTGATCATTCATCATTACTGATAAATATTGATGATTAAGTTATCATTTTAAATATCATAGTATTTAAAGTAATTAACTATAACTTATAAAACACTAGATTCTAGGTCATGAGATTTATTATGATTAGTTATCATCAATAGTGAATATCAATAATTAAATCTCAATTAATAATTGAATCCCAGTTTAAACATAGTATGATTTTAAGTAAGTGCTTATATGTTTATAAAAGATAAATTTGTTGTTGTGAGTTTAGTACAAAAGCTGTGGCTGGAATCATCATCATCATTATATTACGATTAATAATTAAATTTAAATAATAGGTTTAATGGTCATTTATGTAATTAATGTTTCTCACTATGTTTGTTTGTGAGGCATTAGTAAGAACATACATGTGTCGGTACATCAATATATTTAAACTGAGCTGGTAATATCTATAAAAGTGGTGGATATATAAATTTTATGGTTGGATCTTATAGTTTTATTAACACAGATAAAATATAAGAATGTCTTTTTTTATTCATCTAAGTGCATGTGTAGTAAAGAAAGTAACATTAGGGTTTGAACCCGATACACTATAAACAGATAATATTTATCTAGGTTTAAAATAATCTAGTGGCCGCCGGGGAGAACACATGTACTTAGTTAAATTGAATAAAAGTGATTATGTCCTTTTTGCTACTTGATGATATTTGATGTTAATTTTCTCTGATATTTTATATAGTTATAAATAGCGTCAGTGTGTGCGTGCGATCGTGAATGGTCTTATATATGTGGAAAAAAGAAAGGGAAGGACTCATTGTTAAAAGAATCTATTATTGGAGAGAAGTGTAATGCACTCCAGGGATTTCATTGTAATTTTGTTCAGTTGCTATAGCTAATATATATATATTTATCTAGTTATAATCGCTAGTATATTCTGTTAGTTAAAATGACTTCCCAATACCAAAAATATTTTAAATCTTAAATAATGCCAGTGATTATTTTCATTTTATTTTGGTATGTTTAGAAATGATATAAGTTAATTATCTCATTATTGGAGTGATTAAATTAATGTTTATGATAGTTGCCAACGGACTATGTTAAAATATCTCATTTATAGTTACAGAATGGCAGTAGCTATTATAATACTTTATATCTATTTAGTTACAGATTAGTCAGCTATCATAGCAAATAAGGTTTTGGTTACAATATATATATATATATATATATTATAACCTACAAATATATCTATCGACTAACCTAATCGATGATCTAATAAATAAATAACTATTACATTGAGACTCTGATTAAACAAAGATAGATTTATAAATGAATACTCGGACTATGCTCAGTAGTCGGTTAGTTATAAAAATTCAGCTGCAGAGATATGCAGCTAAGATAAGGAAAGAAATTAAAATCATAAAATAAATTATCATCAGTAATACTGCAATCATTCTCTAATTATTAATTTAGAATAAAAATAACATTCTCTGAAATATAAGTATTTGCACTTTTAAATGATAATGATATCTTCTCATGTTTTTGTTAATGTTTTTAACAGAAAATATATATTAGTTAAATTATTTCCAGTTTGATCTGAAATGAACTTTACTCCTACAGATTAAAATGAAAGTAAAATACCATTCTTATGGTATTATTGAAATTCAAGCTCCTTTATGCCATAACATAACTATAATAGTAACAATAATTAATAACTTCTTAAATAAGGAATAATAATACTGATCATAATCTCATGATTTCTTTGTTTACTTTAGGAAAATATCCTACACTACTGTGCGGTCACACATGACTGGCATTCTGGTCGGCTGTAGGAAGCATTCACTTCACTTAAAAGCTAATGTGTGCTCACATATCATAACGACTACTGTTATCCATTTAAAGGGGTGATAAATATGACCAATAATTAAATAAATAATTACATAAAACTTGGAATAATGCAGTCTTTTATCCTTCCATCGTCCATGACAAGACAATAAATTAACTAAAACTAATTAATTCAACAATTTAACTAAAGTGTAACTGGAATAATGTGCAGTCAGGGTTAATAACTTGGAAATAAATTCATTTTACTATTAAATAATGCTTATTCTGAAGTTTGCAATTCCCAGATTTGCATAAATTTGTTTATCTGGTATATTAAGATTTCTAGTTTGAAATAATTTAGCACTCAAGAAAAATGTTTTGCAAATTTTTTGCAAACACACTTATAGTTGATATATATATAAAAAAATGGACAATGAATATTGAATAAGACTACAATTTATTATCAAACCAGAACAAAACAAAATACACAAATTTAGTAAATAATATAGCATTGATACTACAAATACATTAAGATATTAAGCTGACCTTTACCAGAATATAAATTAAAATAATGAATTCCTATATGTTTGGGATCCAACTATTACACTAGAGTAACTAGCTGAAATGTGCAGCTGATTTACCACTACATTGATTTATAATTTTAGTAAAATTTCTATAAAATAAATTTATTACCTTGAATATTGACTAACTATTGTTGTTGTTGTTGTTGTTGTTGTTGTTGTTGTTTTTATTATTATTATTATTATTATTATTATTATTATTATTATTATTATTATTATTATTATTATTATTATTATTATTATTATTATTATTATTATTATTATTATTATTATTATTATTATTATTATTATTATTATTATTATTATTATTATTATTATTATTATTATTATTATTATTATTATTATTATTATATGAAATAAACAGAAGTAATTAGATATTATATGTGTAAACTAATAAATTGGATTCAAATACAATTCTTTTAAAATATTAATTATATTACTAATAAGTTGACCAAACTATGGTTTATAATTAAACAAATTAGATATCATCAGCACTGTTGGACCAGGGGCTATCTTAGGTGTGCCCTTGGAGCTGGCAGAAAGGCCAAGGCACCTAGACTGATTGAGATAGATAGCAACCTATATGGGGATCTTCCAAGCTGGCCAGGATACATGATCATTATGTAGAAATGTTTAAACCAGGTGGAATCATGACTAAAAGAAGAGAATTTAACTTAATTAAAAATTCAACCACAATATCACAGAAAAAAGAATTATTGATAAATTAAAGATGATGCCACACAAAACTTATCCTGGCTTTCATTGAATCCCAAAATTCCTCCTAAAAGAATGGCAGATCTTTTTGTTGATGGCTGCCAGGAACTTCCACAGATCAATCCAATTGCCATGGTTCCTCTGGTTAACAAACTAGAAAGCCCTAGGATCCTGGGGAATCTCAGGCCTATATCGATGATATCTCTACTGATAAAGACAGTTTAGGCCCTAATTATAAAAATGACATACAAACTATTATAATCGATCAGCTATCTAAATGTCAGTTTGCTAAAAAGTGGAGATTGATGGCTGATTGTGTGAGCCAATTTTGTCTATTGATAGACCACATTCGCATTTAGAAGATGTCACAGCCAATTGCAGTTCAACTCGATTTTGCTGCTGCTTTTCATTGTGTTAGAGTTGACACACTTATGAAGACCCTGGAGGGATTCAAATCACCAGTTTTCTACCTCCAGATGATAGAGAACCTCCTGTATAATAGGGAGGTGTTTTGTCTCTGGATGGGAGGGTGTCCCTGGGATTTAAGCCTGTTGTTTTTATTCCTCAGGGCTTTTCTCTGAGTGAGTTCCTGTTCACTGCCTATGTGAGTCCCCTCCTGATAAGCATTGAGGTATCTCTTAAAGAGATACCCATACTTTTGCTGAAGAAGAGAGTCCATTACATCTCCTATATGGATGATGGAGTGGTATTTTTTGCTTCATGGGAGGAGTTCGCTGGGTAGAGGAGCTCTTGGACTGATTTGAATGTGAATTTGGTCTAACAGTCAACAAGGAGAAGTTGGTAATATGGTCTATTATGACTGGCAAGCAATTTTCCAGCATGTTTAAGGCTCTGCCTCAGAAGTTCCTGGATTTTTATCTAGCGCCCCCTACCTAAAATGAGGAAGAAAATTGACAATCTAATGATTGAGATAACAAAATGTATTGGATCCTTGGAGATTTATTTGACTTTGTTTGGGAAAATCATGCTAATGAATGCTGTTATGCTTCCCAAAATCACATATTCCATGTAGGCTTCTCACTGATGAAAGCCTTTATAAGGAACATCGAAATCCAATATAGAAAGCTGTGTCTGGGGAACCTCCTATTATCAGCCTGGGCCTCCTACAGAAACCTAAGCAGATGAATGGCTAAGAATAACATTTCCAGAAGAGATAACTCCTACCAATAGGCCACCTCCAAAAAGTGGAAGGCTTTGGATTCAAAAGCAAATCTTCATAGTTCTTAACAATCTGAAAATGAAGCTGGGATCAATGTTCAACAACAAACTAAATGATTGAAACACATAAGATCTTATGAATCCAGAAGAAACTAAAACTGACAATATTTTTTGATTGTGATATCTAGGTTTGTAAGGTTGACCAATCATCTAAAATTTGAACCAAAGTTTGTTGATTTTTTAATCAAGGTCAACTTCAGGGCTTTGCCAACAGCTGACTTCCTACATAGTAAAAGAAATTGTAATCTGGATTCTACATGCACACTATGTAAGTGAAGTGATGAGCTTATGGAACATATATTGGAAGAATGTCAAATTTGGAATAACGTAAGGAACATTATTAAGTCTCTCATTAAAAACAAAGAATCAGCTTGTGTAAATTTGATCAAATCCTTTAAGAATAAACAGTTTGTAATCATAAGGTTGGCAACATTTATAAATTTTTGCATTTGGTTGCTGAGAAATAAGATCATCTTTGAAAGTGGAGAAGAATATGACTTTACACTTATTAGAAAAAATTAAAGAATTAGATCCAATTTTGTTTTAGAATTGGATGTTTGACCAGACCTGGTCTAAAACAAAGTGTAGTACTGATGATGAAAGGAATATAAAGTTGTAAATCCACAGATAATACAAAAATTTGAGTAAACCATTTACCTAAAACATTTTGGATAAACTTTGTATGGAAGAGATGTAAGAACGAGAAAATTTAATTATAAACTTATTCTCCTAATTGATGATTAATAGGAAAGAGCTTTCATTTGATTAATGGATCAGCTTTAATCAATGACCCAATAAATATATTAAGACTGCTTTAATAATGCTTAATGATAACTGATTTGTTTACTGTAAAGAATCTATGAGATATTTCATATAATTTTCAGTCTTAGGTATTCTATGAAAACCTGTGGTTAAGTTATTTTTATTAATGTTATCCCTATCTTGGATTGGCTAACCCCATGATCTATAAGTAAAGTGTATGGCTTTATATATGTGGTTCAAAATGACTAATCTCTCAAAATTTAAATATTAAATTAATGCACACAGAAACATTTGAAGTGCTCTTCACTTGGTAAAATAAATCTCTACAGATTAAATGACTAAATATGTTTTAATCATCATCTACATGTTCATAAATTAAACAAACTCATATGTGTTTGAATTGACTAACATTGTCATGTATGTGATATACATGATCAGATTAATATAAATGGGCCACAACTATGATTTTCTGGAATGGGAAATTAGATGTCTTTAATTTCTGGTGATACTTAACGTCTTAATGTAAGTGTTATGAAATTAACTGATTATCATATGTATACAAGTGTAACTTCTGATTTTGTTAACTGGTCTTCATTGCGATTAATATGTAAAGATCCTTTTTTCTTTTTGTAAATGATTCTTATGGATTGTGAATAAATTTTCCTTTTAAAAGATAATTAAAGAAATTATGACTAAATATGGGTCATTTATCAGAAGTCCCACTCACCATTTCATTAATGTTCACATAAATTATATTAAATATTTTAATTATGAATGACTCAATTCATGCTAAAAATATTTCTCCACTATTGATAACACTAAAATTTTGTGTTTGAATATTCCTTTAATAAATAAGTGTTTTAAAATACACAATTTTAAAATTTTACTTCATTGGTTTGTTTGTGAGGTATCAGCAAGTCTCAGTAGTACAATACAGATATTGATCACAATTACTAAGGCACTCCTGATGATAAAGTGCATATTGAGGAACTAACACCTCAAATCCAATGTTTATCCTTGCCATAACTTTTAAATAGAGTACATGAATTTATCTTCTATGGTGGAAAGATATATCTAATTTCACATGAGGAATGCAAAAATAACAACTAATGTTTGCAGAGTAAAATACTACACTAAAGCATTTGGTGGTTTCCTGCCTATCTCTTAGGCATAAAAATGTTGGTGTGGACTCTGTCTCACTACCTAAAGAAAAGAACATGCACTGAAGATAATCCTCTCTGGGGATTAAAATACATTAATTATACTAAATATTATATATATTCTGAATGGTCCTGTTCATGGGACTCAGTCACATTGACTACCAACATACCCTACACACTATATCAGAACTAATTTTCTCAGGGAAAATAAGGCATTTTGGGGAGAGCATCTCCATCCCACAAAACAAAATACATTATAAATATTAAAATATGCTGATGATATTAAACATATACTAACACTACATTTAGGCAAGATAGCAAAACACACTAATAATAATAAACCTATATTAAAATGTATACTTTAATCAATATCTGAAATCAATGAATTACAATACACATGTCTCAGCCAAGCAACAGTACATAACATGCAGAAAATTATAATAAATTTGATTCTAATCAAGGAACATTTGACAGCAATGTATAGCATGAAAGCTTAAATTAAAATAAAATGGATGTCCAATGAAAGAATAACTGTTAATAAATTAATAAACTAATGCAATAGAAATTCTATTAAAACTTTAAATAAAAAATATGTTATTATAGCATTTTTTTAAATAGTTACTTCTGATAAATTTAAAGTACTGTTTTACCCATTTAAAAAAAATTTC
Organism: Epiperipatus broadwayi; assembly: GCA_028023455.1. Lineage (NCBI taxonomy): Eukaryota > Metazoa > Onychophora > Udeonychophora > Euonychophora > Peripatidae > Epiperipatus > Epiperipatus broadwayi. The sequence continues at coordinate 266,700 of JAQFVV010006412.1, forward strand.
ACAGGTATAAATTTTATATCAAATATAAACTTAACTCAAAGTAATGATAGTAAGACCTACATTTGTCATTACAAGATCCTTAAAATATTATGTAATAAATATAAACTTTAATATACATTAATATTAGAAACAAAATAAAATTTTACTAATTAGTTTTTTTAAAAAAAAACATTAAATAAACAAATAAATATCTCATTAGCAGAACTATTTTTCTGCTGAGCTGTTTATCCAGGTAAAAAGTTTCCATCCTGTCACAGTCTACAAAGCACTGAAAGTAATAAATGTATTTTTTTCTAATGAAAAGTTTTTTTTCTTTGGCAATTATAATAATAAAAATGTCAAAAATGTAGTAGAAACAAAGCTTAATTCCCAATTTGATTCTAATGATAAAGATTTGGATCCAGAAAAAAAACGAATAGTATAACATCGATGATAAACATACACATTATTTGAATACTATACTTATAGTTAGCTAACTAGAACAATGAAGGAGATGTACACATTTTCCTAAAGACTAATATTATAATAACTGCAGTTGACTTAGAGAATGAATCAAGCTACAAGAATTTTATTATGCACACAATATAAAATATAATCTAATTTAATTCTCAGGTCACTAAAGATATTATTAAGTTGTCTTTTACAATTTTAGCACTTTACTTTCAAATAGTTTTTTTTTTCAAAGAATGCACCTACACTTAATTTTCACATTTATTTCAAATAAGGCTTTTTTTTTCTTTAAAAGAAACACATGTATATCATTTAATATTATTATTATTTTTTCTAAAATCTTTCTCTCTAGACAATTATTAATGAACCAAATATATTTCAATGTACAAACCACCTTCATTATTTACAAAAGCAGACGATCTTTTTCTTCAAATGCAGGAAAATGTTTCAATTTTTTTTTTTAATATTCCCTTTACTCATTTTTCTTTTATACCAGAAAAATATTAACAAATAAGAATAAGTTATTAAATAATTAATTTTAATTTGGAAAATATTTGTTTTCGTTACTTCAGATAAAACAATTGTATTTATAATTTTCGTTAATTCATCCATTTTAGTTTTGTTAAAAAAAAATCTAACTTTCAAGATGCATGATAATTAATAATGCAGAAAGTTTTAAAAATGGTAGAGGTAACATAGATAACAGAATGTCTTATCAAAATTTTTACCCAAGCATTGTAGATGGAATTTCAATTATAATAATAATTTATTTTTTTACAAAAACAAGAAAATAATAAAGCTATAAAATTTAGTACTAATAAGATGAGAAAAGGAAGCAGATGACTAAAATAAATAAATGAACTGAGTATTTATTAGTCATTCCCTTAACCTCAGCAACCTCTATCACAAATCATTTGATTACAACATAAACAACAACAAAAATTGTATAACTTATTAAAATCACATGGTTTTCAATATTATTTAAAATGTATTACAAAACAGTTTAATAAATGAAAATAATAAATACATTCAAACCAACAATAATTAATTGTGATTATAATTACACATAAAATTATTTTTTTCCAAATAAATTCATCAGAAGTTTTTTTTCTTTTTTAAAACAATACTGTCTTAACAATTATTTAATTGACATTTATGGGGTTTTTTCTTTATATAACCATTTTATAATTAAATACCAGTTTATTACATTTGTTTTAAATTATATTAACTTGCTATTATATCAATGTCTTATTTAGATGAGTCTGTCATTTTAAAACATGATATTGCATTGGAAACATATTGTTTACTCACACAAACTATATCTAGGTAAAGTGGTTAGTACATTTTATTAACCATATATATATATATATATATATATATATATATATATATATATATATATATACACAATATTATCATAAATACATTATTATAATTAGTATATTAAAATGGTGTGAAGATGCACAATATTCGACAGGAAAGCATCCATTGCCCAAAAATGTGTTCGGTTCTTTAATTTCTAAAACAAAATTATCAGAGCTCATTATGCATATTCTGTTCTATTAATGGGATTACAAGATCGTACAGGTATAAAGTTTTTTCTATATTTTATAGAATAGAGCATTTAACTGTCTTTTAAAAATAAATATATCGATAATATTATGAATGTAATTAAACACCCTCTATCAGCCACAAAATTTAAATAAGAAATAAGGCACCAAATTTTGAATTGTGAAATATCACAAAATTAGATGAAGAAAATCAATAAGAACACTCTCAACATTATTAAAGCTGAGTTAATATAAACTCAAATCTTATTTGTATTAAAAGAGATTTTATTACATTTTAATATATGAAAGTTGAAATGTAAACTGCTACTAAATGTGTTGTTCTTCTCAAATAATACACATGATTATAATAATATTTAAAATAAGCAAAATGTATAATCTAACAAAAATTATTTATTATCTTTGATTAAGTTGAATAAATATTTTTATCATTTTTTCTGACAGAAATAATTTCCAAAATGTTGTCCTTCTAATTTTCTATCACATTTGGCTCGAACAATACTACAATCTCACAGATATTTATCAGGAATCTCAGGAAAACTAGAGCTAGAGATCAACTCATTTCACCCCAATATATATATATATATATATATATAATTATTCAAAACAATACAATAATATATATATATATATATATATATATATATATATATATATATATATATAGTGTAACATGGGAAGTGTTCTCTCAAAATATATGAACAATAAGACATAAACTAAATGAAGTAGAACAGAATAACTTTGTGAGCTCAAGGAATACATGCATGGAATGAGATGAAAGAATTGTTTTCATCATGTGAGAAAGAGTGGCAAGGAAATAAGTAACAAGAGAAGTATTACTATTGTATTGTAAATGTGGTTTTTTAAGAACTAATTCAAGTTTAATTTAAAGTGTTTTAACAAATTGTAACAAGTATGATCAAAGTCTAATAAATGGTTTTTGATAAAAAAAAATGAATCCCATCAAATGCTGCTTCCAATAATTGTGACTTTTAGTAAAGTATACATGTAGCTTTAAATAAATTGGCTTTTTAGTTTCTCTAATAACTTCACAAAGTCCAACAGTGTTTCAATTAATATAACCCACTTCTTCATCCAATTAATGTTATCTATATTCTCACTGAAAAGTTGTCTGCCCTTATAAGAGACTAAATAAACTGTCATTATCAAATAATAGCCTGGAAGTACAAACACCAAATTCTTATCATACTTTGCTTTTGTCATCTAACTACTTTGTAAATTAAAGATTTTATAACCTTCTGAGTATAAAGATCATATTTAAAGTATGATATCATGATTTAAAAAATTACAAAAGATTATTCACATACTTTTATTTTACATTCAAAAAAACTAAACTTATTTTATAATAAGGTATTTATTTATATAGCGCTATGTTGATAAATTGTAATTGTAAGTTAGTGATCAGACTAATGCACATGCATTTTACAGATAACTATATGTAAATAAATACTCACATAAAGACTTTATAAAAAGATAGAATGAATCCATCTATCTTTTCAATCCAAACATTTAAGTATGGGAAAATCTTACATGGTTGGAGATGAGAGCATGATGATATTAAACAGTCACTTTAAATTACTTTCATATCTTGAAGGAATGACACTGCGAAATTATTTAAAATTTACTATACATCATTCTTGATTGAAATTAAACATATATATTAAAGCATATTAAAATAATTTAAAGTGACTGATCAATATTGTTGCGCTCTCATTTCCAAACACTTAATATATGCCCATACTTAAACATTTGGGTTGAAAAGATAGATGGATTCATTTTATGTTTTCGTAAAGACTTTATCATGTGTTTGAAAATGTGTTTATTTACATATAGTTATCTGTAAAATGCATATGCATTAGATTGATCACTAATTTACAATTACAATTTATTAACATAGCGCTATATAAAGAAATGCCTTATTATATATTTATATATATGTTTAACTTCATTCAAGAATGACATATAGTAAATTTTACATAATTTCACAATCGTCATTCATTCAAGCATATTAAAGTAATTTAAAGTGACTGTTTAATATCATCATGCTCTCATCTCCAAACACTTAAGATTTCATCATCATCATCATTATCAACCATTATCAATCCACTGCAGGATGAAGGTCTCTCCAAGTTTAATCCATCTTCTCTGATCTTTAGATTCTCTTCCCCACATCACTCCTGCACACTTTCTTATTTCATCCATCCATCTCACATGTGGTCTCTTTATGGGTCTTTTACAATTTCTTGGATTCCAGTTTAAAATTTCAATTGTTCATCTATTATCATCTCTTCTAGCAATATGTCCAGCCCAACTCCACTTCAATCTTTTAATTTTTTCAATGAGGTCAGTAACACCTGTTTGTTCTCTTACCCATACATTGCATTTTTGGTCTCTTCTTGTTACTCCCAGCATACATCTCTTCATACTTCTTTGAGTGGTCTGAAGTCTCTGTATTGCTTTTCTATTAAGTGTCCAAGTCTCAGATCCATAAGTAAAAACTGGTAAAACACATTTGTTAAAAACTTTCCTTTTCAAACACATAGGCATATTTCCTTTTAGTATCAAGTTATTTCTACCAAAAGCACTCCAACCAAGTTTAATTCTATGATTAATTTCTTCCATTATGTTTCCATCTGTATTAATAATCTGACCAAGGTATTTGTAACTGTTAACTTCTTCTAATTAATCATAATCAATCTTTATTTTCATATTTTGAGCAAATTGATTAAACATTACTTTAGTCTTTTTAACATTTATCTTTAGTCCTATTTTTCTACTTTCATCTGATAACTCCTGCAACATTTTCTGCAGCTCTGGAGCATTATTTGCAAAAACAACTACATCATCTGCAAAATCTAAATGACTTAAATAATCTCCATTTACTTTCACTCCTTTAGTTTCCCCTTTTAATCCACAAAATACTTCTTGCAGCACTGCTGTAAAAAGTTTTGGAGATATGGAATCTCCTTGTCTTACACCTTTCTCAATGTTTACTTTCCCAGTATCATTATGTAATCTAATTGTTGCTGTTGCATTTTTATAAATATTCTTTAAAATATGACAATATCCTGGATCTATACCTTGATAATCCAATGCTTTAATCACTGAAGAAATATTTATAGAATCAAATGCCTTTTTATAATCTACAAATCCAAAACATAATGACAACTCATATTCATTTGTCCTTTCTATAACTTCTCTCAATACCTGGATATGATCTATTGTACTAAAACCACTTTTAATTCCATCTTGTTCTCTTGGTTGGTGGAAATCCAATGTTCTCTGTAGACGAGTTGTAATTATCTTGGTAAAAATTTTATATAAAACTGATAAAAGGCTGATAGGTCTGTAATTTCTAATATCTTCTTTATCACCTTTTTTAAATATTAATATTATTTCTGCATTCTTCCATACTTAAATGTTTCGGTTGAAAAGAAAGATGGATTCAGTTTATCTTTTCATAATGAATTTATCTTGGGTTTGAGAATGTGAGTATTTATTTACATATAGTTATCTATAAAGTACATGTGCATTAGCCTGATCGCTAATTTACAATTAACCTTATTTTAGTAAAAACTATCAGGCAACTAGAATGATTATGGGTTATCTTGACCTTAGATTAAACTTATCATGTTCATTAATGAATGTGCATTTCATCCATCCATGTTCACTTCTTGACCTTATACTTAGAGGTATAGCCCAATACATTTATCATGCTCATTGATGTGTGTACATGCAATCTACACATGTTGGTTTACTATATGAATAAACACATAGCAATTATTGTTTTAATAACAACAATGTTTTGATTGGGCAATCCAAATTTGCTTTGCTGTTACTTTAACATCTTAAAATAGAATCAATGAGTGACCTTTAAAATAAGACTAAATTTTGTTTCTATATTAAGTAATGCAAACGCCCTTTCACAATCATAATAAATTACTAACACGAGTGCTAATTCTGATGAGCACTTCTCACTTACTGAGTAGTTTGTTCTTATATCATGTAGAATGAGTCTGGCCTATTAGATATGCTGCTTTTCCAAATCAGAATTGTAAAAAGTAAGTGAGAAGGTAGGACTTCCATTGCATTGAAGATTTATAACTGATACTATTTATGAGTGCATCTATCTAAATTCACAGTGACAGTATCTTTTAGAATGTTTCTTACAAATTTCCGTTATTCTCTTACTTAATGAATACAATGATTTTTAAATATATTTTACTCATAATAGGGTGGGTCAATAATTAACATATGGCCTAATCTCAAACAACACATTAATTTCTAAAATTGTTAAATTACATGTAAAAAGAATAATATATTAACTACCATAAAATGTCAAAAAATTTAATACAAAAGTTACATAATCAAAATTAAATGCAATTGATACAAACATGATAAAGCATTAAATTAATGCAAGTGAAGTAACAATATAATATAAATATAAATAAAACGATCATACTTCTATACAATCATAAGTGAAATAATGCTTAAAGCTAAATGGGTTAATATGTAGCCATTAGAAACCAGTCATCACCTAAGCATACCAATATTGATTATTATCTATATTGCTAAGTTTAGGTGGTGGACTGGTTTCTAATGGTTATATACAATCATAACCCATCTAATAATATGTAAATATCAGAATAATAAGTAAAAACATTCAAAATGTACATACATATTTAAATCTCTATCTGCATTTGATAGAACAATCTTTTGACACCTAAATAAGTGATAGATACACACACTTAAATGCACGCTTTTTGCTTAATAATTTTTGGCCAACAAGAAATAAAAAAGACATAAATTTCGAAAACTGATTTTTGTATCAAACTGATATCCATTGTTACTTTCCTAATCAGATCTCACTTCTGCTAAGCCAAAAATAAAACAATTGGCATTAACGCTATATGAAAATCCGATCTGCACAAGATACTTTGCAGATGTATAATTTAAGGTGAATGTAAATGATAAAAAGAACTGACGATAAAAAATATATATTATTAGGCTATATATTGGAGATTTTTACTATAATATGATTATTTTAGAAACCAACTTATGTTAATCAAGATCAATACAGGAAAAATGTTAAACTTATGTAAATTGTTGAAGGCACATATCTCTTCAATTATGAACAATTAATGTTAAATTTTGCATAAATATGTTGATTAATCAACCAAAATGACTTAGTTATTTGTATTTTTTATTCAACTTTGAAATTATTCAAACTCAAAAATGCAACCATATTTTTATATCTGCATATATGTATTATTAAAATTCAAAAATAATAACATTAATTAAGACATGTGATCACATTAAATAATCTTGATAATAAAAGCAATCATTTTTAATCAAGAAGAAGCTTATATGTAAGCATACTAAAACAAAAATGGCACATTACCAATGACTCCAACATCACCATCAAAAAAGGATCCTGGTTTCCCCTTTTGAAAAGTGGACTATTTAATCCACTGAGCTCACTTGAATACATTTAAATAAACTTATACTATATTTATATAAACAATCTTTAAAAAAGGATTCTGTTTTACCTTTTTGAAAAAGTGTACTATTTAATCCACTGAACTCATTTGAATAAATTTAAATAAAGTTTCACTATATTCATATACACAATCTTTCTACCACTCAATTATTTCTATAAATATGATACCAAGAAAACAGTGCTAAGCTCAATTAAATAAATACTAAGCTTTTCTTATTATAATATCCTAGTGCTAGAAAATCAGTTTACATTGTATAAAAAAGTTATAAATCAGAGAATTACATAACATTTAATATTTATTACAATAGTTTTTATAAAAAATTATCATCATTTAGTTTAATATTCTGTGTTCATAGGGAAACAAATAGCTTGGATGTCATGAATCTTTTCTGGAAAACATCTTAATAATCAGCTTATTTCACAGTACTATTACAATGTTATAACATATAAATTACATTCTAAAATATACTAGATTGAAAACGTGTGACAACCAAAATGTAAATAATATCTGCATTTATTATCTTATAAATTTATCAAGATATCTTTACTCATTGAATTTAGCATTTTCATCAATGTGGCTATAATATCACTATCCTTACAACTAATAATAATAAGAATAACAAAAGTAATCATTTACCTGTTGCAGGTATATTCTCAAAGACTAAAATTATACAAAAAGCTAGAGAAAGCTTCATTTTGTCCTATAATATTTCTGTAAATGAAATAAAATGTCAAATATAGGTTAATTATTGTAATAATAATAAAACAATAAATACTAATGATGAAATAATAACTTTTACAAATAATATATATAATATACAGAAGAATTTACAGTTATTTTCATAATCTTTTTCAACTGCCACCAGATTAAACTTTAAAAAACATGAGTTTATCTTTAATCGGAAAAAATAATATATATGTTAAGAAGTAATACCTGACTGAGTTATATGTAATCTAATGCAATTCATTCAATAAATAAAAGAGTAAATAATGAGCACATCTGAACCTGAGCTTGGACTCCATATATTTGTTCAATTTATTGATATGATACAACACAATGTAAAATCTATATATAAACAAAATTTCAGAATAACTCTAAGCTATTCTCAACTCATTACTAACAGTCAGACGAATAATTGAACCTTTTATTTAACAACCCCTTAATATTAAATAAATTAACAGCTAATACATGTAATTATTAATTGTAATAGCTCAAATATGTATCAAATTTATTTAGAAATTACTAAACACCGCCCTTCAAGCTATATATAAACTAATACAATTCCAATAAACAAATAAGTAAATGAGTCCATATGTATTTAAGTTTGGAATAGATATATTCATTCATGTTATTAACGTTACAATGCAGAATATGAGTTCTATATATCAATTTTACTTCAAGACAATCATAAGATAATTTGAAATCACTACCCTCACAGAGTAACGCTGATTCTTATATTTAACAACACCCAAATGTTACATAAACTCAAATATAGTTGAATTTTAAGAAGGTTTCATAATAGCTTAGAATTTTTTGTTAATATATAAAATTCACATTTTATATTGTAATACATCAATAAACTGAATGCTTACATATAATCCATGTTAGCTGCAGGTAAACTCATTCTATACTTTTTCATTCATTGACAGTAATGTATTAGTTTACATAAAGTTTTTTGGGGGTTTTCAATAACTTCTACATAATTTTCCTCTAATATTAGAGCTATTACAAATAGTATTTTTGTTTTTTAAATGTTGATTCATGGAATATTCATGGCTTGTTAAACATGAGATAAAACCTTTCACTTATTATTTGTCATGATTTTACATTAGCTTATAATTGTTGTGAAATTACGTTAATATATAGAATTTACACTGTTTATTGTAATACATCAATAAATTGGATGCTTATGTATGATTTAGGCAACTGCATGTAGGATTATTCTGTATTGTTCCATTTGTAGTCAGAGTTATATTAGCTTACATGTAGATTGCTGGAAACTCTACAGTAACTTTTCCATACTTTTTATCTATATTTGGGTTATTGCAATTAATATTTAAATTGGAAAAATTCCTAAAATATACATGAGAAAAGAAACTATAATAAAAGTTTACCATGAATTTTGATAAATAGAAGTTAGATATATTAAATTAGTAGATAAAGTGTAAATATGAAAATTTCATAAATCTTGGGGTATAACATGGTTTTATTTACTTCTGCTAAATTTATACTTAAACACATTTCAAGTGAAAAAAATTATGGCAATAATTGAAGTACTTCTGCATATTATAATAGCCATTGTAGAATTTGTTAATCTGTTAATACTTTTAATACTTTATATATATATATATATTGTAATAAATACATAAAATATATAAATTTCATAAAAGTACTTTATATATATATATGGTATTTAAAAACAAAAAGTATAAACAAAAGACTGGTTTAAAATTAAACAAAATAATAATAATAATAATAATTATAAACCTCAGGTCAAATTATACCAGATTTGATTTAAAATAAAAGACAAATAGAAAAAATTAAAAATAATAAAACTCTGGACAAACAAACAAAGTAAAAATCATTATTTATACAACCATTTAATATATTTACTTTTAGATTATTTATTAATTAATAAAATAAAGATGATAGCAGTGATATTCCCAGCCACAGTTTTATATCTAACTCACAACTGACACAAATCATGTCTTCTATCAATCTATACGTGACGAGCCCTTATACCAACTCTCCAACACTCAATGGATACTCTAATGACAATGGGTTAATATGTATGACCTCCCTAAATAATATTATATAGTTTTATAATATTTTCAATTATTCATTTAAATATTATTACAGCTGTAAACTCTGTTTTATGGTTAGAATTCACCAGTGATGACGATGATTAAGTCATTTTCATAAAAAAATAATTAATCCTAAGAAACATATAAATTTTTTTTAGTCAAAAAAAATAAATTTTATTATTGGTTACTCATCAATATACAAACAAAATTTTTATACAATTAATAAAAGATAAGTTGCATTCAATAATTATCGATAATAATAACGATAATCCCCTCCCCCCATGTAATTAAAATTCAATCGTTAATAGCATATACTATACATAAATGTTAATGCATTTAAGTAAATGTAAAGATATTACAAATCATTGAAAATCTTAGATTTTCTAAAAAACACACAATGCCCGCACATACGTGCATAATATATATCACATCAAATTTTATATACAAAACCTAAAAAAAGAACAATCGAAAAATAGATAGAAAAGTTTTACTTAAATTATAAAGGTAGGATTATTTAAAAAAAGGGCTTCAAATTAGAATCCTCATTCATCTTAATTCCTATTAAGCTAAGCTACTGATTATCTAAATTTATTTCTCTCTATAATACATTTCTATCCCTGTTCTTTTTCCAAAATTCGAGCATTCATGCAGAGTATTTATCCAAACATAGAGTTAGTATCATGTGTGTGTGTGTGTACTATTCCTCCCTATTAATAAATCATGTGTTTAACCTTTACATATAATAAGCATGATATATAAACAATATTTTCCCTTTCATGATACCAAAATTAATAAATAATAAAGAGAATCATTTTATAAAAAAAAGAAACATAAAAATGATTATATATAATGATTATAGTAAAATAAACAATCTGGATATGGTCAATATTCATCATTAGCAAAATTTTCACTTTTTAAATAAATTGTGCTTATTTTAATTATTTGGAAGAGAAAGAGAAATGGACATTATTATTAACAACAACAACAACAACAACAACAATAATAATAATAATAATAATAATAATAATAATAATAATAATAATAATAAAAATAATAATAATAATAATAATAATAATAATAATAATAATAATAATAATAATAATAATAATAATAATAATAATAATAATAATAATAAAAATAATAAAAAAAAGAATTGTTTGGAGTTATTAAATTTTTTTTTATATCAACAGGCCTTTTTTTTCGATGTAGAAACCATTTCAGTTAGTTTAATAATTTTTTACTCAAAGTAAGGTTTGGTCGAGATTAAAAATTTGAATTCGGCCATATACCATTGTTTGACACTCATAGATATATTAATTACAGTGGTTTTATTGGAAACATTCCATTTTAAGCTTAGGCTTGTAATTCTTCTTTCTACTTTACTCCAAAGTTGATAATGATGTTGCACAATCTGCATTTCTCTAAAGTCACTTTATTCCAAGTATTGCAATGGTTCCCCATTTTTTTCTTTTCTTCTTATTTCTTTCCACTCTGTATATAGATATGCTAATAGATAAATGGATATTTTTTGTTTTTCCATATACTTCTTGCATTTTATTCTTTGTGTTTTTATTTCAATTCATCTATGGCAGAAATGAAGCAATAGCAAGGTTCAGAGTTTTCTTTGGTCTTTGGAGATCATCCATAGGATGCTATTTGTTAGTTTCCTTCTCCATTGTAAATCTTCAGATATGTATAGAGTTCTTGGAAAGGTCAGTGGGGCCATTCAACAAAAGTAGTTCAAACCCAGCCCTGTATTTTTTGTAGAATTTTCTTAAGCATATATAAAAATAATGATGTATTGGTTCCAAGAAACAATACCACTGAACACTTAGCAGTTAGTAAAAAAAAGAAAAAAAAACAACATTCTCTCATCCTTGAATATATATGTGTTGTTTTGTATTTATGACATCACATTGCTCTTATCTCAAGGGCATATTTACAGTTGTGGCAAGCACCTGGTTATGTGTAAACATGTTCTATCTATCCAAATGTGATACAATTATCTGATCTCTTTGATCTTTTACTTTATCTTTCTTCAAAATTTAATCTGTGTGTGGTCTAAAGTGATCAACAGTTTTTTTGTAAATTTTAAACTGCTTACTAATGAATGTTTTTCTCTCTCCAACTTTTCCAACACTGAAGCTCTTTGATCTTTAGAATTGACTTTATCTTTATCAATCTTTTTTTAAACACTAGAGTTAGATTTTTTTTAAATTGATCTTTATCTCTTTTAACACTAGATTTGGATCTTTAAAATTGACAATCTCATTCTTTTTAACACCAGAATTAGATTTTTTTTAAAAATAAACTTTATCTTTTTTAATCTCCCTTAATATTTGATTTAGATCCTTAGAACTGACAATTCCGTCTCTCTCAGTTTTAATACTTTAAAATAATACAAAACAAAATTGGAATTAAAAATAATACATAAAAAATATTTTTACACAGAAAATATGAAGTTAAAAAAAACCTTTTGATATATCTATAAATGTTTAAGTTTTAGTGTTTGTACATAAACATGCATATATGCACATATCTACTCATATATATAAAACTTGCTTACCTAGCCAAAGCACAGATGGAAAAAAATATACAAATTGAATCAATACATGATTGTTGAAAGCAATTCAAATGATATGAAAAGTCAAAGATTATGAGTACTAACTAGTCATAAAGTAAATTAGTAATGATAAGTATATAAAAAATACTATTAAGACAGGACAACATTATAATTTATTGGATATAAATTGAAATAGAAAAATTAATAAGTAGACTTAGAAAAAATGATTTACAGAGTATAAAGCTTCAGACAACTATTCATATATGCTCAAAACTTTAAATCTTTAATATAAATATATTTTGATGCATAAAACTACTGAGCTAACTCATAATTATGTGTATTTTAGAAAATTGAAACAAAGACAATAGTTTCTCATATCTCCATTAAAATTTCACTCTTAAGTAGACTTTTAAACTATTCCAAATATATACATTGTCCTCTTTACTAATTAAAGCTTCAGCTATCTTTTTATTTATCATTCCATGCCTAATATTTTCATAAATCTATCCCTCCTTTAATTCATTTATATTCTTCATTTTTACCATCTCAGTTCTTTTATAAACATCTGATCTATTAAAACTATTCCTTGAGGAGACAATAAACTTTCTTCCCATCTTCTTCTGGGGTGTTTAGAGTTGGTGATGTAGGGTTTGAACTCAATATTCTACAATATATCTCTTGTTAAACTGCTGTAAAAAAATAACTTCATTAATGAAAGTCATCTGACAGAAGAGCATTAGTAACTGCTAAAAAATAAACATGATTGCATATATGAATGTGATGTTGATGTGATATGATGAACTATGACATTTTATATGGAGACATGACTGTTAGAAGATATTATAATTAATTTAAAGGACTAAGATATTTAATAGCATCAGTTACACAAGTAACCTACTATCATATTAAATCAATATTATTTTTGGCCTTACCATAAGGCTTGGCTTGAGTGTTTTCTCATAATCAACAAAAACAATATTGGTTAATGTAAGGATATAATGCATGTCTAGCAGTTGATTATTATATGTTTAAAATTAGTCAGAAAACTGCAGTAGTTAATATCTTATTTAATTACATTAGTCTAATTAACAATGCAAACTCTGGTTCACTCAATGTCTATCAACCAAATGTGGGCCATATGCAATATATGTTTGCCCTTACAAAGGGTTTAAACAAAATATAAAACTGTTTGTGATTACATTATGTTTAAGATTTTATATCACCATCACCTAGTTCAATGTATTTTCTGTTTCAAAATCTTTGTTAACTAAAGCAGATAATTTATTTGGTTAAGTTATGCTTGAACAAAAAATAATTTTTACAGGTAACATATTCTTAGCTAATGATGACAATAATAAAATCATAAATAAAGCTGTTTCTCAGATCAAAATAGTCATAATATAAGACAAGAAAGAATAAACAATAAGTATTACAGCTTTACTTTGAAATGTTACAAAATAAGTATAACATTTATCACTATTAAAAAGACTGGTAACATTTTATCAGGCTCAAATATTTGATTTCTTTTGATGTCCAACATTTTATTGTTTCTACATGGAACCTGTTGCATATTGTACGTTAGTGAATAATTATCAAAAAAATTAATATGCCAATTTAGTAATCATCATTCTTATTTTTCTTGCAAACTACGTATCAAATACAATTGTTAAATCCTAAAATCTTGTCCAGAATATACATACACATTCTGAAAAAAGTTAGAGAGTCATCAATATTGTTATGACATTAACTGGACCATAAAATCGATTCATATACAATATCATCTCATTTAGACAGTTTTCAAAGCTCAATCAACCTGTTAATGTTAAATCAAAATTTACATCTAATAACCCCATGCAAGGTGAGGGCAGATGAGATAAAGTCAAATCATATGAACAATAAGCTGCCCACTATTCATACACGAATTTACATAATATAGTTTTCATTTATATTGAAAATAGAATTATCATTTTAATATATATAGTAACAGTATACATATATGCTGTTACATCACTCTCAATGAAAATATAAAAAAAAAAAATCAATAAATAAAATTTATTTAAATTGGCATTTTAAAATTGCACAGATATATAAAATGCACAAATGGTAAACTGATTAAAGAATTATTTAAAGTTAAAAGTGAAAAGGAAAAGTTAAAAATCTAAAAACAAAAGACTATTTTAAGAAAGGTAAAAAAAATTATGAAAACTATTTCTTTTTTAAAGTTATTCATAAACTATAGTAGGATAGAAATGAATTTCTATTGAAATGTAATGGCGAACAGGCCTTTGGGGTAATTAACAGATTGTAAGATCAGATTATGGAAATTAGAATTACTAGTGATAAGAAAATATTGGTGTTTTCCACTCTAAATCAAACTAACCAATAAAGATGCATGCAAACACACAGTCCAGAGAGAGAGAAATCATTATCACCAATGAGGACCACACTAAGCCATGAGAGATCGATCTTGAAATTTGGTGATAAGAAATACAAAATAATATAAAATGAAGAATTAAATTACTTTGGGAGAAGGTTTTGATTAAAATATATTAGTACCACTATTATAGACCTCCATGATGTAGGGGTCACATAATAGACTTCATTCCCTCAGTAGTGCTGACTGAGGTGGCCTCCAGTGTAGCAGTTCTCAAAGAATAACAAAAACAGATTCACTTCCAAAAGGGAAGATCTACTAATCAATGATGGATAAATCTTTGATCTTGATATGTAGCACATCAATTACCACAAAAATGGCTTTTAATAATCTTGCAGCAGTCTGGAGGATTTCCCAAAATAAATGAGAAGTGTGAAATTTAAAGTGAGATTTGAACTTTTAATTACCTAACCTGAGAAAATATGAACTTTAAATTATAAACCTGAGCCTTCTTTCTCCTAAAGAAAATTTTTTATTTGGCAATTAAATTACATTCTAAATTACTTATTAAATATTTTATGTATAACATGTTTGCCATTGTCTTTTCCACCATTGTGCAATTAAATTAATAATTTTAAAGTTAGGTGTAGATGTCTTCATAGACTTATTAAAATTATGTTGGTTTAAATAGTTAATATAGGGCTAATTGTTTCTTAGTTCAATTGGTGCTGGTGAATGGATATAGGGGTGTTTTATGTTGATGTAATCTGAAGAGGTATATTAGATTCTCATTCCCTTGTGTCATGTTAGCATACAGGGTAGATTATGCAGTTGAATTCATGGCTTGAAAATGACAGCCATCATGTTGCAAATGGCCATAGAGATATTTGCTAGACATTGTTTTTCTTACAGTCTGGATGGGAAATATAAGTCAAGAAGGACCACTCTCCACCTGATATAGAGCATTTCTTTTCCAAATATATTCAGGTGATTCCTTCACCAGACAGACACACATTCCTCTTATGGATGAGGATCATTATGTTTCTTTAATAATATCAGGTTGCAGTTATGAATTCCTGTAATCATGATTTTCGTTATGCTAATAATCTCATTTTGCATTGATAACATCAGAGTATCAGTAAATTAGTATTGTTTTGGATGTGAAGTTTTGTCTTGGAATTAAAAGATTTGTCATTTAAATGCATGTTCTATGCAGTATATTTGCACTTAACAAAATATGAAAATAATATTAAAATATATAAAATTCATCCATCTGTGCAATTTTTACATAGATATGAATTAAATCTATTCAATAATAAATGTTAAAGATTTAAATCCTTAAATTTGTTTTGATATTGTATGTGCATAATAAATGTTTTATCTCATTAGTTTTGGCAGTGATTTATTTTATTATCTTAACTAATTGTATCAATGATTAAAACGTTTATGTTTGAAATGTTGTATTATAAAGCTCAGCTGTTCCATGAACTAGTGGCTAGGGCTATCTTGGTCAAAGAAAAGTTGAACCTCACCCATTTATATCTGCCTACTTTATATTTTTTTCTAGATTCCAATAGCCTAATGGCACCCTAGTTAAGCAGATAAAGGTAGAGAGGGCACATTAGATTGCTTTTGGTTAATCATAAGACAAAAACATTAGTCTGCATTATGACAATTTGTTTCATTTGGTATTTTCATTAGCAAATGATTATTGTTTAACAGCACCACTGTCAATACATTTGGAGTTATTATATAAAAATATTCCCTCATTTTGTTGTTGTTTACACTATATATTGTACCGGTCGAAACCCACCACCACCGCAAGTCAAATCGGATTCAAACTCAGCTGAACCAAAACTGAATTCAAACCCAACTTAATAGCTCAGATAGCAGAAATCGACGGCACAGTGCTATGCGCCAAGAACTAGTTCAACAGTTGGTGAGGACTAGAGACCCTTGCACTGACACGAATATCTAATAATTGATTACTTTGAATACTTTTTAAATCAAATCATATGTATGTTCGGGTTGCCAACACAGATAGCGGGTATGAACATTTAAATAATTATAAAAAGAATGATGAACTAAGAAACCAAGTATGTTAGAAATATTTAATAATAATAATAATTTTTTTGTTCAATAAAATATAGATTCATTAGTTACCTCTAGTCTTTAAAATAATTTATAAATATAATAAGATGCTCCTTATCATACCAACAAGTATTACACAACATGGATTTGTCTATCCCCCAACGAAATATAAAGCAATAAAGGTATTCATTAAGAACGAAATATTTTCTAATTTTATTAGTGGAATGTGAGATTTATTTTCACATTCGGAAATCTATTCATGAAGAGCAAAACGTATTTTAAGCATAACTTTAATCTTGATTTGAAAACTGATTTAAACTAAATATATTTGAGAATTGTTCGACTTTAATTTAAATCACTTCACACAATTACACATGGATTTTACAAATCATTACTGACAATTACAAGCAGAGGTAAAATTGAAAGATGATGTAGTCATGATCAATCTATCTATTTGGAAGTCTTACGCCTTTGACTAATGAATAGGAAAGGAAGTACTGCCTCCCTCGAGAAATTTAAATAAGAGAATATGACACCGCACCTAACGGAACTCTCACAACTTTTGTGATACTTGATATCTTGAAAAATCAAACCCATGTAAAATGCTCTTGAGCTCCAATAATTAAAGTCAAACGAACTTTTACAACTATTTTAAAACATTTAAAACTATATTAATTATGCCCTAATATCCCTCCTGAATATTAATAAAAACAAAAGTGAATAAAATACCTAACCCTTTACACCCTTTTCAATAAAGACCTGATATATTTCAAAAAAAATACAAGAAAATCATTAACATTATTTAATACATATATATATACTATAACTAGATAGGCTGGGCATAGGTGAAACATTGAGCTAATAATTTATTAATAGCTAAAGGTAAGAAAAAAATAGTAAACATGGAATATTTTCTTTACAATAATAGAATATAAATTTAGCTCTAATGGAATACTATTTAAATAATATATATTAAAAGAACAAAGGCTCATCGAGTCGAAAGATATGGATATAATTTTTAAATACGACATAAAAACACACTAACAATATATATATTAAACGAACCGCCAGGAAGAAAAGAAAAGTTTAAAGACTAGAGACTAAAGAAACGCAAGATACAGTAATTTTAAACTAAAATAAAAGATACATAAAGAATAAAAGACCTTAAAAAGAAGGAGATAAAATAAAGTCGAACGGCGAAAGTTTAACTTCATATTACAGCTTGTCCTTAAGTTACCCTCCAAGTTGTTGAAACTGGAATTGGTTAACTCTGGAGTAGTATTTTAGTAGCTTTCATTATTTTAGCGAAGACGATCCAGAAAGGTCAGCCCAGGAGACCTCGGGCTTTAGGAACGGCCAGACCCAGTCAGCCCCTACATGAGAAATACAATTTTTATACACACGGTCCGCCACCTACAACAAAAACTGTTTTTTTACTTTCGGGCTATATCCTGTTCACTGGCCTCCGGCGGTTTTCTATCAATCTGGTTTTCTTTTATCATTAGTTGTTTTCGAAACATCCTCGATAAGGCTTCAAACTAATTTTTGAATTCCTTTTCTAATTAGAAAAGAATTCTTAAAGTCGAAATGATTTTAATTAAAAAGAATCTTATCTTTTTTTATTAATAAAACTTTACTGTTGTTTTTGAGAATTTGAAAGCCTTTGGAAGGAAGTAGCTTTTAATCGCAAACTTTACAAATTATTTAAAAGTAAAAAAAAGTATCCGACCAAGAAACTTCGAACATATATACATTTAATATTTACAAATATATATATACGCACAATCCACGCAATTTAATATATATAAATTCATGAATATTTTATCATGAATTTATTTAGAGAATTGATCAAATTTAAACTAAACTAATTAATTTTACTACGTATTTGAAACAAGTTATTCATTATGGAAATTAGCGTGGATTGAACGTATAAAGCCCCATTGCATCAGAAATTTAAGGTTAGTATTAGGGTAAATAACATGAAGCTAGGATCGAACTCAGATCCGACTGCTTCAATATATATATATATATATATATATATATATATATATAATGTCTGTTTATTATAAACTTTTATAATAACAGCAAAAATAGTAAACTATAATGGTAATCTACTATTATATACAGTCTATCAATCCACAGAAATACTTTTAAGTTAATTCATTAACCCTCTTCAAGTGCCATTAAATTCAAACAATTAATACATAAATATTGTGTTTATAAATGTTTTTACTTAAAATGTAATATCTGTTTCTTGGTTTATATGCTTGTTTGCAAATTATGTTAATAATTTTCTATTATTTATGTTAGAATAATATTTTAAAATCAAAGTATAACAGATTTAAATTTAACAGAAGTGATTCAAATTTGTTACATAAAAAATCCCAAAACGATTAGTATAGGAACTATAATATTTTAGGTAGATCATGTAGTTTCATAGATCTTGTCCAGTGTGCAGGAAAAGTTTGAATATTTTCATAGAAAATTTACAATTCATTATGAAAACATTAATATGTTTTATTTAAGGAAGACAAGATGGCAGTTTAGAAATATTTTGGTTTCAATTTAACGTTAAAACATTTAAAATATAATTTGTTGAAATTTTTTATATTTTTTTAAAATCATGACCAAAGTGATAGGAGACTATAATATTTTAAATAGGGGACCTCATTTTTACATTTGGAACAAATGGAAGGACAATTATCAATTTTTTAAATTATATGTTTTAAGCAATGTGTAAATTTTGGATTACAATTGCAAGCTTCCTGTAAATTGAATGAAGAAAATATGGATTATGATATCGTTTTATTAAGTTTTTGGTTTTAACTTTTATTAATTTATAAAAATGACAAACACATTTCAGCAAAAAATATGTATTATATTTTAAGTTAGTTAGTGCTTTATTATACACACATATATGCACACAAACAAAATAAAATATAAACACAAGAAGTATACTTATATATATATATATATATATATATATATATATATATATGGTATATTATATATATATATATATATATATATAAGATACCAACCAGTAACCACCTAAACATTCACAATAAAGATAGTAATCAATATTTCTAACTGCTGTCAAGACAATCTTCTCACCTTTTAAAGCAAGAATGGAAATATTATATATGTCAAATCAATTTAAAATAAAATCATATATATTAAGGTAAGTTTATTTACAATCTAGTTTTGGTAAGCATTTTTTATTTTAAAAAAATAAAAATTTTCAATCAAAAGCAACAATGTCAAATGTTTTTCATTGAATAGATATTTCCATATATTTATTATTTAATGATTAATTATACACATATATTATGTGCACATACTATATATATATATATATATATATATATATATATATAGTATGCACATAATATATATATATATATATATATATATATATATATACATAAGATTATGCATATTACGGTATAGACAAGTTACTTAGTAATATATATTCACTATAAGTTTGAAGTCGATTTAAAATACAAAATTCTTTTACATTTTTATTTATTGTGCCAATACTAAAAAGTTAAAAATAGTTATTTTTTTTAATATTAAATACTTTTATTTATTGTGCACTAAAAATCAAAAATATAATTCTTGCTTCAAGCAGAATTGGGCTTTTTCATTATTACTTAAAATAAAAGTATGGGAAGTTGTGGAAGATAAGGCAATCCTCATTTTTCATAATTAGGGGTTGACTTAATTAATTGCTGAAACCCTCCTTTTGCTTTTGTCTCAAGTTAAATTAAAAAAACCGAATTATGGTTGAAGAACCAATTATTTTTTTGCTTTTTAGTGCATTGTAAGTAAAAGAACATAATATAAAACAATTTTGGCTGTATTTAATATTAATTAGAAAGTTACATTCACAATCTTTCTATGCCTGGAACCAATGATAGTCAAGTTTAGTTGGGTGAGCTGAAAAATGTATATCCTGTCAGTACAATGATGCGATAAAAAGATATTTTTTTATATTCAACTCAGGTTGCTATAAGAATACAATGTTGCACAGTAAATACATATTAATATGAATAATCAAAATATAACAACTTATTTTAGTTTTCATTTCATTATTGAGACTGCCTCAAGCCAAATCAAGTATTAATAGAGTAGCATTTTTCTCAGTTTTGCATCACAAATGTTGATTGGCTACCACCTTAAATTATTGTAGCTGTATTTATATAAGTAATAATAAAAATGGGGTCTTTATTTACTATATATTTATTATCTACATTGTCAGGTAAAATTATTAAATTATATTAATTGACTTATTGAAAAAAAAATCTCAATTATGAAACTGAGAATTAGAAACGTGTGCTATATTTTGATTTTTCACACTCATATAAATTTACTGTAATGTTTTGTGAGTTGATAAAAATATTAAGCTGCACACTTTTAACTATATTATATTTGTAAAAGTTTAATATTTTTATCAGTTTTGAATAGCTAATCTTCATTAGTTACTAGTTTAGAAAGAATGTAGAAGTAAATGTTTGACTAATATTAAAAATGGAAATCCTGTTTATTAATTATTTACCATCTATAATGTAGATTTCATATAGAAAAAACTGAAACTCAGCCAAATGTTGAAGAGTTATAATTTGTCCAACATATGTATAATATAATCTCATTAAAATTATATTTATTTTTTTTCCAAAATGTTACTTTTCTTTTCATTATGCTTAAGTGATAGACTGAATTAGTAGATAATAATGCATACTCAGTTTATTTAGAATTGTACGACTATCTTAATGCCGTTAATATACAATTGAAACAAACACACTTTCTTATAGATATTTAATTAAATATGCATATTTTAGCATGAAACTATATGCTTGTAAATTAAAAAATAGTTTAAGTACTTACAATTAAAAATCACATCTAAATGAAGAAATATTGCTTGTATTGGAAAAATAACTGTCAAATATTAAATGGGATTATGTTGTTCACTGCGAAGTTAAAAGAAAAGATTAAGACAAATGATTTAAAAAGTGAATATATATTTTACTATAACAACACAAATCTTGGAAGCATAAAGAAGTGAGATTCAATATAAATAAAAAGTGGATCAATAGTATTGTAAAGATTAATGGTGCATCGGGCATAATGGTAAGATTGGGGTTATTCAATTTAATGGAAGACTGCATATGTAGGTAAATCAAGTTTATGCCATAGCAAGTTCTCATTTTGCTAAAGAAATTAAATATCAGCACAAATAACATTTTAAAATTGTCACAGTTAATGTCATACTTTTATAACAATGAGATATTATTTCTCTACTCTTTTATAAAATGATTTACTTTACGTGTCTGATACCAATAAGAAAAGGTTACTGTTATTTTAATAAAGAATAAAATAAAACATTCCCAAATTTTGTCTATTGTCAATACTTGTGTCTTTAAGTTAAAATGCTATTCAACCCTCTCCAAAGAAATGTGCTCACTATAACTACATCTTATATATCACACACACGCATATATATATATATATATATACGCATATATATATATATATATATATATATATATATCACTACCTTAGTCAGTATTTATTATGTATAGTAGTACAATATTATTTATCATGTTTTAAAAGACATATAATCATTGTTATTACTCATCTTTTTTAAGTATTAATATTATGTTATTGTTAATAAAATTAATTTTATATCTGCTAATTGCCTGACTTTTTCGTTATTAATTAGTCAAGCTACATTACCTACATGTGTTTAAATAAATAAAATATGGTCACACTATCTTAAAATGTATTACACATTGCTGTAAAGAAATATTATTTGTCCCATTTCAGATATGAGTAGATATTATACAATATCTTTGCTATTTGTTCATATTAATAATAAATCATTTTTTATAATTTCTTGAGATTAATGATTTTAAAAGAATACTTATTATGATACATAATTAAAACCCTGAAATAATGGATCACTCTGATTAATGTAACATGAGAATTTATAACCTACTTCCTAGCATTGTTAAAATACATAAGTATAGAGAATTGATTGACTTTAAATGTAGTAGAGGAAAATCAACCTTGAGATATTAGTATTGTTATTCTTAAATAGACATCTGCATATCAATGTAATTTTTTTTAAATATTGTTAAGTTACTCTAAGACAATCTAGAAAGAAATTTCGTTTTATTCTTCACCTTATTCTGAACAATAAAAGGGCTTCGCCTTTTTTTTAATAAACCCTTTTCGTCCTTTAATATAAATATTAGTTTATATTTTATTAGTTATATATATATATATGTGTGTGTGTATGTGTGTGTGTGTTAAAAAATGCTGCTGACCAATGGAAAGTGTTGAAAATAATTGTCTACAAATAAATAAAAAAGTAATGCATTGCAATTGTGACTATAGACAGAATATATAATGGTATTATATTTATATATAATGAATAAGAAAATAATTAAAGAGTGAAGAGAAATTGCATCAGTCTTGACATTACTTGAGAAAGAGGTTTTTCAAAACACCATAGCTCGCACAAGAATGAATAAGATTTTATCGCAAGAATGACAATCTATTGTTCCAAAACAAGTTTATGTGCTTGTGGTTTTGGATTTTTTTTTTATTGATGATCATAAGTAATTTTTCAATTAAGGAGGAATAATATCTACTATATTCCAAAATTTCTGATAATTATATATATATATATATATATATTATAAAATTTATATATATTATATATATATATATATATAATACAGATCAAAAAAACAGAAACAGTCTTCAATATTGGAACACAAGCATAATTCATGTACTTGGAGTTTAGATGTAATTATAGGAGATTTGAACACAGACTTTCAATCTCTCTTTAACTATCCACTCCACCTCATACAACCAATGCACATGATCACACACATGTGAAAAAGAGAAATAATCTTCAATATATGTATTTTGCGATGAATACACTTATCAGATGGTCCAGGTCTTTATTTCTCTTACATATATACAGTCAGCATTCACTTTATATTAAGATAACAATTCTGCAAACATTAATACATAGTATTTGGTATATTCCATCCTCCAACTCTTCAGTCATCCATACCATTGAAAATTTGGTGATGAAACATCCAAATCCTGTCAATATTGAAATAAACAAACCTGTCCATTAATGTTTAGAGATCTGCTATCTTAATATAAACTGAGCACTGATTGTATATAGTTGGGGGAGATAATGGTCTGGATGAAGTGATGAGTGCTGGTTCAACAAGAAATATGTACACTGAAGATCATTTATTTTCTTCACAAGTGCGGGTATGGATATTAGTTATATGAAATAGAAGAGAAGATAGCTAAAAGGAGTTTGAAAATCTGTGTTGAAATCCCCTATAATTACATTGAAACATTTTTTTATAAATCAAAATGCAGATCAATTCATAGAAAATAAATCTTTTGAGTTTAACTTTCTGAATGTTGATGGAAAAATCCATATCTTTATAAATCTATACTCCAAGTAATTTTTACGACATACAAGATCAATTTCTGTATAAAGCATTTTTCACATATTAAAATATAACTACATAAATAAATTTTTGTTAAACACACATATACATTAATTTTAAATTTTATTTAAACGTTCTAAATGCATTAATAACAGCACTCATCTCCCTTTATGACATATATAAACCTCTGTGCAATTACTAACAATTAAATGTAGGTGGAAAGTTGAAATAAAGTTTAAAAATTTTCTAGAGATGCTTAATATTTAAAATTAGAAGGTGGAAATAGTCTAACGTATAATTAATTATAAAATGCCAACATCACAAACCTATAGGCAAATAATATATGTATATACAATTTTTAATACTAATAATAGCATTATACACGTTTCCGTGTGAATCATAATGTCAATATAACTCTAATATTGAAAATTAACAACTATACACAATAATAATTTATATATATAGAGAGAGAATATAATCTTTATACAGTAAACTTAATTTAGTTGTATTTCAACACGTTTAGATTCTTTCTTATATATTTATATATTACAATTCATGGAAGCTTTAGAAGAACAAATGTAAAAGAATATAAAAAATATTAATTTTTAATTATCTTATTTTTGCAATGCCCGCGAAATAAAGTTTTTACCCAAATAATAGCAATTGTTATTTTGCTAAAACGTCGGTAATGTTATAATTTGGTATTCTACATCTATGTTTCCGAAAAGAATCTTTTGTCCATGAAAACATGTAATATATATATATATATTGCATCGGCACTATTTGATACTGTTAAAAATAAACTTACCGTTTTTAAGTTTATAAAAGAATATAATCTTGAAAACGTCTCTAAAATCGAATAGAAAAGATGCCAAATATTTTTAAAATCTTTCAAAAGAACTGTTGTTTTATATTATTTGGGCTTATTCTGCAGACTCTATGAAAATTTAATTCCTTTTATATGGGACCAACGATATGCAAGATAGCGGATTGTGCACATCTTATAGAAAAGATGATAAAGATACTAGATAAAATTTGATTAACTTTCAAAAGCTCTAAATAGGCTATTCTATTTGTGAAATAATTAAAACGATGATAGCCTCATTAGTAAACAAAAGGAAACAATAACTAACTTATTTTTTTGTTAGACAAAAGTTTCTTTTCGGAAAAAATAAATGAAAAATAAATAAATAACCCAAACATTTAAATAAAGTAAATAGGATAAGATTCTCTTAATTTATCCGCAAATGGGTTATTGATAGTTTAATTGAAATATTATAAATAATGTGTAAAAGTTATATAAACACCATCTTAATATTAAATATAAGTAACTCAGATATAACAAATTACAATGGTAGATTAATAAATACAAGAAAAATATGTGTAAGTGTATAAGAAACTATTTTATATATATATATTATATATATATATATATATATATATATATATATATATATATATATATAAGAACGAGAATGAGATAGGAAAGTATCTGTCATATCTGACCATGCTTTCAGATGTGGATTAGTCCAGATTATTTTCTTCTCTAATGGGAATGAGTACTCATTCCGAATAGATAATGTAGGAATCTAGACTAGTCCAATTCTTATAGCAAGATCAGATATGGCATCCCTTCTCCTGGCTAAAGTTAGCCCTGGACAATGTAGCAATTGAGATGATCTGGATGACATGTTGTTCGCTTTGTTGGTTACTCAGATTTATTGCAGTTCTTGTCTTATTCATCCAAATACAATAGATACAACTGCAGTTGACTAAAGACAAGTTGTCCAGTACAGTGAAAGAGACTAGACTAGACCTCACAGGGCAATCTAATATGTACAGCTGGAAGTGAATTCACTCATTCGGATATGACCAGTTTATTATTGGCTAAGTTATATGTAAAGTTGTATTTATTAATGGTATAACATGTATGCGTATTTGTTCTAATAAATTATACATATTATAATACTTTGTGAATGTTCATATTTTTTGATATTACTGTTGTTTTGGGTCTGAAACCTTCAATTCAGCCAAACACAACAGTGTCATTATAAAAATAGTAATATAGAGTGGGAAAATGAAATCAAACAGAACAATAAAGCTGTGAAGTATCAAAAGTTAAGGAAATTATGAAAATATTATACATAATTTATTACAAGCAGGAGAAAGGATGTTTGCCAAATTTGTATGCCAATTACAATAAAAAAATATTTCTTTAAAAAAACCGATATTGATATTTCAGAAATGTGGAAAAAACGATATTACAAATTTGCCCTATAAGGCTTTTACTAGTTCTATATGATACATTATTACAAATAAATTAAAGATAAGTTTGGATCAGAAACAACTAGAAAAAAAATTGTTTGTTAGTTTGTTTATAACAACTCATTATTACATAAAAGATAACATGCGAACATTAAAATAATATTCTTACCTACATAAATAATTATATTCATCATATTTTTTTAAAAATATAGCTATTTCACATCTAAAATGAAAAAAGTAGTACAAGAAAACTGCTCTAGAGATGAGCTTTTCATAACTACACAATTCAATTTGGTGAACCACTATAAAACATGTTTATCAATTTTGCTTTGCTTATTTTATATTCTGTGATGTTACCATTTAATTTCTTAAGTAATTCAATATTTAATTGTTGACTTGTTGTAATTCTTCAGTATATTTTATTCACTATCATAAGTTTCTTTGGAAACAATTACTTTTACATGTATCTTGAATACTTTTGACATCATTATTGTAATGTAAATGTGGGATTATCTCTCACATTAAAAACATGCACAAATTCAACCTAAAACACCCTTATAGAATATCTTCCATTGTTTTTCCATACCCTATCCAATGAAAGTGTGATTTTACAATCGTTGCCCTTACAACATCATTTCTAGCAAGATGGAGTTCATATTGAATTGTTTTATAATATTCTAATTATATTTGTAAATCTTCAAATTATATTTGCAAATCTTCTAATTATATTTGTAAAATTTTGCAGAGCATCTTTAAATGAATTTTTTTAATGACTATGTATTGCATTCATAGAGTATTCAAGTCTCACTTCCATACAATTATATATCAGTTGCAGTAAGTATATCTTTAATTCCAGTAAACTTATTAATAATATTAAGCTGTTATTAAATATTAAAAGCGTCATTAAAGTGTCCTCTTATCATTATCAAAATGCCAATGATTTTGTATTTTTGCATTTTAAAGAACAGAGGAAAGATTAAAATTTATGATGCTGTTGTACAATAGAAATTATAGAATAACATTGCCAAGAAGTTGATAAACAACTTATAACTAAAATACCTAGAATTCTCTAATAAATAAGTCATAAATAATAATTTTAGCAGCAAACAAATATTTTTTTTTTACCAAGACAGTAATAAAGACATTAAATAATTGCAATAAAAGGCATGATAATATTTATTTACTTACATTATTAAAGTGTGTGGTGAAGAATTACCATATGAGCGTTATAAATGAATGTTCTTTTGTGCAACTTTTACGTTTGCAATTATTTCTATTAATTTTGTTTCATTCTATGTGGGTTCGAAATTTCGTTTGAAAAAAATGTGCATTTACAAGTTATTATCAACCCAAATTTACTTATTAGAAAAAAAATATTTTAGTCAAATATATTTTTTTTAAAAAATAGAGAAAAGCTTATTATTTTCTGCATTATTTAGTGTGGCAAAGTTTCAGACTTTCTAAATATAAGGCTCTTGGATCAATTCCATTACTGGGGTTTGAATTTCTTATAAACTTCCAAGCAATTAAGTCATTGTATTTTTATTATGTAACATCTGTAATATTAGTTCGTAAAAAAAATAATTAACAAGGCTTGTCAATAATTATTAGATAATGTTGAATCAAAAGACAAAATTAATCAATGATAAGTATCAGGTTTTAAGTAGTCACCATAATAAAAAAAATGAAGTCTAAATTTATTAATATTATGAGTTTTTAATAGGGGTATTAATTCCTCTTTTTATTATACTTTCCCAATGTTGTCTTCAAATGTAAATCTAAAAAGAATGATTTTATTTTGAGTTAATAGTTTTAGTATTATTGAAAATTATGTATATGGTATCTCAATATTGAAAATACTGTATGTACAAATCCCATGATAGATTAAAAAGTATTGATATATATTTTTTTGTCTTAAAAAAAATATTTTTTGTGTTGTTAAAAGTAATTATTCTTATGCTTTACCTTTTATTAGTAAAGACTTATTGTATTTTATCAGCACTTATGGATTTGTAAAATTAAAAACAAAAAGATTGGCTCATTGGATATATTTTTAATGTATAATATCTATATTAATTTTCAGATTGCAATATGATTGGGCAATATTGTACTTTTAAAGTAGTTATTATATATGCAGATCATTGTGTATCATTGACAAAAGTAGATCAAAGGATTTTTATTTAGGTTGAGTGGCTTTTATTTTAAGTTCAATATCATTGCTGAAATGGCTATTTTGGGCTTTAATACAATTTAGATTTAATCATTATTAAAGATATTGCTAGTAGTATTTTTACATTGTAATCATTTTATTAAAACATAAAATAAAAAATATATGTAGGTGTAAAAGTTACCTGTCATTTTCTCATAAGAAGGCTATTGGAATGACTTTATTATGGTGATTAAAAAACTTTCTCTTTGTGAGAGGTAAACTTTGATTCAACAAAAACAGGCTGCTTTACTTTAATGTATTCTATTTAACCTTATTACTCTCAAAAATACCACTTGGTCAAGTGAGTTAAAAACTCTAAACTTTTGATTGGTCAATTACAGAATAAGTAGTAAAAATATATTCATCTTTTAATATTATATTAATTTTAGTTTCATTTGTAAAAAAAAAAATAATAATAATTTGTCAGAATATGAAAGTGAATGAAAGTTTTTTAAAAATAAATTTATAAGTATAATTATAAAAATATTTTATAGCATATAACCTAAAATGAATGTTCATACTCTATTAGAAAATGTTGTGAACATCATTGATTTTCTTTCTCAATTTATGTTCGTGTAAAAGTAAATAATTTCTACTAAAATCTTAACTATTTTTCTAAAATAGTTTGTTTTTCAGCATATTTTAGCAAAATAATTTATAATATGTAAAAAAAAAATACTCTAAAAAACTCAATTTTGTTTTCAAAATTAAAATGAAGATGTTTGAGCAGTGAAAATTATTTGCAGGTAATTTCTTTTGTTTGAAATGAGAACCAACCAGTCAGCATCGAGGAAAGTCTGCCTTCTTCCATTGTTGTAGCTTCAAATTTAAATATTACTGATTTTTTATTATAAAATAATTCTAGAGAGGGCAGCATCTTATTGTACTTTTTGAGCTTTAAAATGAGCATAAATTCATTATGATAATGTAAAAACTGCTTGTTTTAGAGCAAGTTAAAGCCATGTTTGTCGATAGATGAAGATGACAAACAAAGAGTTAATGAAAGTAATTATAATTTTCAATTTAAGTATAAAATGTAATAGTGAGAAATAATATATCTAATCAATAATTCATATAAAATATTTTATTTAATTTAATCTATAATGAACTAATCTGTAATAAACTAAAATATTTTTCTTCAACTACAATTTTGGTTGACACAAAACTCTATTAATTAATTAGTCCAATCACAAAGGTGAGAAGCAGCAATGAATCAATGAATTCAATTAGTAGATATTCTAAACATTTATTTCAATTTACATATAACAGATAAAATTGTGGTTGAAAAAAAATATTTTTTTATATTTACTACATTACCAACCAAATTTAAATAAGATAATTTTTTACAAAATAGTTACTTTACAACCAATTTTTTTAATTGTAATTTAAAACTAAAAATCAATGTTATGACACCATATTCCCAGTATATAAAATGCAGTGTATGAATTAATAATCATTTATAACACTATTATGTTTATGAAAGCAGAGGATAAAAAACATAAGATTTACTTCAAAAATCAAGAGAAATGAAGATTCTATCCTTCATTTATTTTTTTATGAATTAGTCCTGAATATTAATGAAAGCATAGTTTTAAAAAGTATACAATTTTACAATGCACATCAGGGAATCCTTACTGAACAGATATGTATGCGATTTGAAATTAAGATACTGACTAAGCCTAAAGTATTAAATTGTCATTAGTACTTAACATGTGTACAAAATTTGATGTAAGTTCTTTCAATAGAAGCATGTTAGAAGTTAGCTATAAGATTTTAGATGCATAAATATAAAAACCACTAAAATTCTAGGTTATTCAAAAATATTTAAAAATAATTTAATAATATTTAAAAACATCAATTTTTACATTGATTATGAATAATAATAGTCATTTTCTGAGGCATGAAAATTGTTTGGAGGAAAGATTTAGATCATTGTATTTATGATAAATCATTTCAGGAGTAATTTATAAAAAAATTTCCAGCTACCTAACAATATATATATATATATATATATATATATATATATATATATATATATATATATATATATATATATATATATATATATATATATATATATATATATATATATATATAGAGAGAGAGAGAGAGAGATGTAAATAAGTTATTGTCTCAGCATAGGTTTAAAGTTGATAAAGAAAGTTAAAACAAAGTAATGTATTTATCTGATGCTATAAGCTGATGTTTAGGGGGAAGTAATGACATTAGCCAACAGATCAGTGAGACCATATTAGTGAATGATTTTTGTGTTCAAATCAATTTCATGGGATCTTCTTTTAGTGTTATGCATGATTAATACTTGTTTTCAATAGTGGACAGTTATTTGTGAGTGTTTAATTTAATAATGTTTACATATTTCATATTGGAATGACCATATTTTTAATAAATAAAATAAGGTTTATTTAAATATTTTGTTGGTACTTTACTAGTACATTTATTATATTTTTATTTGATTATAACTATTAGAGTAGTATTAATCAGTAGTGTATATATATATATATATATATATATATATATATACACTACTGATTAATACTACTCTATATAGTTATCATAGCTATGCATTTTAAAGATCACTAGATGGAGCTTTACCAATAGCCCACTATCAAGCTTTGTTACATAAACACTGAGAGAGATAGAATTCAATATCTCTTTCAAATTGTCTCCAACCTTTGTTTTAAAGCTTGGAGACAATTTGAAAGAGATATTGAATTCTATCTCTCTCAGAATTTATGTAACAAAGCTTGATAGTGGGCTATTAGTAAAGCTCCATCTAGTGATCACAAAATGCAAGCTATGAGCAAGTTTATGAAATTTATAACTTGTTTTGTTTATCCTAAATGTACCCTTGAGCGTTTTTGTGGTGATATAGATTGCAGAGGTTTTTACTATATTGTGAAACTGAACTGAATTCAGACCCATATAGCTATCTAGTTTGTTTGACTGGTTTTGAAGATATTTACATACCAGAAAAATTCATGCTTTCAAGCAGATAGAAACATGTTTCCATAAATGCTAATTGGAGAGTTGGTGCTTAGATCAAGTTTCTAGTCTTTCTACTCTTTACTGACATGAGCCAACTTGCTCAAAAACATGGTTTAAAGGTCAGAGACAACTTGAAAGAGATATTGAATTTTATCTCTCTGAATGTTTATGTAACAAAGCTTGATAGTGGGCTATTGGTAAAGTTCAATCTAGAGATCATAAAATGCAAGCGATGAGCAACTTTACGAAATTTATAACTTGTTTTGTTTACCATAAATGTACCCTTGAAGGTTTTTGCAATGATATAGATTGCAGAGGCTTTTAACTATATGGTGAAACTGAACTGAATTCAGACCCATATAGTTATCTAGTTTGTTTGACTGGATTTGAAGATATTTACATATCTGAAAAACTCATGCCTTCAAGCTGATACAAACATGTTTCATAAATACTAATTGGAGAGTTGGTGTTTAGATCTAGTTTCTAGTCTTCTTAGCCTTTACTGACATGAGCCAACTATCTCAAAACCATGGTTCAAAGGTTGAAGACAATTTAAAAGAGATATTGAATTCTATATCTCTCAGCGACTTGATAGTGGGTCATTGGTAAAGCTCCATCTAGTGATCATAAAATGCAAGCTATGAGCAAGTTCATGAAATTTATAACTTGTTATGTTTATCATATATATATATATATATATATATATATTGTAACAGGCACACATTCTGTTACATTCTAATAAATAAAATTAAAAATTAAAAATTAAAAGTTTGCAATTAAAAATTTGTTTTTAAAAATTAAAAATTGAAAATTAAAAGTGATCTAAACTCGTACAAATAGAAAAATTATTAAAAGAAAACTTTATTAAAAAAAGAAAAAGTTTTAAAAGTAAATTTTAAGAAAAAACTTAAATATATATATATATAAGAATGTACAATAATGTAATTAATGCTATTGTGCAAAATAGAAATGATTATTATAATTAGTCAAAGTGAACTAGCCTTTGGGCATCTCAAAATTTATAATTAAAGATCAGATAAGAGAAAAAACAATAAGAACACAATAAAAAAATCCCTCAGGAAATGGACCACAGCAAAAGGATCATCATCATCATTATATCACATCCAGTCAATCCGCAATTTTAATATTAAAAAAAGATTGGAAATAATTTAGTATGGGTGTTATATGTACTAGTGCCAGGAGAGTTGGAGGAGAAGAGATTGAAAAGACACACTATCAAGCCCTTTAGTTTTCCCAAAAGAAAGAAAAATGGAAACATCATTTTGCTATATTGCAGACACTGGGGCCTTGCAAACAACATATGAGCTACAGTAAAGGACCTCCAGATAAATACAAACAGAATGGAAACAGCTTATCTGTCTCGTCCATGATGTCATGGGAATTAATGCTGGTTCCAAATTACAAGTAACTAGAAAGTATCAACTTTTTCTTTTTAAAACTGTAAGAACTAAATGAACTCTAATGAACTTTAACTATAAAACTATTCCAGTATTTAAATATGAATTTCTATCTGACCAAATTCAATCATTAACAATTATTTTTATTGAATGTATTTTTTTAAATCATTTTCATTATTTCTTTTGTTCTTTTAAGTGTTTATTATGATTTTTTTCTGCTAAGCTAAACTTTTAATAAATGTTATATGTAAGTTGGGTGTGTATGGCTGCATAAATCATGAAGTTATGTTAGTTCAAGGAAGAGTAAATCTTAGGTTATTGGTTTCACAGTTAAATTGGGTCAATGGATTGGATGTATTGGTATAGTTAGTAAATGTAGCATGAAGACCTGCTATGTGCAGGATCACATTATATGCCACACTTGGGCAAAATAAGAGCCATTTCTTACTAACCATCAGAAGCATACAGTATTCCCTGCTCCTTGGATCACCTCTTTAGCCTATGGAATGGAATAGTAAGTTGTCAAAAAGGACTGCAATCTTTTCCTATGGAGTTTTCTTTTTTATTGTTTTTTTTTGCCAGACAGATTAAGTATTCCTGTACTGGACAAGAGACATTTTTTCTTGATAACCATGCTGTTCAGATGTATAATTCTGACAGTGCAGTGTTGTGCTGTCATATTTATGCTGCATTGAATACATCAATATATCAGGTAGACTGGTGTTAATTTGATTGCTTGGCCTAGAGTTAAATAAGGGATATAGAATATTTTCTTTTTCAAGTGCAATATATGTAGTCTATCCAGACTTGACACTTTAATAAAATATTAATAAATTCATCTGTGTGAACTTCTAAAATAAAAAGTTAAAATGTAAATTAAATTCTAAAGTAAAAGTTATACTAAAATAATTTTATATATGTGCAAAGTAAATGTTTCTGCATATTGTTAATCTGGCAGTGTCTTTTTCTTATTTTTTATTATCTTTCTTTCTTTAAAAATAAAGTATACATTATTGCTACTGCTCCATGGGCTACTGACTGGGGCTAATGGTTTATAATAAAATAAAATTGTATCTTGACTTAAGTATCTGCCTATTGTATAAACATTTCAGGTTTGTAATAGCCTGGTGGCACCCTGTCTGGCAGATATGTAAAGACCTCATCACCCTGACCCTTATATATATATAATATATATATATATATATATATATATATATATATATATATATATATATATATATATATATATATATATATATATATATATATATATTGTAATGGAACAGGATTTTTGATAATAGATTAGCTAAGTCATAACAATGAATAAGAAAGTCTATCTTGCATTCTTGCGTCTATGTACCCACATATACTTAAACTTCATTCCTAGAAGATGAGAAGTTAATAATCACATAAATATTAAATAATATACCTACACTCACCTTGCCCTTACCATCTTTCATTTCCATTATTCCAGGTATTAATATCATAGAGAATCTGCATCGTCATGTAGTTCAAGGTATATTAATATCACTTACAATATATATATATATATAATTAAAATTACCCCAAATATATAATTAAAATTACCCCAAATCCAAAATTCAACCAGACCAGCATAAAAATAATATTAAAACATTATCAAGGTTTCACTGCTACTAGCAGACTTCTCAAGTGTAAAAAACTACAAAAACTACACAATATATATAATATTAAAAACTACCCACAAATCCATTCACTTCCCATCCACCCTTAATATTAAAAGAACTTAAATAAATTAATTGCTTCAGTATAATAAATTTTCAATAATAAAGATTCTTTAATTCTTATTTTGATTTCATTTCTCTCAAAGAAGACAACCTTAGCTTCATCAAAATCAATAGTGTGGCCTGTATCTTTTTCATGGACTTAAAAAGCAGAACTAAGATTAAAGAATCTTTATTATTGAAAATTTATAATTCTGAAGCAGTTAATTTATTTAAGAGTTATTTTAATATTAAGGGTGGATGGGAAGTGAATGGATTTGTGGGTAATGTTTAATATTATATATATTGGGTAGTTTTTGTAGTTCTTTACACTTGAGAAGTCTGTTAGTAGCAGTGAAATCTTGGTAGTGTTTTAATATTATTTTTATGCTGGTCTGGTTGAATTTTGGATTTAGGATAATTTTAATTATATATTGACTAGTTTAGCTTTATGCTTCTAATGTTTATATATATATATATATATAACATTAGAAGCATATGTTCACACACACATATATATATATATATATATATATATATATAAATGTGTGTGAACATGTTTAGGTGTATAAGGATAGATGTGGATACATGAAAACAGGTGTAAATTTGTAAAAATATATGTATGTGAGAAGATTTTCCTATTTGAAAATTGAACATAGAAAAATAAACTGAGAGTTTTTAATTTAAACATTTATGCATTGTATTTTGTATGTGACCAGATTCCTAATGATGTAACTGGACAGTCTCTAACACCCATAATTGATTTTTAATTGTAATTGAACAGAACAAAATGGCTATTTGTGCCACTCATTTTTTCTGCATTGAGGCAATGGTATGAGTTTGAATGCCTAAAGTTTACCAGTTATAAAAATGTTACATTTGATAGTATGCTTAATTCAACTCTGATACATATTGTTACCATATGGTTGCCCATTAGGTTCTCAACATTGTGGATTCTCTTCACATTCCCAATACTCTTTTATATTCAAACTCCACAGTTATATGCATAATTCTAATAAACTAAGCTGATGACTACCATAAGTTTTATATAAAACTAAAATGTTTACATCTGAGTTATGTGTGAGGTATGGGGTGAGTAATGGAAGGTTAGATAAATGATGTCACATGGATTATGGAAAATTAGATAAATTATATGGTATTGATAATGGAAAGTTAAGTAAATGGTATGGATAAAGGAAAGTTACATAAATGAATGATATTGATAATGGAAAATTGGATAATATGGTATGGATTATGGAAAGTTAGATAAATGACATGGTATGGACAATGGAAAGTTAAATAAATGAGGAATCATATACAAATTCTAATTAAATTAAATAAATTATTAACACCTTTATTTCATTGTGGGTGATTTACAATCTTTTGAAACAAGTTAATTTGATGTTTGAGTAGGCCAGTTCATTTTTTATTTGATAAATATAATATTACAATCAACCCTCAAACTTTGACCACACATAGGATTGTCATTCACTACCTACTCTAACCAACTCATTAGTCTAACTATGTAATTTATGATTATTTTGATATGATGATCCTGCTAACCAATCCTTATACATATAATATTACAATCAACCCTCAAACTTTGACCACACATAGGATGGTCATTCACTACCTATTCTAACCATCTCATTAGTTTAACTATGTAATTTATGATTATTTTGATATGATGATCCTGCTAACCAATTCTTATATTCCCTGACTTCAACTTATTTCTCTTACTCCATGGTGATATGTCATGATTTATTGACTGCCACCTTTGGGGATGAAGTCATCCTATTATGTTATCAGTGTTTATGATAGCAATAGCCATTCATAAAGAGGTTTAGTCAGTCATACAGAATAACAAATAATAATGATCAAGTTACTTCAACAATAACAATAAACATAAATTTGTCCTGTACTAGTGTGAGCATTTAATATTTTACAGATAAAATCTCACCTCAACAATAGTCAGTCACCCACTTCTTTGGATGGTAGGTTTAAAGATCAACATCTAGATTTTATTACAATCAAAAATTATAGTGATTGACCACCCCCCTTATATAATTATGATTAATGATTATGGGATTGGATCATCAATTCTTCAAATAAAATAAAATAATAATGAGTTATACAACAAAGATAAGTGGATTCTATACAATACATATATAATTTGGATAATTGAAATTGTTTGTCCATATAGTTAGATATTCTTCAGCATGTGGATACAACAGATGATAAGATGGCTCATTGCTCCTAGATTAGAACAAATCCTGGATCTTGGGAGTTGGTAATTCATTTGATGTTTTCTGGTCATCCTCTAAATAATTGGTCAATGATCTGCTAAAGGAGAGATGATGTCCCTTTATTTACTACTGCTTTCTCCATGATCCTAGTGAATATTGTGTTCTCCTAGTGATGGTGAAGATATTACTGATGTTATTAGTTTATAAAATCGAATTATTCATAGGCATGTGGTTAAGAGACTCCCATTAATGATGTTTAATGAGTTTCCTATCTCCACATCCTTTAGAATTGCTTATTATTCATTAGAATTAATATTATCTGCTATAGATTAAAAGGTGTGTCATTTTCTTTTTTTGTTTCTTCAGCAAGCTAATAATTCTTCTTATGAGCTTTGTGTCACTGTGTAATAAAATTTTACCTGAATTATTCCCTTGGAACTACTAACATAAGTCTTTCTATGGAAATGTATTATTTCTGTGACCTCTATAAACTTTTTTCTAATCATTTTCAATAGCTATTGGAGATAATTTCTTTTTTTATAAAATCATCAAATCATAAATCGAACTTTAGTTTCTTTTTAAACATTATTTTATTGTGTGTTGCTAGCTTAAAAAACTTATCTTATTATTTTATTTTGATTAAACAATTCAGTTTGTTTTCTGCATATCCAGTCTGTGTCATGAGCATGATATATATCATGCTATATTTCCATTGTATACATCATTTAATTTCATTTAGTCTCTTTTATTTTATTTTTTTAAATAAAAAAAAATTAGTAATATAATAATTTACGATTAGATCCCATTTTTCTTCATTACTCTTTTATATCAAATTTGGCCAATTGGTAGCTTGATCGTCAATTACTTTTATTTTGTAGTCAGTAGACTTAACATTAAAAAAATAAATTAAAACCAAAGAACAATGTCACAATCACTGCTTATATGGGTGCCTCAGGGACATTTGTTACTATGCAGTCAATTTTTTGTAGGTCATATTTTGGAAGAGTGTTAGACATTAATTCATGTGTATGAAGCCTGCCTCTAATATCACTTCATGAATGATATTTAAAATAAGGAGTTCATGGTAGAATATTGTTTGGTTGACATTTATTTCTATACATATTTGCTTTTGGGCCAGTTCAGCTTTCATTTTAGTG
This sequence comes from Epiperipatus broadwayi, assembly GCA_028023455.1. NCBI lineage: Eukaryota > Metazoa > Onychophora > Udeonychophora > Euonychophora > Peripatidae > Epiperipatus > Epiperipatus broadwayi. The sequence continues at coordinate 305,599 of JAQFVV010006412.1, forward strand.
GCCATGGTCACTTGGACTGAACTCAGTGGTAGAACATTAACATTAGGGTTTTGTGTGTAAATTTTGTAGTAAGGACTCATTGATATCACAGAGACCTGATTTCCAGAGTCGACTATTACTCTGGTGGGGAAATCTTCAAACAATATTTTTATCATGGAGCAACTTTGCAGAACATGTTTAAATACTCTATTTTCCCATGAATATGTCATATTGGTAATTTCCCTGACTAAAGGTTTTTATTTTGTTTCCCTTATTTAATGTGGTTGCTTGAGATGAGAAATAGTCTTTCTTGTACCCATTTAGTTTGTTGTGTTTCGGTTTTTTATTGGGGTTTTATTTACCCCAAGTTCAATGGCTTTGATATAACATTGGAGATCTTGAATGTATGTTTTATGCCTCAAGGTTTTTGATCATTGATCTCATTGTTTCTACTATTGCTAGGTTTTTCACCATTCTCTTTTTATTTTTGGTGTTGTCTGTTGTTTGTTTTCTTTTGCAGTTAATGGCATTGATGGGGATTTCTTTTCTATTTTCACTGAATTTACTATTGATGTTTTGGTTATTAATGCCAATACTATTAAGTAATTCTGTCAGCTGCTCAATGCTACTAACATTGATGCATATTAACAATTGCTCAAACTTCAGAGGAAATTTATGCTGAACTATGTAAAGAATTTGCCTTTCACTTAGTGGGTAGATATACAGGGCTTTTAACCAAGTGCTTTTTCTCATAAAGAATTTTACCAATGTCTCTACTGGTGCACTACAGTATTTCTCTTGCATAGTATGCTTTCTGTTTATTTTTATTCTCAAAATTCTTTACTACTAGTGGAGTCTGGCCATGCCAATTCATCATCCTGAAATGACTATAGGTAATTATGATATTCTCTTCTGACATGTTTCTATTTATCAAGAAATACAAGTCCAGGCTCCTAAGATATTCAGAAAGGGTTTCAGTGGATAAACCTTTGAAAACCTTCAGCTTAACAAACTGGTTGATTGAGATCCCTGTACCATTCTTATATTGGATTGATTCGTGAGTTATATTTTCTATAGATTTGGATCTTCCAACTACCTGGGTCTTTTGCCTTTGACCAGGGCCTTTATTTATTCTTATGTATTATAGGGACATCATTTTCTCTATTGTCTATTCCTATTGTGGAACCAATCTTATCATGATCCATTTTTTGGCCTAAAACATTTTTAATGAGAGTATCTATTTTCCCATGAATGACCTTTTTTCTTTTTGTGACTCTTGGCCCTGTGAGCTCCTTTGAGTTATTTCTTCTGATATGCCTTTGTTCTTTTTTATTGATCCATCCTTGATCCTTTCAATTCCTTTAGCTCAGCCTGTAAATTATTTTGATCCTTGGTCACCTTTTAAAAGACCTCATTCTTTCATGAGATTTCATTCTCAAGCACAACTTGAACTTTCATTAGTCTTTGATTATCCCCTCCATTAACTTTGTCTTCCCTTCTACATTGGTCAACCTACTGCTGCTTTCTTCATGATACTAGTAAATATTGTCTCCTCCTACTGATACTGAAAATGTTTTTGATGTTATTAGCTTATAAAATTTGAATTATTCATAGGCATATGGTTGAACATCTCCCATTTATGATGTTTAATGAGTTTCCTACACCCACATCCTTTTGTATTGCTTATTATTTATTAGAGATTAATATTATCTAATATGGATTACAAGGTATGTGGTTTCCTATTATTTTCAGTTTCTTCAGGAAGCTAATAATTCTTATGAGCTTTGTGTTACTGAGTAATAATTTTTTACGTGTATTATTCCCTTGGAACTATTGTCATAAGTCTTTCTATGGAAATGTATTATTTATTTGACTTCTATAAACTTTCCTTTCTCTAATCATTTTCAATAGCTTTTGGAGATAATGTCATCTTTTATAAAGTTATCAAATCATAAAGTGAACATTAGTCCATTATTAAGCATTATTTTAATGCATGTTGATAGCTTTAAAAAAATTATCTTTTTCAATTTTTGTTTTAATTTAACAATTTAGTTTTTTTTTCTTCCATATCCAGTCTGTGTCATCAGCACATTATATATCATGCTGTATTTCCATTGTTTATGTGATTTAATTTTGTTTATTCTTTTTTTTTTTTTTAAATTTTAAAAAAATTAATAATGTAATAACTTAAATTTAGATCCAATTTTTCTTTATTACTCTTTTCTATCAAATTGGGAATTTGGTAACTTGAGCAGCAAATACTCTTATTTTGTAATCAGTAGAGTTACCACAATAAAAAGAAAATAAAAACAAAAGACAATGCACAATCTACTTATAATATAATTGATGTTATAATTTGTTTTTATATAACAAAGAGTGTTAATAGACCTGTTATATCTTTAATTAAATATGTTTTGGGTCAGATCCTCTTTGTTTCTAATGGGTTGGCATCACACTCTAATAATATATTTAACAAATATATTTACAATAAGTAATATTTTAATAACAAAATTTATTACGACATGTAAAATATTTAATTCAACATCTATGTTTACTCTGTGATTATAGTTTATTTCAATTATTATTCCAAACCCTTATCCATTACAAAGAGTAGCCATTTAATATTTATATTAATGTAAATGAAATTTATATTATATGTTATGATTGTCTAAATCATTCTTGCTTGCTACATCATTATATTGGAATTATAATTTATTTTATTTTCATTAACTTGATATGTTCAGTTCATATCAATCATATTTATAATATGGAATTCCCCTATTATATAAAAAGACAGTAAAGACCATTTATAATAGAAATAATTAATCAAATATACTAAAAATATTTAAACAAGACATTTATTTTTTATATAGTGCGATGTTTTCATAATCTATAATATTAATAAGCCAATAAGCTAATACACATGCACTTTGAAGATGTCACTATATAAATGAATACTGCCACTTTTTCAAACACAAGATAAAATGTTTAAGAAAATATAGAATGAATTGATCTATATTTTCGACCCAACCGTATATGTATGGGCAAATTTGAGTGTTTGAAATGAAGAGCATGAAGTTATTAATTGATCACTTTAAATTACTTTTTTACTACATAAATGAATGACAACAATGAAATTTCTAGAATTTACGATACATCATTTTATAATTAAACATATGTAAACAAGACATTTATTTTTTATATAGCGCGATGTTTTTATAATCTATAATATTAATAAGCCAATAAGCTAATACACATGCACTATGAAGATGTCACTATATAAATGATTACTCTCACTTTTTCACGCTCTTCATTTCAAACACTTCAGATTTGCCCATACATATATGGTTGGGTCAAAAATATAGATGGATTCATTCTATATTTTCTTAAAGACTTTATCTTGTGTTTGAAAAAGTGGCAGTATTCATTTATATAGTGACATCTTCAAAGTGCATGTGTATTAGCTTATTAGCTTATTAATATTATAAAAACATTTAATTAAATTATTAGTATGAACAAATAAATATATATATATATATATATATATATATATATATATATATATATATATATATATATATATATATATATATATATATATATATATATATATATATATATATATATATAATAATGGTAAATGTAACATTACAAGCATAAAGCTAAACTAGTCAATAAATAATTAAAATTACCCCAAATACAAAACTTAACCAGACCAGCCAAAAAAAATAAAATCAAAAACACAAACAATGGTTTCACTGCTACAAGCAGACTTCTCAAATGTAAAGTACTACAAACAACACCATATTTATATCAAACATTATCCACAAATATCTTTTATTCCCATCCACCCTTACAATTAAAAGAACTTTTAAATAAGTTAATTGCTTCAGAATAATAAATTTTCAATAATAAAGATTCTTTAATTCTTCTTTTTATTTAATTTCTCTCAAAGAAGACAACCTTAGCTTCACCAAATTAATAATGTGGCTGTATCTTTTTCATTGACATACAAAGCAGAACTAAGATATTTATTTCTAATCCTACTTTTATGTATCTTTATTCTTTCATTTAAACTCAAACTACTATGATCTATGTAAACCTTCTTACAAAAACAATGGATAAAATACATTACACCAGAAATAGTCTTCCTATCAAATTTTTTTTTTTGTATTATTTAAATGAGATATTTATTTTATATAGTGGGACATTTTTTTTTAATAATCAGCCATTAAGCTAATGCACATGAGCTTTGTGGATTTTTAACTATAAATGATAATGTAATACCCCTTTTCCAAGCAATTTTCTTATTTCCAAACAAATTGCTATTCTTACATACAATGTTATAAAAAGATAATTTAAATGGCAAAGAAATAAAATCATATTTTTCTTTATCCTTTACATCCTTACAAATATTACTATTAAATAAAATACTTTAACAAATTTATCAGAGTAGCCAACACTAAAATAATCTTTATAAAATTAACCTTGCAGAAAAAAAGCTACCCCACTAGAATTATTTATGCAAGACCTTTATCAAAAAATAATATTAAAGTAATTAAAGATTTGCTTTTATTATTAGAGGATTCTATGTATTTTACTTATAAAAATTTGAAATAACAGGCATTCTTATACCTGGATTCTAATTGTAAATATAAGGGATTTGAACTCAGAATTTTAAGCCCCTTCACTATTCACACTTATTTCATACTAGTCATGTATACCAGTATGTATGAGATAAGTGTGGATAGTGAAGGAGCTTGAAAATCTGGGTTAAAATTCCCTATGTTTATTTATAAAAGTATTTTTTTATAAAATTAAGGAAGAGTGGATAATGGGTTATATTATTTCTCCTTTGGTTTGTTCAGTTTATATTAATTATTTGGAAGAGGAAATTATTATTAAATGAATTGTTTATACTTAAAATTATTTGTAAGATATGTGGATGATTGTTTATTTGTAGTTGAGAATGATACATTGAAGGAATTTGTAAATGACTTTAATTGTTTTGATTCTTTAATAAGATATGTAGTAGAAGGAGGGGGGTTAGATTTTGTCAAGTAAAAAATTTTAGGACTTTTGGTGATTAGAAATGTAGAAATTAATTGTTTATTGTGCAGTCATTTTTTAAAAGTAAAGAATTAAGATCTATAATTAAGCCTGATAGCTATCAGTCTGTATCTCATAATGTAGCTGCTTTAAGAAATTATTGTTATAGGAATAAGAAATTAAATTATTCTAATGGGGTAGTATCATATTTATATACATGATTGTCTGTATTACTATTTATATACTTTTTATTAGAATGTCTTGCATGAAATAACAGCGATATTTTTACTATTAAATCTCCTTAATCAAAGTTAGTTCGATCTATGGTTTAAAAATTATAAACTTTAATAAATATTTTGGAAATTCGAATAATTCTAATTTTATTTTGAAGATTTCATTTTCAAATTCCTCAGTTGCTTAGTTTTAATTCTGTGTGCTTTTTATTACTTTCTTGAATATTCAAGTAGGTGTTTTTATTACTATTTCACCTCAATGGTGGATGGTATTTTTATTCATATTTCAAGTTCGCATGTTCTTCTTAAATTTATGCAAGTTGTTCAGCAATAAGAAATTTTTATCTGAATTTGGAGAAGCTCATTGGTTGTTATATTTTCCTATTAATAATACAAAAATGTTTCATTGAAAATAATTTTAGATGACTTTGAATATTAAGTTCGTGATTTTGATTTAGGTCGATTCTTTACGTCGTTACTTGTGATTATAATATATACGTTATATGTTAATAACAATAATTTTTTTATTTGTTGTTTCTTTCCTTTAAAATAATTTCATTTCTTGCTTGCGTTTATTCTGTCAGATCATATTTCTTCCCTATTTTTATAGTGTATCGGATTTACATCACAATTAATGAGATAACTTTAATAAAGGTTAGTTATCATGTATGTGTTTGATATTTTAATTCAAATATGGGATTATCATGTGACTAAGTTGGGATTTAAATGTATATACCAATTAATGGTTTCTCAGTTATAGTGTTTCATTTTCATTAAGGGGGTGTTTACGAGATAATGTTGTTATATTGGGTCTTGGATTCGGATAAGGCCAAAAAGGATGGAAAATGATACTGGAGGAATGTAAGGGCCACACCTTAAATTATCCTTCCAGTAAAAGATGTTAAAGATGAATGATCTCTTTATTTCCTTATCTTTCTATTTTTTGTTATTTAAAGATTGAGCTAAGATAGGTGTATGATTTTTATTTATGGGTTGTTTTCATTTATTTTTTTCTAAAAAAGTGTTTTACTTTTGTTAGGTTATCTTGACCTAAAATGTGGGTGTAATAATTGACCCGTCATTTAGCACTTGGATTTTTGATTGCTTGAGTTACTTTACCTTCAGGGGTATTTTCACACAATATGTCTTCATTTAGTATACTTGATATTATAAGATATATATATATATTTTAGATTGTATTTATTATTTACTTAATGATATGACAAAAACATTTTTTTTTTCATATGTCATAGCATCGGCCGGAACGCGAACCCACAATCGTCTGCAACCAAGCAAGGCGATTGCGATGACCTCCCGGCTAACAACGCTTGACAAAAACATTTTTAGCAGATCTGATTTGTAAGCAACTATTATCCTCGACATCTGATTGGCTGTCAGTTATGTGTTGTAACGAGCGCTAGAGATTTGGCAGTATCTCGATTTATTTCAATTTTCAATTATCGGCGTTTCGCAAATTAAAATATTATTTAGATAACTTGTGCATTATTTTAATTATGGGTCTGTCTAAGAGTACCTACCCTATTCTTTATTTTTGAGAATTACCGTATTTTCTTCCATATCAGTTAAACAATATAGTTGTCATTACTTCCTAAATGAAGCAACATTTTTTGAAATAACCAGTCTCCATTTCTAATAATAATGGTATAATTCATTACTGAGTCTAAAAATAAAATTATAATTTATTTCTAAAAGTTTATTTTCCAAATATACTTTCTGACATGTTTTATAAAGTGTGTCCTCCCATTCACATTTGTATCCTTCAATCTAATTAATCATAATCCTACTTACTTATTACATGGGTTCAAATTCACATCTTATGGATTTGTATTTAATTGTATATATATATATAAACTTACAATAAAAATAATGGGGTTATTCAGTTTTCTCATGATTTGATTTACATATCCCGTAGTCTTAATCCTATGAGTCCATTTTCCTTATAAGCTTATTAAGCCTTTGAACTTGTCACATTTAATAAAGTCGAATGAAACTTCATAGGGGTATTACATAATTTATGGAACATAATATCTTTTGGATTCCTAGTATATAGTGTTCTAATGCACGTTTTACATCCAATTTTAAGTTTATTTCGTGGTTTGTTATTTTTTATGCATTATTTTGTATTAATTTTTATTGCTATAATGTAGGAAACCATTCCATCCTTTCTCTGATAAATTTTTTTTCATGAGTTTAAGTATGGATTTTCGGATAAAACTTGAAATTAATTGAATTGTTTTTTTGTTGTTAATTTTTTGAGTTTATGGTTATATTTAGTCTATTTTAAATATTTACAGGTGATTGAGTGATGTGAATATTTACATCTTCTTTTCTTAGATAAAATAAATTTTCATTATTATTTTGTGTGAATGCATACATTCAATTTCATTATCCATTCCATTCTGATCTCCAATCTTAATTTTTTTTATCAATTCTATTACTAGTTTCCAATATAAGATTCACTTTCTCTATTCTTGTTTTAATTTCATCTTCGGTAGATTTAACATGTTGAGAAATTTGACTTTGTTTTTCTCTCATTTTATCTAATTTGATATCGTATTTATCTTTAAGTTTTTAAATGTTTGATTTATTGAAGTATTATTGTTTTTTTATGTGATTTAAAATACTATTGTGATTTTCTAATATAATTTCAATATTGTTTTTATTTTGCCTTATTTTAATTCCCATTAAGTTTTGTTTCATGTTAAGACATTGATAATTATTTTCCATTGATTGGAAGTTTTTTTATGAGTAGCTAATTTAGTGTCTTGTTTTTTTATCTGATCGATGTCTATAGGGATATTCATCATTGTTTCTCTGATATATATTTTAGTATTCTTTTTGATTTTGATGAATTTTACCTTCAAAATTTTCAAATTTTTTTCATTTCCAGATATGTTATATCCATTTTACATTCAACTTTTCCTTCAAATTCAACAAATCTTTTCTTACATTTATGGTCTTTTACTTCTGTAATCTTTTCAATTTGTTGTATTTGGTTATTAATATCTATCTCCGTTGTGATACTTCAGCTTTGAGTTCAATTTTAATATTATCTATTTTTTTTGGATAAATCGATTGTTACATTATCCATCATTTGCTGTTGTTCTGCTTTCAAACCTGTTTTCATATTATTTATTTTATTATTCATAATATACATCATGATAGACATTTGTTGCATCATCAACATTATTTGATTTAATGATACATCATTACTATTTCCTTTCTCCTCTTCCTCTTTATTTGGATTGTTAGTAATTTTTAAAGATTGAATAATTTCTACTGTGGTCCCCCCCAGGTACACTATAGTTCTTTTCTATTTCTATATCTTCTAAAATAACACTTTCCATTTTTTTCTCTATTAATTTCACCTCGTATTCCATTTTCTCTTTCAATACTCGTTTCTGATAATATCATTTTGATTTTGCTTCTTGTAATCATGTATTTTTCTACTAATTTATTTTAATTTATTAATTATTATTTCTACTTTTAAACTGTGATAAATATTTATTATGATGAAAATATTCATCATCACTAACACTTTAACTTAATTTTGTCAAATAAAATTTTATGTTCTAATGAACTGTTATTTTATTTGACCTTACAATTTACAATTTATTCACTCCATATTAAAGCATTTTATTGATTGAATATCATCTATTTTATATAATTTTTATGTCATTTCAACATTCAAGTTCAATTTGTAATATAAAAAAAAAAATCTATAAATATATATATTTATGTTTTATTGTTATTATTATTAAAATTATTCAATTGTAGATTAATATAAAATCCGATTAAGCCACAATTGGCTATTTTATATGTATAACTAAGTGTGATATTAATATACAATTCTAGGCCCCATGATTGATAGTGCTATAGATAACAGAATGGGACTTGAATCCTAATATTGATATGTGTTTAGATGCCCTGCAATTTCATGCACCATATATAATGAAATAGGATATTACCTGATATGATAATAGGTTAACTAAGTCACCACAATCTTGTATCCTTGTGCCTATATACCCACATATGCTTTAATTTCTTCCTGGGAAATGAACAAAGCAAAATTCTCCATATAGTATTGCCACCCTGTGCCAACCAGAGTAATCAATGAATGCCAGAAGGCTTGTGCATAAAATCCCTATCTAATGCCTACTCATCCAATATCCCCAGACTTGTTTCTGGCTTGTGGTCATCGTCAGTGTGGAGCTTTGGATCATGTGACGCTTCCTGGGAAATAATAGGTTAATAATTACATAAATTTTAAACAATATATCTACACTCACCTCGTCCTTACTATCTTTCATTTCCGTTATTCCCAGGTTTCAAACTCAGGGAGAAACTGCATAGTCATCTAGTTCAGTGTATATTAATATTACTTACAATGCAGATGTGCATGAACATATGTAAATATATAAGGATAGGTATGGGTACATGAAAATAGCTGTAAATGTGTAAAAATATATATAAGAATGTGAGAAGATATGACTCATTAAAAATTGAATAAAGAAAAATATGCCAAGAGTTGTTAATGTAAACTCATATATATTTAACAAATATATTTACAATAAGTAACATTTTAATAACAAAATTTATAACAACATATAAAATATTTAATTCAACATCTATGGTTATTATTTGACCATAGTTTATTCCAATTATTATTCCAAACCCTTATCCCCTACAAAGAATAACTATTTGATGTATATATTAACGTAAATGAAATTTATTTTATACTTATGATTGTCTAAATCATTCTTGCTTGCCACATCATTATATTGGAATTATAATTTATTTTATTTTCATTAACTTGATAGATTAAATTCATATCACTCATATTGATGATATGGAATCCCCTGTTACATAATTACAATAAAGACCATTTATAATAGAAATCGTTAGTCAAGTATACTGAAAACATTTAATTAAAATATCAGTATATATATATATATATATATATAATCACTAGATGGAGCTTACCAAAAGCTCTAATCAAGCTCTATTTTATAAGCCCCCAAAAGAGAAAGAATTCAAAATTTCTATTGTTAAGTCCCTATCTCCAGACTAATTGGTTTCAAGCATATGGCTCACTTCAGTGGAGTGCTGGAACTCTAAAAACTATACCTGGTCTAAAATCCTCATTTAAAAGTCAGCACTTGTAAAACACATTACTATCAATTTGAAAGCCCGAACTTTTCAGACATGTAAATGTCTTCAAATCCAGCTTTTAAACCAGATAGCTATATGGGTCTGAATTCAGCTCAATTTCATCATATAGTAATAGCCTCTGCAATATATATATATATATAAACATTACAAGCATAAAGCTAAACTAGTCAAAATAAAATCAAAACTACCCCAAATCCAAAATTAAACCAGACCAGCATAAAAATAAAATTAAAACACAACCTAAGGTTTCACTGCTACAAGCAGACTTTTCATGTGTAAAGAACTACAAAAACTACACAATATATATAATATTAAAAACTACCCACAAATCCATTCACTTCCCATCCACCCTTAATATTAAAAGAACTCTTAAATAAGTTAATTGCTTCAGAATAATAAATTTTCAATAATAAAGATTCTTTAATTCTTCTTTTGATTTCATTTCTCTCAAAGAAGACAACCATAGCTTCATCAAAATCAATAGTGTGGCCTGTATCTTTTTCATGGACATACAAAGCAGAACTAAGATATCTATTTTTAACTCTACTTTTATGAACCTTTATTCTTTCATTTAAACTCAAACTACTCTGACCTATGTAAACCTTCTTACAAATACTTACAAATAAACAAGGGACAAAATAAACTACGCCAGGAATAGTCTTTCTATCAAAAACTTCTTTTGTATTATTTAATATATATATATATATATATATATATATATATTTAATATATATATATATATATATATATATATATATATATATATCAAAATATTAATATATAACAAACTAACCAAAGGAAATACATATAAACAAAAAAATAAAGACTTATAAATCCAATAAATAATATAATAATAATATAATATATCTGTGTTTAATTGGTTTATAGATAAATAATTAGTTATAAATTATTGTACTTTGCACTAACTATAATTTTTTAAAATGTATAAGTATTTTAGTTTTTAATGAATATTAATGTGAGCACAGCTATTTTTTGTGTGTGAGCATAGTTTAATTTTTCTATGTATGCACATATGTATATTTTAATTTTGGATTTTTTATTTTTATATTTATTTTAATTTAAATAGAATTTAAGCTTGATTAGGAGGGAATGTAGTTTTTTTTTTTTTTTTGAATTTTGTTATTGATTGGGTAGATATTCAGTGTTAGATTTTGTGACCAATCAGGGGGGTTTTGTTAAATTTTTAATATTTTACCAAATCTGTAATTTTTGATTATCGCCATTTTACTGTGTATTTTTTTTCTTTCTGATGAAAACCAGTCCTCTGGTTGAAATATTATATTATTTATTGGATTTATAAGTCTTTATTTTTTTGTTTATATATATATATAATGGTGTAAATATATAAATGTTGAGGATAAATATGTATTAGATAAAATCTTAACTTTACCTCGATGATGATGGAATTTGTAAAGAAGCAAGTTCTCATCTCGTAACCTAAATTTTATTTTACTTACAATAATGACAATAATAGCTATCCATCATGTTATGTATTGATACTTATTTTTCCCCTCTATGTATCCAGAATAAAGGAAAAATATGAACATTTACATAAAATATATAATTAAATAAAATTCAAACTGTTAACATAATTGTAGTTTTAAAATACATAAGAAAAAAGTCATAATGAATCACTTTAATAATCCTCAGGAATCCGTTTCAGGTGTAGATAATAAAATGTGAGTATTTTAGAATATACATTAAGTCACTTGTATTTTCCATCCTTGGAACTTCAGCTTCGGAGTTTAGAGTTGTTTGATCCATTTATTAATAGTAGAGTTGATGTTTTGCAGCACAGATGTTAAATGCTAGGTCAATTTCATCCCTGTTCCGACAATTATAGCTTAATGAGTGACAACTTTCTTTCTTCAATATGATTTTGCATCTAGCAATGTATAGTTGTCAGTATTGCTATTTATATAGTTTTATTAGAATCTCTTTGATGAAATAACAGTGATATTTTTACTATTAAATCTCCTTAATCAAAGTTACTTCAATCTATGGTTTAAAAATTATAAACACTTTGGAAATTCAAATAAATCAAATTTAATTTTGAAGTTTCACTTTCAAATTCCTCATTTGGCTTATTTTAACTATAGCTATATGCTTTTTATTACTTTCTTGTTGTTTTTATTACTATTTCATATCAATGGTGGATGGTATTTCTATTCAAATTGCCACTTTGAATGTTCTTAAATTTATGCAGGTTGTTCAGTCGATAAGAAATTTTTATCTGAATTTGGAGAAGGTCGTTGTTTTTTTTATATTTTCCTATTAGTAATACAAGGATGTTTTGTTGAACATAATTTTAAATGACTTTGAATATTAAGTTCTAGTTTTGATTTAGGCCCATTCTTTATGTCATCTTACTTGTGATTATAATATATGCGTTATATGTTAATAACAATAAAATTTTTGTTGTTTTTTTCCTTTTAAATAATTTCATTTCTTGCTTGCATCTATTCCATCTGATCATATTTCTTTCTTATTGTTGTAGTGTATCAGATTTACATCACAATTAATGAGATAACTTTAACAAAGGTTAGTTGTGTATGTGTTTTATAAGTTAATCCAAATACGTGTTTTCTGTATGATTAAATTGGGTTTTTAATGTCTATACCATGTTATTAAATTGGGGTTTTGGATTCGAAATAGTCCAAAAAGAATGTGTAAATGATAGTAGAAGGCTTAAGTACTCCACGTTATAATATATATATATATATAATAAATCTCTTAACTAACTAAGAAAAATATAGCTAAAAATCAAATCAAATACAATTATTTTTATATGCAGCCACTTACTAGAAGACTTTAAATGTCAATAAAGCTGTTGTAAAGTTAATTTAAATATTGTCTAGCCATAGAATGTAACAATTATACCAGAAAAACAGAAGTACTGTTCTTTTATCATTCACTTTTTTTCATTTCTAGTGGGATTTCAAGAATTTATAGATAAAAAGGGGTATGTCAAATCCTTTAATATTCTTTTTTTTTGCATACAGAGAGAAGAATCACAATTTTATCAATAAAACAAGTAAACATTATGTTATTCACTCTTCCTAAATATAGATGCATTTCTCTCTATATAAAAAACAGAGAATTCTGAAAGGTCAATATCATTGCTCTTATGAATATTGTTATCATATACTATGTGTAAATTACTATTTCATTGAATTCACCAGTGGAGATACACACACCTATAGATAGATAGATAGATAGATAGATAGATAGATAGATAGATAGATAGATAGATAGATAGATAGATAGATAGATAGATAGATAGATAGATAGATAGATAGATAGATAGATAGATAGATAGATAGATAGATAGATAGATAGATAGATAGATAGATAGATAGATAGATAGATGAATATTAATAGATAGATAGATAGATATAGATAGATAGATAGATAGATAGATAGATAGATAGATAGATAGATAGATAGGTAGGTAGGTAGGCAGGCAGATAGATAGATAGACAGATAGACAGATAGATAGACAGACAGACAGACAGATAGATAGACAGACAGATAGACAGACAGATAGATAGATAGATAGATAGACAGACAGACAGACAGACAGACAGACAGACAGACAGACAGACAGACAGACAGACAGACAGACAGACAGACAGACAGACAGACAGACAGACAGACAGACAGACAGACAGACAGACAGATAGATAGATAGATAGATAGATAGATAGATAGATAGATAGATAGATAGATAGATAGATAGATAGATAGATAGATAGATAGATAGATAGATAGATAGATAGATAGATAGATAGATTGTAACAGGATTTACCCTCCTTTATGATTTATTCTATGGCTATTATTTATTATTTTACATTATTAGATCATATTAATTTTTAATATTTTATTTTAAGACCCTGTTACTTTAGCAAAAGAGTCAATATGATCAATATTTACATATTAACCATACCTCAATAAGACCAAGATTGAATAAAAAGTACAAACTGCAGTCAGCTTTTTAACAGCAACCTCCATGACTGCAAGAATCATGACATCTCTCATAAAGATATTTGTAATGGATTTTAATTCTATGGGCACCATATAATCTTTGATTGGACCCCAGGAGATGACATTAACATGATTCAAGTGCTTGACTCTTGGCTGGCTATTGAAACATGAGACTGGCATAACACAGAGTATCTAAATAAGATTATTTATTTACCCATTGGTAAATTGAGAGAGAGAGAGAGAAACTTAAACAAAACCAACAATTTACAACATATTTATTTAAATAAAACATGAGAAATATCTAAAATAAAAAATAATATGAACATTTATTCAAACTACAATATTTTTAACAATCGGGTACTTATTTACATATAATTAAAAGTTAACACTAGAAATGACATTTAAAACTTCTATCTAGAAATAAGGTTTTTAATACAGTATCTGGGTAATCACTACTGTCATCTGATCCTGTCAGATTTATAGAGGGCTTCTATTATTGGTAGTAGCTGGATGCTTCTTCCTGGCTTAGTGTACTACTGCAAGGTCTGATTCTGTAGATTTGGTATGGTAGGTAAAACATCAGCAAAGGCAAGTTGGAGATATTATTACTGCATGTGACTATTGGTGTCCTGGAGACAAGTGATGAAAAATGAACAAACACTCAGCTCTGGTCTAACAATGCATTTCCTATCAATATGACTGTATAAAGGTTGCTTCATCTTACCAAACTCAGTCATTTAGAAAAAGGTTGTAGACTCTTTGGTCAATTATCCTTGTAAAACTAACTGGCTTCCTCCTTACCTTTTTCTCCTTCTTTCATTTATTTGCTTCTTCTGCTGCTGCTTTTCTTTGGACAATGGGTATTTGCAGCTTCTATACTCTCCAACTACTGCTCGAATACTTATCCATGCTATTAACTCATTTGGTCTTTTTTTTTTCTAATTAGTTATATATTTAAATTTTAATCACATAGAAATTTATTGAGTATTGTGTTTAATCAGTCTGGAATTTATGTCCAGAAACGGATTACATCCTGTACAAAATTGTTTTCAATTATATGTTAAATTTTTATACACAAAAGTAAAGAAAGATAAGTTATAATTAGTATTTTAACTTAATCCCAACGATTTTTACTTTTTTTTTCTTTTTTATTACAATTTCTTTTCCGAACTAATAAATATTGAAATATAATTTTATTTTCCTTATTTTGTTTATAATATCATGTAACTCATATGTACATACTTATGTACCGTGTATATATATATATATACGCATTGTTACAATATATACATATTAAATCTTTTGATTATAGCTGCACATCCTTATCCAGTTTTTATTATTTTTTATAATTTACTTTTTGTTTTGTTTTAATTTGACAACATATTTATAATTCAATTACCTTTTTTGAAAATTTTATTTGGTCAAAATATAAATTTTATGGAGGCAATATCTCTAAGAGAGTTTTTAAAATGTTGGACAAGGTCAAGCATTGTTGGCCTTCCAAGCAGCCGGCCCGGGTTCGCTTCCCGGTCAACGCTTTGACATATGAAAAAAAAATGTTGGACAATAAAATTAATATTTTATAATATATATAAAAAACACACCTAAAAATCTTTTTAATCATTGCCTATTTTACACGATATCTTTAGTTTTCTTTTGTAATGTGTATTTTAATCTCCCAATATTGTAAATCAACTAACCTGCGTAATTTTTCTTTTCCAATATCTATTCTTCATCTTTGCTTACTTTTATTGAATTAGTTTTACAGGCAATGATTATTATGTAGAATATCATTTTTATCAGCCATAAGTAACATTATAATAAAAGCAGTCTTCCTCTAAAAATTCGATCATAGTACAACCATATCTCATCCAATATATTTTTCTATCCCCGTTTGTAATCTCATTATAAACAAGCATGTCTTTAAACAACTCATCTAAATGTAAACAGTAAAAGATACAAACACTCTTCCTTTCTTTACAAATTGTTTTATAACATTCTCAATGATAATATAATTATTAACATTTTTTTCCCACTTAAAATCATATCTCTTATCTATTATTTCTCCTTTTAATTATTAATATCTTTCTCATGTTCTTTCCTTTCATGAAGCATTATTTTATTATATTTATTATTAGCAGTTTTAAATTAGAATAAGGTTAAATAGTAATAACGTAAAACTATTACAAAGAATATATTAATAATGGGTAACTTTATATTTATTATTAGTGAATAATAAACTAAAACAATTTTTTTCTGCACTGATATTTTTTCCCTATTGAAATAAAACTTTTATTTATTAAATATGGGTAAACCCCTTATTTTTTTGTAAATGTAACACTTAAGCTGAAATCTATTTTTAAAGCCGTTTCCAAATGATTTTCAAGTTCTTCTCCTAATCACTCTTTCTGTTATCACGAAGAGTGATTTAATTTCGTTTCATCAGCAAATAGATTCTTTGTTCGATGTTATCGACCTTTCAAATTGTTTTTTTTTTTTTTTTAATGGTTATTTTGATGAAGCATGCAGATTTATAGATATGTCTTATATGCTTAATGTGTTTATATATATATATATGTCAAATGCGTTGGGCGGGAAGCGAACACGGGCCAGCTGCCTGGAAGGCAGCTATGCTAACCGCTAGGTCAGTAACGCTTGACTATATGCTTAATGTTTCTTCAATATTCCACACACATTTAAAAAAATCATGTGTTATGCGCATGAATGTTGAAAAGTGTGTGAGTTTTGAAAGATACAATTCAATCATATAGCATCAACCAAGCAAATATAAAAATCACTTAATTTTTTTATTAAATAGTGCATACTAAAGAAAAAATGACTTCATAAAAAATAATTTTAACACTTAAACATGCATAGTGTTTGCGATCAATACAATTAATATTTATACTCATTTGTAATACAAATATAAACATTAAATTAGTATGCAGAAGTATCAATTCTTATCATAAGCTAGGGGTAAGTAACGCTTTCTTTCTGCGTTTCAAGAATATGATTGTAAGCAGATGATTGCTAACATTATGAAAATGCAGAGTGGTTTGAATATATCAGGTGTATGTTAACATGGCATTAAAAATTATTAAACTAATAATCGATTAAAATTAAATCTCAATTTTAATTACCGTGTTTTAATAATCAGAAGTTAACTATTGTAAACATTAAAATTAGCATATCTCAATATATATATAATGAAATCGGCTGCAGAAAGGAGTTTGCTATTAACTGAAAGAAGACCCTTTGATTCCTCGTGGAGGCCTTAAAGGAACCGAGCAGGGCAAATTCCTAATGTCCACTCCATACGTTCTTGTCGTTGCAGCTGTTATTACTATATGTTTATTCATATAGTATACGAACATGGATGGGCTGCTCACCAACACGCATTAGCCAGCGTGGTGAGTTTATTGGCTTTTTACCTCTGAGTTTAAGATCAAGAAACACCATGGTCTTTCTTCTCAGTGCCTGATAAGGCAGAATGAATGTTTGTGTAAATGATAAAGATTTTTCCCAATTATACAATTATGACAGACAAAAATAAAGCATGGCCCTTAATCCCAGGAGGCTGTAAAGTCACCAACCAAGGCAGCGGTTGGTGGCCGAAGGCGGAGGGTGCTAAGAATATCCTGGAGGCAGACCCAGGCTGCCATTTGATGACGACTTTTTATTTAGGTACTTACAACTGCAGATCACTTTCAAGTGAAGGAAGATTGCAAGAATTAGAAGAAGAACTCTCTTATATTAAATGGGATATTATTGGACTTTGTGAAGTTAGAAGAAAAGGTGAAGAGACAATTGATTTAAAAAGTGGACATATGCTCTATTATAAAGGCACAAATATTGGAAATTCAAGTGGAGTAGGATTCATTATAAATAAAAAGTGGAAGAACAATATTGTGGAGATTGATGGTGTATCAGACAGAGTGGCAAGATTAGTTATACAACTTAATAGCAGATATCAAATGCAGATAATTCAGGTTTATGCCCCAACAAGTTCTCACAGTGATGAAGTAGTAGAAGATTTTTATATGGATGTACAAAAGGCTTTTGATCAGAGTAAACAACATTTTAAAATTGTTATGGGAGATTTTAATGCTAGAATTGGTAAACAAATGAAAGATGAAAGTGTTGTAGGTAATTTTGGTTATGGTAATAGAAATGAGAGAGGACATAGACTTGTGGAGTTTGCAGAGAAGGAAAAACTTTATATTATAAATTCTTTTTTTGAGAAAAATGTTAGAAGGAAATGGACATGGAAGCATCCAAATGAAGGTACAGCAGAATTGGATTATATTTTGACTAACAGGAAATACATATTTCAAGATTGTAATGTTCTTAATAAATTTAACACAGGAAGTGATCATTGATTAGTAAGGGGTAAGATACATGTTAATGTAAAACTAGAGAGACAAAAATTATTAAGAAAAACTATATTTACAGTTGATATTCCTAATCTTCAGAAACATTCTAATGAATTTAAATTAGAACTTACAAATCGGTTTCAAGTATTAGTAGATTTTGAACATGATTCAGATTTGAATGAAATTAATATGAAAATAACTGATACACTTTTAAAAACTGCAACAAAGATAGCTGGTAGAAAAAAGCAGCAATTGACTAATAAAATTTCTACTGAGACTAGAGAACTTATGAAGAAAAGAAGGAATATGAAGATATGCAAGAATGATGCATTAAAAAGAATTGAATATCTCGAATTTTGTAAAATGGTGCGGAAAAGAGTTGAAAATGATATAAGAAAGTATAACTGTGAACTAGCAAGAAAAGCTGTAGAAGAAAATAAAAGTCTTAAGAATGTAAAACAACATTTTGGTATTGTTAGGAAATTTATATCTGCAATAAGGAAAAAAGATGGAATTATTACTAAAAAGAAGGATGACATTATGAAATTGGTAGAAGATTTTTATCAAGAATTATATAGTAATAAAGAACAAGTACCTCCTATATCTATTACATCTTCCGAATTGCCCAGAATTTTAAATGAAGAAGTGAGAAATGCAATTAAATGTATGAAAAAAGGAAAGGCTCCAGGTAATGATGGAATTATAATTGATATATTAAAAGAAGCAGGTGAAGAAACAGAAAAAATATTAGCAAAGTTATATACCAAATGTCTAAATGATAAAGATGTACCGGATGATTGGAAGAATGCAGTAATAATATTAATATTTTAAAAAGGTGATAAAGAAGATATTAGAAATTACAGACCTATCAGCCTTTTATCAGTTTTATATAAAATTTTTACCAAGATAATTACAACTCGTCTACAGAGAACCTTGGATTTTCACCAACCAAGAGAACAAGCTGGATTTAAAAGTGGTTTTAGTACAGTAGATCATATTCAAGTATTGAGAGAAGTTATAGAAAGGACAAATGAATATGAGTTGTCATTATGTTTTGGATTTGTAGATTATGAAAAGGCATTTGATTCTATAAACATTTCTTCAGTGATTAAAGCATTGGATCATCAAGGTATAGATCCAGGATATTGTCATATTTTAAAGAATATTTATAAAAATGCAACAGCAACAATTAGATTACATAATGATACTGGGAAAGTCAACATTGAGAAAGGTGTAAGACAAGGTGACTCCATATCTCCAAAACTTTTTACAGCAGTGCTGCAAGAAGTATTTTGTGGATTAAAATGGGAAACTAAAGGAGTGAAAGTAAATGGAGATTATTTAAGTCATTTAGATTTCGCAGATGATGTAGTTGTTTTTGCAAATAATGCTTCCGAGCTGCAGCAAATGTTGCAGGAGTTATCAGATGAAAGTAGGAAAGTAGGACTAAAGATAAATGTTAAAAAGACTAAAGTAATGTTTAATCGATTTGCTCAAAATATGAAAATAAAGATTGATTATGATGAATTAGAAGAAGTTAAGAGTTACAAATACCTTGGTCAGATTATTAATACAGATGGAAACATAATAGAGGAAATTAATCATAGAATTAAACTTGGAGTGCTTTTGGTAGAAATAACTTGATATTAAAAGGAAATATGCCTATGTGTTTGAAAAGAAAGGTTTTTAACAAATGTGTTTTGCGAGTTCTTACTTATGGATCTGAGACTTGGACACTTAATAGAAGATCAATACAGAGACTTCAGACCATTCAAAGAAGTATGGAGAGATGTATGTTGGGAGTAACAAGAAGAGATCGAAAACGCAATGTATGGGTAAGAGAACAAACAGGTGTTACTGACCTCATTGAAAAAATTAAAAGATTGAAGTGGAGTTGGGCTGGACATATTTCTAGAAGAGATGATAATAGATGGACAATTGAAATTTTAAACTGGATTCCAAGAGATTGTAAAAGACCCAGAAGGAGACCACATGTAAGATGGATGGATGAAATAAGAAAATGTGTAGGGGTGATGTGGAGAAGAGAAGCTAAAGATCGGAGAAGATGGATTAAACTTGGAGAGACCTTCATCCTGCAGTGGATTGATAATGGTTGATAATGATAATGAAATCAATCACTTTCTTATCACACTATAAATAAATAATATCCTATTGATAAAATATCAAGATTAGAATGCGATTAAAAAAGATATTCATTCACCATGCTTTTATAACTGATTACAAATTTAATAATTATTAATATAATAATTTCAAGTAAATAAGTTAATTCAGAATTTTTAATAATGTTAGCAAACATACTCTTTTAAATATCAAATTCCTAAAACTTGGGGAAAACATTCTATTTTTAATATTTTTTCAACAGAGTGTTATTGATTCATAGCTTAAATGGAGATTAATTTGATCCATTCATCATCATCATCATCAACCATTATCAATCCAGTGCAGGATGAAAGTCTCTCCAAGTTCAATCCATCTTCTCCGATCTTTAGCTTCTGCCTCTCCACATCACCCCGGCACACTTTCTTATTTCATCCATCCATCTCACATGTGGTTCTTTTTTAGGGTAATTTACAATTTATTGGAATCCATGTGGAATCCAGTTTAAGATTTCAATTGTCCATCTATTATCATCTCTTCTAGCAATATGTCTAGCCCAATTCCACTTCAGTCTTTTAATTTTTTTAATGAAGCCAGTAACATTTATTTGTTTTCTTACCCATATATTGTGTTTTTGATCTCTTCTTGTTACATCCAATATGCATCTCTCCATACTTTTTTGAATGGTCTAAAGTCTTTACCTTTAAATTGAATTATTTTGTGTTCATGTTTATTACTATTAATTTTTAATTATTAAAACAGAAATACTCGGTTGCTGTCATTGTAAAATTGATTATGAGCCTAATAATTAGTAATGCCATATTTTATCTGGTTGATATAATAAGTTTATTTGGAATTTCTTATGGACATTGAAAATATAGTGAATAGGTTGGATATATTCTATTATTGATTCTTTGTAACAGTGTTTATATATATAATATACAAACAATTTAAAATTAAACTGAGAGACTACAAACCTCTCGTGCTTATTAGCCAATCAGGTGTTATTAATAGTGATCAAATCGTAAATACAAGACAGAGAATTTAATAAGAAGAGGGTATCCACCCTCTTCTTTACTTGTCTTTTTTTATATATATATCCAAGCCAGCCTGAAGTACTTAGATTTGAAAGCGTGAATCTTCAAACATATTCACATTTAATTCACTGAGTTTAAATTACATTAATACAGCATGAAATCCTACGATTTACTATTGTAATGGTCAGAAAACGTGTGACTTGTAAACATAGTGCAGAATTCAACCACCATACAGAACAGCAGCACCATTGAGTAGCGAAGCCACCCGTGGTACTGAGTTTGAACATAGTTTATCGGTTCCACAATACAATCCACAAAACAACGCATTTGATGCGACATTAGTAAATATTTCCTTAGGCACGGTGGTCAGGAATATGCAAGAGACTCATGATTTTATTCTCGAGTTAGCCAATAATCAAACTAATATTAATTAAACATTCATATTTACATAATCGAGGAAATAGTATATAGAATGGGTATCAAATGAATGAAACGTAACTGCAGACATATAGTTTAAAATTATTTATTAATACATTTTAAGAAGACAATCATTTACTAATAATATTTTGTGGATTTAAAGCTTCAGTAGCGGGATTTGTGACATGATTATATTTTAAAGAATACATTTATTTATTTAGACATTATTTTATATTGAGGATTTCAGTAGCGGTATTTCTAATACTGAAATGTTTACAAAAGGAATTCACTTATTTAAAGGCATAATCTAGCTACCTAAAATTCTCGAGTAAGTATTTCTAATGCATGCCTTGGGGAATTTATACCTTTGCAATGCAAGAGTCGAAAGTAAGATTTAAGAGTAGCGGCAGACATATATTTATTTAATTAAACTATTTATTTTATGACTAAGAGCAAACATTTATTTGAGAGTGAATTACGAAGATAATGCAGAGGCGGAATGATATATAGAATAATAGAATTGAGCAAAGGAACACGTGGTACGCTTTAGAAAGGCGATATGGAATGGCAGTGTATCGAAACTGCAATGCTGTGAATGGGTTTATAAGAATATCAGACTGGTCTCTGCCTCGGTCCGACAAAGTAAGGTGTCACATAAGCATAACCAGGGACAAGCGGTACGTGGCGCGATTTGCCAGCTGGCTGCATGACATTGTCAAATCCTACGGGAGCACCCATTATGCCCGCTTGTGTAGGATGACTGGGGTTAATTTCAACCCTGAAGAATCCAGAAATTTCACAGCAGAATGGGTCATCGCATCTCTAAAACGTAACACATGTATACTGATAATTGATTATGATGAGATTTAAATAGATTTTTAATTCGGCTCTACATTATCAACATTTACTAAAGAACGTTGGTGACTCTCAAAGAAATGTAATTTTCTGGAATTATTCACTGATTATTTAATAAATACAAAACCTATATAACTTGGGAATTATTATAACTAATACGTCAGCCATTTGCGAAGTAGTAGACCCCTGCATTACAATAAATGAAGCATTGAATGCGTGTCGATTTATATGAAAGTTAAGTTATTAAAGAAAGTAAATATTAATGAAAATTTGACACGCATTCATTGTTTTAAGCGATCATAGATTTAAACTTTCAAAATTGAAATAATTATGAGCATGCAATAATTAAATAATAACTATAGATAGAAATGTAGATTATAGAAATACACACCCAAGACAGAATGAGGTAAGCTAGATTAGTAGAGAAATTTACACATTAAGTTAATTATTCAGTTTTAGTTATACAAATGATAGTTTTTACATTTTATAAATTTAGATAAGTAATATGAAGAATAGCTATAGCATATTATTAGAGTACTCTAGAGTTTGAACACAAACAGGTACCTGTTTTATAAGAAGTTTTCTTATTCCATGAGTTTAGCAGCAAAAAGTTCACGAGTGGCAAGTCTTTCTTGTAGTTAGATATTCATTTAATTTCATGGCAGCAGCAGCTTTCTCATTCATTTCATGCAGCAGATCTTCATGGTGAATTTATGATGGGCAATGAAAGTTCAGCATGATAGGCCATCACCCGATGGAGAATAATCTAGGTGCTTTACTCGGTCATACCTTGGCAGGAACAAATTATTTTTATATTTTGGAGACTCTCAGTGATCGAGAGCAAAGCTAAAGTTTAAGTCAATGTCTCCAGCAAGTCTAAGATGGCCTCTTTTTTTATCTTGATCTTTCACATTTTTGTTAAGATATTTTTAGGTTCTACTTAATCTGCCCTGAGGATAATCAATGCATTTAGTTGGTTTTTAATTAAAGAAAGCTGCCGTTCTATTGTTTACATTTTACATTTACTAATTATAGGGAATTTTTCTTTAATTAATCTATTATCTATCACTGACCGATGCTTTTAAATTTCAAAAACAAAAAGGGACCATAAGATTATTTTAACTTTTAATTAAATATTATATCAGATATTTTTAGAATTATTATTAAACGAAATTTAAACAAAGCAATAAATACGAACTTTATAATCCAAAATAAATGATTAAAATTATACAAAATTATATAACTAAAAGAAATCTAAATTATATTATTTTATCCCTATTTATTGCGTTTAATTTGAGATCGAAATGTGTGCATGTTTATGCTGAATTCTACATATATTTATACATTTTTAATATTATTACACACACAATTCGATATCAAAAAGTTTAAATTTGGGCGAGATAGACCGGTCAGTGAGAGACGACAGAAAAAGGTGAAACTTAAGATTTGAATACGAATCTTACTGTTTCACTATGAAGTAGCTTTTAGATGTTATAACTTGCAGTAATAACTTGCAAGTTATAACATCTAAAAACTACTGCATAATAAATCGTAGGATTTCATGTTGTATGTTTGTAATTTAAACTCAGTGAATTAAATGTGAATATGTTTGAAGATTCACACTTCAGATCAATGTACTTCAGACTGGCTTAGATATATATAAAAAAAGACAAGTAAAGAAGAGGGTAGATGCCCTCTTCTTATTAAATTCTCTGTCTTGTATTTACGATTTGATCGCTATTAATAACATCTGATTGACTAATAAGTGCAAGAGGTATGCAGTATCTCAGTTTAATTTCAAATACTGTCTGCACTTTATAAATTAAATATTACAAACTATTTAAACAATTTAATGGTAAAACAAAAATATTAAATTTTAAAGTCCTTAGTACCACTTTCAATTATGTAGTAATCTTTGCCAGCAATAAAAGTTACTTTCCATAAGCTGTGTATAGCCATATTTGCAACTTGCCTATTAATAACATTATCTTTAAATTTATCTATTAAAATGGCTTCTTTAATTTTTCTCTTTTTATGATTTCTTTCTTCAATTAATATTTTTATTTCATTAATATGAAATGTAAATCTATAATTAAAAGTTTTTTCATGTTCAAAGAACCCTGAACTTGTATGAAATTGACTATTTACCATATTTTTAATCCGATTATATAATAATTGATGCTCCTTTAATCTTTTTTTCACAGAACATCCTGATTCACCCATATATATATACTATTACATCCACATGATATTTGATAAATTATATTGCTTTTTTGCATTTTAGGAATTATACTCTTAGAATTATTAATTAATCTATTAACATTATTATAAATAGTCAATTTAATACAGCTTCAGTGTTCTTTGATCATGAAACAATTGTAATTATAGGTTTACATTTGATATTAATGAGATAAAAATATTAATGGAAGAAATAAATCATAAAAAAAGGGAAATCAAAGTAGCCATGTTAATAGATTAATTTAAAGATAATGTTACTAATAGGCAAGTTGCAAATACAGCTATACACAGCTTATGGAAATTTTTATAATGTTTATTGCTGTGGAGGATTACTATGTAATTGAAAGCGCTATTAAGGAATTTAAATTTTAATGTTTTTGTTTTACCATTAAATTGTTTGTATATTACATATAATATTTTTTTCACAATGGGTATTATACTTTTGTATTTACTATATATATATTTCACTTGATGGTATTTTTATAAAACCATTATGTTGTTTTTCTATATATACTTTCTTCTGAATTGAATATGAAATATAATCAATTTTATGGACAACTTTATGTTTAAATAATAAATTTATTTCCATCAAACCGATTTTCATTCAAAATTGAACCTTGTCAAGATGTTATAATAATTCAAAATGTCACATGATTTACATATTATCTTAGCACACCATCTACTAGTCAATCTTAACTTTAAAAATGTTTTTATATTTTCCAATTTTTATTTAATGTCCATTTTCCTCCCAACTTTATTGACCCTTATACTAAATTCATACATTTCTCTTTATTGTCTTGTATATACATTGTCTCATATACTTTTCTTTCTTTATAATTTTTACAATATTTGATAACTTTAATGCTTCCCTCACATTTTATAAAATACCCTGTTTCTAAAAAATGGCAAAATGGTCTTGACTTAATATCTTTCCTATTTATTGCCCTGTCATGCACTTTACCTCTTTCTATCTTACTTTTCACTGACCTATATATATATATCATACATCTTCTACACATAATTTTATAAACTATTCTTATCTTATCACTCTTATCATTTCTTATTTTTGCATTACTTACTATTTTTCCATCCAATACCTATATTCTCATTAATTTTTTCTTTTCTATCATTTAGAATTTTATATACTTCCTCGGAATAAGAAATAGAAATCCATTTCTTATTTTTTCTTTTGTTTTTATTGCTAACTTTCTTATATTCTCATTTATTTCTTAATATATTTCTTACAACCCTACCATTATATCTGTATTCAATGTACTCTTTTTGGATTTGCAATTTTTGCTCCATTGCCTACTTTTTATTTAATGCAAGCTTATCACTTTTTTCTTTTATTCCTTTCAGTACCCCCATTTTTTGACACCAAAGTTGATAAGATTTTGGATGTATCATTCTTCTTACATTTTTATTCTTTATGCAGTGCTTTATCTTAATCTCTCCATTTTCCTACTTTTTTATTAATAAATCTAAATATTTTATTCCTTCTTCATTATTTTTTATTGTAAATTTCATGTTAAACATCTTTTTATTTAGTTCATTAAATGCTTTCATAATGCATCTTCTATTTTCTATGACCATAATATCATTTACATATCTATAATATTTTATAATTTCTCCATTTTCAATATACTTATTAATTACTTTCTGCTCAATCCAATCTACCATACTTGATGACATAATTCCACTTATCAAACAGCCCATTATCCATCCTTTTTCTATATTTCAAAACTATATATATATATATATAAATTCAGAAATTGATGGAAATATTATCAATTTCAAATTTATATATATATATATATATAAATTCAGAAATTGATGGAAATATTATCAATTTATTATTTGAAGTAAGTGAAGAAATAGATAAACTGCTTGCAAAATTCATACTGTATGTGCAATTTATATAGAAAACTAAAGAAGTAATAAAATATTGAAAGAATGCAGTAGTAATATGAATGCTGAAGAAAGATACTTTAGACAATATTAAAAATTTGCAACCTTTCAAACCTCTACAAATGTGATCCAAAATCTTTATGACAATAATTGTAATTTCACTATAGCAAACATTGTATTATAGTCAATCTAAAGAATTCACTACATTTGAAAATGACTTTATCACAGGTGATCACATGATGACAAGTGAAAAACAAGGCAAAAATCTCCATACAGTTGTGTCACTCTGTGCCAACCAGAGTGATCATGTGATGTTTAGTGATGACAAGTGATGAGAGAAGTAATAGAACAATAGCAAATGTTCCATAGTGTAGTCCTACTCATTGCAGCCCTGTGCAATCAACGGATGTAAAAATAATTGTGCATAAATTCCAAAATCTAATAATACTGATCCCGTGTTTCCAAACTAGTTTCTAGATTGTGGTTTTCATCAGTGAAGAGCCATAGATTTGAGAGCACAACACCTTTATCCTAAAATTTAATGCACTCCTCCAACTGCCACCTATTACCTATTTATTTAACTATAAAATAATGAGCTGAAAACAAACCAAGCAGTTTTTTTAATCTAAGCTCATTTGCTTGCATAATCATATTGACCTGAACCCAGTTTAGTATTCATTTATGTTGGTGATATTAATACTGAACTTTATTCAGATTAATATCACTATGCATAGTTAAATAAATAGGTAAAAGGTGGATGCTGCAGGGTTACTTTAGATCCTAATATCTAAATGTACAGCTTTTTGATCCAAAGTACTCCTCAGATGTAAGCCACAAGTTAAAAACTAGTCTGGAGATATTGGATGAGCATGTTCAAGACAGGCATTTTATACATGAACCTTTTGGCATGGATTAAATGCTAGGTCTTGCATGGGTGTCACTATTGTATGGAGTGTTTGCTACTTTGTTAATGACTTGTTTAAGCATAAAAAATGGGGATCATATGATGTTTCAGAAGTTATAGAAAAGTGAAAACATTGTAGGTGGTATAGGGAAGGATTTTGATGTTGAAAACATTTCCACAAGATTTGAAATTGAGGTTTATTGAGATATTGACCAAAATATCATATTACAAAGAATTTTTATCAAAATGCAAGTGCAATGGTTAAATTATATGATGATACTGAGATGGTTATCAGTAATGTGGGTGGATGATATGGGTGCATGATATATGAATATCACATGTATCAAACTTTTATTTTAGGTTTAAAAAAGTATTTAGATGATTAAATTGAGTAGATAAATAAAAAAATATTATGAGGCTATGTTTACGTCATTGAGATTTTTTAAATTAGAAGTTAAAGAAACATGTAAATCAAATATGAAATTTAGTGGAGAAATAATAAAGATTCAGAAAGAGTTGAAAAAGTATTTAATAAATTTTAAAACTGCCCAGAACAAATAGTTAAAAAAGATTAGAAATTTTAGAAGATTTCAACAGGTTTAATGTAGAACCAAAAGGCTTTATGGAAGAGTTAATTGATCAAATACAAATATTGACATACATGTTAGAAATCATAAAATCAATAAATTGCAACATTCTAAAGAGTGAAATCAAAGTATAGTACATTCCAATTATCAATATGATAAACAAAAAGAAAAAGAAATGGTATAAAAGGTATTTTAAAGCCAGAATATAATCTGATACATTGTGATCATTAATAACACTTATTATAAGCCACTAATTAATAATTCTTAAACAACACCAATTATAGTACGTGAATTTATTATTTTTGGGAATTTTACAGTGTTGATGTTATGAAGGTAAAAACATTTAGAGATGACTATTTAGAGAATCATTCAGAGTTTTTGCAAAATCTAGAAGAGTTATTTGTTTTAAATTTTCATAGCAAAAAGGAAAAGTTAACCATTGCCAAAAATCTTGTATATGCCTTATCCAAAAATTGGTGGCATTCATTGTTTGATAAGCCCCAATATATGGGGACTTCAAACATTTGATCATGTCTAGTTTTCGAGGGAGGTCAAAAATGATACCATTTGATATTAGATCTCCCAAGACAAATGCTGTAAATAAGTATAGTTATTAACAGTTTTTTTGAGACAGGTGGTGATGTTAAAAGCTCTCATGTTGTTTTTTTATCTAAGTATCAAATAGTCAAAATAATCTGCCACAACCTCCTGATGTATATTGAGCAGATGGTCATTGCGGTTGAACATTATACTAAGGAGTAAATTTTAAAAATTCTCAATGCTTTTGAGCCAAATGAGAGGAGCTATGATTCTATACATAGAATTTTTAAAGAGCTACCTGGATATTTTATTTCTGATATGATTTATCTTTGAGGCAAGATCCTGATAGATATTGAATTGATGGCAGAAACAGTAATTGTAGTCTTAAGAAACATTTCTCTTATCATCACTCTAATTATGATAAAAATAAAGGGAAAAAAGCAAATAAAAATATTGGTGAGTTATATAAAGGGTTTTCAAGCAGAATTTCAAACTACTCCTAAAGGTGTTGGTAGGTATGAGATAAAACATGTACATTAAACTTATAAGGATATTGTGGAGAAGTCTCTCACTGCAGGGTCCTTATTCTGATTTGGGAAAAATTAGAGCATGTGACAACTCAATATGTTGGACTTGGATATATATTGTTTAGAATCTTATGAGATGATGGAATTCCCTATATCCTATAGTTGTCTTGTAATTAAGTTAAATGTGGAATGAAGTATTGTTGATGCATTTTTGGCTCATGCAGTCAATTATGCTTATTATCTGAAAGTATCGGTAATAAAATATAATCAATTAATACTCTTACTGCCTCTAAAATAAGTTCAGTTTATGTTAGCAAATGAAAAAAAATGGAATTATTTAATGAGTAAACTTGGGTTAGCATAAAAATTAATAAATCTATAATGGAGCGTGTCTTTTCAATTATGTCTAATATCATTCATAAAGTTATAATTGGTTCAAACTTCATGAATCAGTAGGATTGTAGTATTGTAAGAATTTGATATGTCAAAATGTTCTAGGTTTGTCTGCAATGTTGATTATTAATCTAATAATGTATTATCTATTCATAAATCTTCAATTGAATTAAATGGTGAAATTAAACTACACACTTTTAATGAATTAAACCATTATTACAGAGAAAAATAATACTAATGTTTTCTTTACCATTGTAGTGATAATCAAAGAGTATGTTCATCACATCATATTAAAGAGTGAAGATTTTTTTCAAAAATAAATGTATCATATTTTTTATCAGTACCTAGCAGACATGCAACAACAAACTAGCAAAATAATCATGTGGAAGATGTAAACAAGGGTGTATCAGCATATTTAAATTCTGTCATTTTAATATGAAAGAAGAATGGTTCACTTAGGATTTGTTTAGATGCCAAATTCTTCTATCAAATGAAAATTCCGGAATATGACATCATTAATCCAATCCACAAGTTATCCATCAAGTTTAAGGATCAAAATATATTTAATGATTTCAATAAAACAGACAATTACTATCAAATTACATTTCACCCAGATGACTAGGAATGCACAGATTCCATTGTAAAAGGCAGATGTATATATTAAAGAATATGTCCTCCGATTGGTCAACAGCAGGTCTGATCTTGTCAGATGTTTAAACATGATTTTTGCTGAAGAATTAAAAGTAAACAACTTAATGTATATAGACTATATTCTCATTGCTTTTATCAATTTGAATGAAAACTTAGAATAATTAGAGATTTTATTCCACATCTGTTGTCTGAATAATGTAAAAGTTAACCCTGAAAAGTATCCAGTAACTGTCAAAAAATTAGCTTTTTTGGACATGACATTAGTGTTTAGGGAATTAAACCTTATCCTGAAATAGTATTAGCTATTCAGAAATTTTCAATACCCAAAACTAGGAAACAGTTGAGATTATTCATTGGCTTTTTTACAATTACCACAAGTTCTAGAGAGATTTTTGCCAATGATATCATTTATTTATCTGTCTAGTGAGAAAAAGTGATAAATGGAGGTGGAGTGAAAAGCATATATTATAGTTTGAGCAGATCAAAACTACCTTTTTGATGGAAGTAATTTTTATATACCTGGATTTTAGAACACTACATCCAGGATGATAGTAATAAAAATGGCCTCAGTGTAGGTATGTACAAAATTGGTGATTTGCAAAAAACCCACACTTTTTATTTTTGAGTCAATATTTGATAGGGGCTGAACTAATCTACTCTGTTATTAAAAAGGAAGCTTTGGCAATTGTCTCAGCATTTGAAAACTACATCAGTTCATTGACAGTTATTGTAACCGATCACAAAAGTTTGGACTTTCTTTATAAAAGTTATCTAAGTAATAAACGTGATTAGGTGGAGTCTTTTCTTTAACAATTTTATTTACAAAATACAATACCCTGGCGGCTAGAAAAATATTGTAGCTAATGCAATGTCCAATTCAAAAAATTTAATTTTTAATAATATTAATTTAGTGATAGATAATACAGTAGAAATAGATTATAAAACTTTAACTAAGTTACAAACTCAGGATATTAGAATGGACAACATTATTATGCTTTTGTTTTCAGCTTTATATTCTATTAGTAAGAATAAATTTGTTAAAAGAGTAAAAGAAAGGCATAAAATGTATCGAAATATCTTGATATATAAATAGATGGAAATAATGATAATTCTTGAAAAAGAGTAATCATGATGTAAATAAAAACTTCAATACTACATTTATTATAAATATAGACACTATGGTACTAAAAAATTGAGTATGTTATTAATAAATATTTTTATTGGTCCAATACATCCACAATAAATATAATTAGGTGTTACAAAATATGTTTAAAATCTAAATATACTCATAGGTTATATGCTGGGGTGTTATAACCCATTCTTGTAGTAAACACAATGAACTGTTGTCATTAAACATCTATAGACTATTTCTTCCATTTAGCAGATATAAATTTATATTGGTTACTTATAATGCTTTTACAAAATATGTAATGGTATATCTGGTATTAAAAACTGATATGAAAGGTATAATATAGCACCTTTAAAATCTCCAATTTCCTTCAAGAGACAAGCCTTTGTTCATACATACTGATCACCCTACTGCATTCATGTTTAACATGTTGAAAACCTAGATTCAAATACAAGAGATATAATTGAGTTTTATTTGGACTCCATTACAATTGTAAGTATTTTAAATCTGAAGTATAATAATTACCATTAAATAAACCTTATCATTTTTGGCAAAGCAAAGATTAAAGAACACTTTGGTGTAATTAACATTAACTAATAAATCTAAATAAAATTTTAATTTATGACGAGTTTGAATAACAATAAGCAATATTAATAGACCTCATATCTCTGGCAAAAAAAAATACTTTTATGCATTCACTCCTTCTTAAAATTAACTGTTAGCTTCATAATAGCAAACAAATACACTAACAAAAAAAAATTATATCAAAATAATAATCAATTACCCAGTATAAAAATTTTATATTACATATATATCTGAGATGATCTATAAAAATTTTATATTACATATATATCTGAGATGATCTTGAAGCAAAAGAAAATAATAAATAAAACATATATAAAGACAAATAATTGATCTAATTATCCATCACAGTGGTCTTCCACCTTTTCACACCTGCAAACTGGCAAAAATAAGGATAAGATTTCACAGACTGGCAGAAGTTTACAGATAAATTTTTTTAAAGATGTAACCTGCTTAGCCTTAGATAAGCATAATTGTTATAACTGGCCAAAACAGCACACTAGTTATTGTGTATTGTAATTTTGTTTGTTTAACTTCACATGCTGAACACTCTTACTCAAGTTGTGCAGTCATACTGCTATAGAAAACAGTACATTAACAATCATTGTCATTAATGTACTTGGATTTCTATGTTTATTATTTCATTGTTAAAACATGCAAGAATAAAATGTTATTCATCTGAATGTAATATCTGTATTTAATGTTAAATATACAAGATGAAGTTATATACATTGTGCCAATGCCAAATTGGCACATGTATATAAAATAATTTTGTATAAAAATTATTATCAAAATCTTTCAGAAAAAAGAATTTGAAAGTTACAATTAATTATTTGAAAGAGGGGAGAGGGAGTTTTCCTATAATAAAAAAAAAAAAACTAAGAGTTTATAAAAGAAAGAGTGTTATTATTATAAATTAAAAGTTAAAAATCTCTTTTCATTCCAGTTTAGTAGAATAAATGTGTATATATGTGCGATGGTAAATAGAAATAAATGTTAACTCATTAATAAGATAAATGCGTGGTAGAATAATATTAATATATATATATATTGAAATGAAATGTATTTAAAAACACAGTGGTGGACTACTAATTAAAGATATGAAAACAACACGTTTTAAAATAGCTACTACTAATCAAACAATCAATCAAAAAACATGCTGTCATAGGATTAGTTATCAAGGAATTTCGACAACACCTATTGCACTTATTCCCAGAGGATATAAAAACAAAAACAATTCACAGATATAAATAGCTAGATTTTATCGGACATTGAGGGAGTTTGCAATTCAGTCTAGTTTCCAGTGATAGTTTGCTTCAGTACAATTTCTATTATGTATACAGCAACCAACATGCACTGTTGAGCAGCCTTGGAAATATACGCTTGTGCTTCAGTCTTTTGAGTCCAACAAGATCATCACAACCTGCCTGTGAAATAATGTCGGCATAACAACTCTGAAACCCTCTGTCAAAACGTGCAGCTGTCTCCAAGAAGAAACCAACGGATTACCATAAATTCTCTTCAATAAACAAAATCTGACCAGTTAGATATAATCCATCAGAAGCAGCAGAAGTAGCCAACAGCAAGAAAAAAAAATCCTAGGTATATGTTTTATTATTATCATTTACACGTAATAGTCACACTGCAATCCGTAAATATTCAAGATGCAAATTATATGAACTCTATCATACATAAAATGAACTATTAATATGTGTGTGTAAGTTTCAAATGCTATTAATGCTTTATTATTACGTGTGCGAATGTGAGATAATTTAAAATGTCTAAGATTATTTTTGCTTTTTTCATAAAATATACTATCATATGTTAATTTAAAAATGTGTGTGTGTTAAAATTGGATTTATAAAATGTTTATAATGTGTTTATGTTAGTTAGTAAATTATCTTTAAACTTAATTAATGTTGATTAAAATAAATTGTCTTTAAATTTAAACTTTCTCTGTTGGTCAATTCTTTTTATCAATCTCTTCTCACCAATATTTTATTACTGATTAAAATTAGACTGGGCTAGTTAAGGGAATTGTTTCGAGCACTGGATTATGAGCCTACTGCCCAAATATGTTAGTCTTCAGACTAGCTGGCACCCCGGGGTTTACCCCGAAACAAATAAAGTATTTGGATAGTAGGGGTTTGAATCTAGCAGCCGAGATGGGCCATTGTTGATAGGTAAAGCTATCAATACGATCTCCCATTTTGCTCGAACGTGCCGGTTCGTTCACGTAACCTTTATAAGATTATAAATGTATTATGAAGGAGTTTGAAACCGGCCAAAACTTATATATATGTATAAGTAGGTGGTTTCAGCAGTTCAACCCGGTACAACATAGAGGTTGTCTTTTGATAATAGTAAGGGCAAAATAGAAATTGCATAATTAAAATCACAATACAGCCAAAAAAAAGGCACCATAATTTAAATCTGAAAACAATAAAACAAAAAATGTAAAAGTCTGAAGTTTTAATGTTATTATAATTTTTTTGTGCGCTGGTGTGTTGAAAGGATCAAAAAATGTAATTAATATGAAAAGTTTTTTTTTTAAAAATGGCAAAATAGACATTGCATAGTAGAAATAAAGCCAAAAAAAATTGCCATCTTTTAAAAAAAAAGACAATGAAAGTTGAAAAAGTCAAAAGTTTTGATCTTGTTTTAATTTTTATTGGGAGGGAAGGATGGAGTGGGTAAAGAAATACTTTGTCTTCACTGAAACAAAAGACAGAGACCAACGTTATTTTTTGTTTGTTTTTATTTTTAAAAAAAGGTAACAGAAATTGGTTTTAAAAATAAAAGTTTTAGTACATTAGCGGTATACAAATAAAGCCAAAAAAAATATTGCCTTATAGGCCAAAAAAATGTGGGCATATTTTTAAACAAAAAAAAAAAAGAAAATTAAACTTGAAAAAGTCAAAAGTTTTGATTTTATTTTAATATGAGGGTGGGGGGGTGGATTGAGATATACTTTGTAAACATTAGAAGCAAAAAATTTTTGGTTGTTTTTCTTTTTTTAAAAGGTGATAAAAATTGATTTTCACTTGAGAAGGTCTATTTGTAGTAGATGAAACCATGGTTGTGTAAGGATTTTGGTAAAATTTTGGATTTAATCTAGTATTGTATTGTTTTATGGTTTTGCATTTTTATTTTTGCTAGTATAGTGTTAGACAGTTTTGGTTATATATATATATTATATAGGTTTTTAAAACAATTCATCTGCAGGCCAATGGCGATTAGATAGCCATCTCTATAAAGTATATAAAATAGAACATAAGTTAAATTAGTGTAAAACAAACCAAATATATCATCAGATATAATTGCCTTCATTACTATATATATATACATATATAACTGCTACAGTTATATATAAATACATATATAACTGCTACAGTTTGAAATCACTATCTATGGTAAAAAATCCACACTGGTTGTATCTTGAAACTATCAGAGATGATTGTATTTTATATCTATAGCAGTTTCATTTATATTTTTAATTTTTAAATTTTTCCGTATATATGTATATATATATATATATATATATATATATATATATATAATCAGTAACCATTAGAAACCAACCAGTCACCACCTAAACATACCAATATAGATAGTAATCAATATTTCTCATTGTTGTCAAGACAACCTCTCTCCTTTTAATAGCACAACTTTTAATGACAACAGTGCTAAATATTGATTAGTATCTATATTGGTATGTTTAGGTGGTGACTAGTTGGTTTCTAATAATTACATATTATCCCATTTAGCTTTAAGCATTATTTCACATATAATCAGTAATATGTTAAAAGTAAAAGTGATAAACTTGTTCTAAAATTCCAGCAATATATTAAAGCAATGAGCTGTATAAAAAATAAAATTTAATCCATTTCCTCCAATTTCATCTATAATTCAAATGTTTATATTTATGTCAGATAATATTTATTAAAACAATCATTGATTCATGAAGCACATTTGAATCAGTTTTACTTTTGAATAATAAAGAAGAGTAAATGCATATTTACATTGATAACACTATAAAGAAGCAGGTAAGAATCAATTATAGTTTAAATTATCAATTATTAAATAGTATGTATTATTAAGGCATAATACTTTCTTTAAAATTCTGCTTTTTATTAAAGTGGTGCCATCTATTGTCAAAACAATGAACCTAGCAAATGAAAAGACTTTTGTCTGTGTCTAAGTTCTCCTATAATGATATAAGATCATCATACAAAGATAAATATTATAAACATAAAACTTTTATTATATATATACTATTTGGACCTGTATAATTATATATTTACATCATTCTATTTAATTACTTGTTTACAAGATTATTATAATGAATAGAAAGTTATTTTTTTCTTGCAAATTTAAATTATAAACTGATTTTACTGAAACAGCATAAGCATCTGATATAAAATTTATCACAATAAATATCACTGACTGAACAATCTGTCATGTGGGATGATCCTTTGGTTGGTTAATAGCATATATTGAATATGAAGATAACTATTATAATATGTAGCTATTACATTAAAAACAACTTGTTTAACATGAGGAAGATTGTCATTTAGTAACAATTGATAGTTTTCTGGAAATATCAAAAAGTTATATCTGTTACATGGATATAAGGTTCTTATTTTTACTCTTTATTATAAAAATCTTTCGAAATATTTAATTCAACATGTATATATGTACTAAATTACTTTTAATTCAATATGCACTTTTGTCCAAATTTTGAACCTTTAAAAAAAATGAAAATTTTTAACATGCTAATTCTGCAGTTCTTTGTGTTATGCTATACACACACTTAGTGCTACAGTTGATAACACTGTGTAGAATAGGATTTTAAACATTTGTCATCAAAAAAATTATTCAACATTAAATGTCAATATTTTATGGATTAATTTTGTAAATGGATTTAGCTCTCTCTTAAACTGTTACTTTTAACATAATTTTGTTTGATTTTATCATTATTTTATTGAAAAAATTGTACTGAATAACTTTAATTTTTTTTTACAACTAATAAATCAATAAAATTTAAATTTATAACAATGTGATAAAAAACTTCTCTTCCAAAGTGCTGATTGGCTGTTTCTTGTTGTCTACCCAAGAGAGTGTCTGCCAATGATATTGACAATTCCTGATGTTTTCATTTTGATTTTCAAAGTGAACATGAATATTTTAGAATCTTTTAACATTATTTTGTTGTTTTTACCATTATATTGTCAAGAAAATTGTAGTGAAAAACTTTTAAGAATTTAAATTAAGTTATGGCATGCTATAAAAACCTCTCTTCAAGGCTTACTGTGTCTGTCAATTGTGATGTTTTTCTTTTCAATTTCAAAGTGAAAATGAATGTTTTAGTAACTTTGTTCACACTTTTTTAATTTTTTTTTAAAAAATTATAAAAATGTATATTATTTTAGAAGAATTATTCAGTTTAAGAGAAAATTTTATTTGTACATAAAATCAAATTGACAAAGAAATTGTAACATTCAGCTGCAATTTACAATACAAATTGATGATATTAAGCTTAAAGGAATGATAAAAAAAAAAACTATGTTTTGTTAAAATTACCAGCAGGAATGATTTGTAAACTCCAACTACCTAATGTGTCTGTTGACAAACTCTTTACACATAGAGTGAGAATCCATGATGAATCATAGTTAAATCAAGATCATCCTTGGTATCAACTGGTAAAATAAAATGAGCTTTACATTGTAGAATAGGTCAGTTGATTTTGCAGTCTTGGAAAGACATCTCCAAAAATTATCAAAAACTCTTTCTTAAAATGTTGCATTACTATTTAAATGATTCTAAAGATGATGTATTTTAATAAAATAGGGAAGATGAAAATTCAAGTTCTGAAAGTGAAGATGTAGAAAGTGAGAGTATCTTTTAGGAAGTTTCATAATAAATTAGGTAAGCTTATTGTATTTATTTCAGTTTTTATTTAATTTTAATGCACAAATCAGCGCATAACAGCAGAGCTTCTTCAAATTAAATCACAATTTATTATAAACTTAATATAAATTATAACACATAATAAATAATGCCCGAGCACTTTCA
This sequence comes from Epiperipatus broadwayi, assembly GCA_028023455.1. Lineage (NCBI taxonomy): Eukaryota > Metazoa > Onychophora > Udeonychophora > Euonychophora > Peripatidae > Epiperipatus > Epiperipatus broadwayi. Next base: position 344,392 of record JAQFVV010006412.1, read on the forward strand.
AGAGAACTTAGCTCTCATAATCATGGGTAACAAAGAGTAAGCGTAACAAGGTTGCTATGTGTAAATATATGCAGATATATGTAAATTAATTAAACTATATGCGTAAATCTAATTAACCCATTTCTTAGAAATTTTATAACACGTATCTTTCCTATTCATAGCCTTATCATCCATGGCAATAAAACATGCCTCCTTCACCTTTCTCTTAACATCATTTCTTTCCCTACAAACTATTCTTGGATTTTCAGGTTCACATGAATGACCAGTTAATTTCTGATGCATTGCGAATATTGAGGTGTAGGCTGGGTCTGCTTGGGCCTTTCTGTAAGAATATCTGTGCTGGGACAATCTTGTTGAAAGAGTTGCTTTTGTTTCTCCATAGTATGATGTCATGCAGTTATTTTCTGGGCATGAGATATTATAGACAGCCTGAGAAATGTTGTTGGGTGTTACAATGTCTTTTGCATTGATGTAACACCCAACAACATTTCTCAGGCTGTCTATAATTTCTCATGCCCAGAAAATAACTGCATGGCATCATACTATGGAGAAATGAAAGCAACTCTTTCAACAAGATTGTCCCAGCACAGATATTCTTACAGAAAGGCC